>CAJNDS010002307.1:0-105000 GCA_905221605.1 Symbiodinium natans
CCACCCCCCCCCCCCAGCCCTGCACTTCTGTTCAAAAGCAAAAGAAAAAACCGGTCAAAACCGGTCAAAACTCGGTCAAAACCCCGGACACAAACCCTATACAATTTCTATAAACCCTAATCCAAAAAGACGCCAGCAATGGATAGCCGAGCGGCGCAGGTTCCTCACGCGTTTATCCGGCTTGACCTGCATCCCAGGGCTGTGGACTTTAGGGTTTAGTGGTGAAGGGCTTTAAGGTTTAGGGTTTAGGGGTTAAGGTAAACCCTAAACCCTAAACCCTAAATCCTAAACCCTAAACCCTAAACCCTAAACCCTCAAGGCCAGGATAAATAGAAATTGTAGGTGTTTCATTACGAACAGCTCGTGCAATAATCCTTTATCCTTCACAGCGCAAAAATTTAGCCAAAAGCCCGGCTTTCAGGGCACCAACGCCCCCAAGCCCCCGCCCCAGCGCCTTTTAAAAACGAAGCCCCTCCCCTCCAACCCTTCCAGCCCCTCCAGCTCTCCAGCGCCAGCCCCCCGCACCCCCCAGCGCCCCCACCCAGCCCCCCCCACACCCCCAAACCACCCCCACCCAAAGCCCAGACTCTACAAGGGCACCCCCAGGCCCCCCCACCCCCCCCCCCCCCAAAGCCCTGCCTTCTGTTCAAAAGCAAAAAGAAAAAAAAACGGTTTTCCCAAAACGGTCAAAAACCGGTCACTAAAACTCGGTCAAAACCCCGGCACAAACCCTATACCAATTTTCTTTAATTAAACCTAAAAACCTTAAACCCTTTAGAACCCCTAAAACCCGAAAATGCCCTAACCCTTATAACCACCCATTGACGGCGTGACCTCCGGGCTCTGATGGGGGGCCGGCTGCTAGGCCTAAGCTTGGAGCAGGAGGGGGGGGGGGGGGGGGGGGGGGGGGGGGGAGGGGGGGGAAGGTTAAGATTCAGGGGTTTGGGGTTTGGGGTTGGGGTTTAGGGTTTAGGGCTCAGGGCTCAGGGTTTAGGGGGGTGGGGGTGCAAGGCATAAGAGTATTCAGGGTTCAGAGCTTAAGGTTTCGGGCTCTCTTAGGGTCAAGGCTACCGTGAGGCAAAAACTACTGGGTGAGATGCAGGGTCTGAGGGCTCAGAACTGAGCCTGGTGTGCAGGATTCGTTGATTTTCTCGAGTCTTGCTGTCTCGCTCTCTCTCTCTCTCTCTCCCTCTCTTGTCTGTTCTTTATCTTTTTTTGCTCCTCTCTCCCTCCCCCCCCCTCTCTCTCTCTCTCTCTCTCCCTCTCTCTCTCTCTCTGCTTCGCAGCCAAGCGCGCCCATGAGGCCTGAATACCCAAAACGAGAAGCCCTGAAACCCGAAAGCCTTTTTAGGGTTTTAGGGTTTAAGGTTTAGGGTTTAGGGATTAGGGTTGAGGGTACACCCTGCCACAATCTGGCAACAGGTGCGGAAGGCCCAGTACTATGCTGATCTTGGAACCCTACCAAAAACTATGAGTTTAGCGGTTTCTTAGGAGTTATAATTGTACCCAAAAATTAAACTTTATGCCCCAAAAATCCCTAAGAGTCATTACTGGGTTGACCCTAAACCCCCAAAAACCTCGGCGAGTCTCATGAACAGCTTAGGTTTGCGGCCTCGTCCTGGCTTGACCACCATCAACTAAGAGATCAGGGGACCCCTGTGGCCACAGGCTAAAAAGTAGCCCCCCCGGAAGGGACTTCACCATTTCAGAAACCACCACCCCACGTGGCTTAACGCGACAGGCGCTTGACATGAAAATTGCCTAGACCCTAGAGGCCCAAGAGTAACCTCGGAAAAAAAGAAGGCACCCATTTTGGCTTAAAGGGCTTCAGGGTTCTCAAGAAAGGGGAATAAGGGCCAAGAGCGCGGTCGCGGGGGGGGGGGGTGGGGGGGGGGTGAGCTGGGACGTGGGTTCACCCTGCCAGTCGTTTGGCAGCCCGAAAGCTTGTAGCTGGTTTAGGGTTCAGGGTTCAGGGTTCAGGGTTTAGGGTTTAGGGTTTAGGGTTTAGGGGATTGAAGGGCGCAGCCATAGATACCAAACCCCATAAACCCTAAACCCTAAGCCCTCAAGACTCAAGACCAGAATTCATTCTGAACTTACAAAGTTGTTGGTCTAAACAAGCTGGCACCACGAACTCCGGAAAAAACGCACAAAAAACACATCTAAGTAAGATGACCCAAAACATCACTGAAGTCCAAATGTTCAATGTCTTTGAAGAGGCCCCAAAATTTCAACTTAAAACAACAGCCTGCGAAGGGCCAACTCGAAACTTTCGGTCCAATCTGTCGGTCCAAATGTTGGTCAAAAGGTTTAGGGTTTAGGGTTTAGGGTTTAGGGTTTAGGGTTTAGGAAAACTCTGGACCTGAACCCTATACAATTTCTAGATCCCCCTCGAAGCAAAACAAAAAAGCCGCTCAAGACTTTCACCCAAAACCCACGCAGAAAGCTCAAGGCACCCCTCAGCAAGTTTCATTGATTTCTTATCTCTCGCATACTCAGGTCTCCAAAAACGTGATGGACACCTGGGCAAGACCCAAATGTTTCGGGTTCAGGGTTTAGGCTTAGGGAAGCAAAAACCAAAACTTGCACCCACAACCCGCCAACACCCGCCCAAAACCCGCCAAAACTCGCACAAAACCCGCCAAGACTTTCGCCCAAAAACCTGGACACGAACCCAATACAGTTTCTCCGCCGTCCCAAGCAAAAAAAAAAAAAAAAAACAAAAACTCGCCCAAAAATTTCACCCAAAACTCCGGACGTGAACACTAATCATACAATCTCTGTAAACCCTATACCCCAAACCCTAAACCCTAACACCCAAACCCTAAACCCTAAACCCTAAACCCCAAACCCCAAACCCCAAACCCTAAACCCCAAACCCTAAACCCTAAACCCTAAACCCTACCAAATCAGAGACCCTACACCCGCCTCTTTCGGCTCTGCCGCCTCTTTCGGCTTTGGGGCCTCCTTCGGCTTCGCGGCCTGCCGAACGCTTTCAACCCCACGGGTTGGGATGTTCCCCCCTTATACAATTTGGGTTTAGGGTTTAGGGTTTAGGGTTTAGGGTTTAGGGTTTAGGGTTTAGGGTTTCGGGTTTAGGATTTAGGGTTTGAGGTTTAGGGTTTAGGGTTTAGGGTTTAGGGATATAATAGGGGGTACTAGAATCGCTGTTAAGGACTGTTAGTATAAGGGGGGAACATCCCAAGCTTATGGGTTTATGAGTTAAGGGTCATAGGGTTTGGGGTTCAGGGCTTGGGGTTTAGAGTTTAGGGGGGGCTTTGGATCTTCGGGTTCAGGGTCTAGGGTTCAGGCGTTTAGGGGGTTAGAGGGTTTGGGGTCTAGAGGGTTTAGGGTTTAGGGGGGGTTTAGAGGGGTTGGGGTCTGTAGGGTGGTTTGGAGGGTTTAGAGGGTTTGGGACCAGTTTGGGGTCTGTAGGGTTTAGTGTTTAAGGTTTATGATGGTTTGGGGACGCTCGACGTGCTCTCCGGCTGAGGGGCTTGTGGAACTTGCATAGAACAAGAGAAATGTCGCGCATGAACCTGCTTTCGAGACCCAGGTCCCTGTTCTGAATTCAGACCCGGCAATAGCCTAGGACTAAAACGGCTGCCCTTTTTGATTTACGGGGGCTTACGGCCTACTCTGGGTCCTAGCCCTAGAACCCTAGAAACCCAAACCCTAGACCCCAAACCCCAAACCCCAAACCCCAAACCCTAAACCATAAACCCTAAACTAAACCCTAAACCTTATCCCAAGGAAACGACCGGCCTTTGGCTTTGCGGCCTTGGGCGCCGCTGCAGGCGGAGCCTAAGCGTCAGGCTTCAGGCGTTTAGGCGTTTAGGCGTTTAGGCATTTAGGCGGCGTTTGGGGTTTAGGGCGTAGGGTTTAGGGTTTAGGGTTTGGGGATGTTCCCGCTTATACGAAGAGTCCTTAATGGGGGATGCAATAGGGGTACGAGAATCCCTATTAAGGGTTTTTCGTAGAAGGGGGCTTTGTGGGTAAAAACCCTAAACCCTAAACCCTAAACCTTAAGGGCCTTTGGTGTTTTGAGGGTTTCATTGGCTTTTGGGCTTCGGCTCTCGGTTTAACAGTTCTGGGTTTAGGGTTTAAAAGTTTAGGGTTTCGGGCTCCAAGTCCTGGGTTTAGGGTTCAGGGTTTAAGGCTTAGAGCTTTCCCCACCCCCACCCCCTTCCGCCCAAAGCAATCAAGAAACTGACTCTGAAACCCCAACAGCCACGACTGAACCCTAAACCCCAAACCCTAAACCCTAAACCCTAAAACCCTAAACCCTAAACCCAAAACCCTAAATTAAACCCTATACCCTAAACCCACTGAAACCCGGACAGCGACACGGAAAGAAGGGAGTCTAGGGTACAAGCCATGCCCGGAATGGACCTGTCGAGCAGTTTCACGCTTTGAAGGGTTTAGGGGGTTGGAAGGGTTTGGTTGTTTTTTGGTTTCTTGCGTGTTTAGGGTGTTTAGGAATTTTGGGGGTTTTATGGTTTGTGGTCTTTAGGGGTTTTTTAGAGTTTTTAGGGGTTTTGAGGATGTTTAGGGAGGGTCTAAGGTTTAGGGCCTAGATACCCTTATATTGAGCCCCATAACATAGGCCCCCAAACCTTTCATAGCAGGATCTTTGGCAATCTTGTTGCGTCCTCGGTGGCATGGGGAGAGGGCGCTCAGGCTCTGGGGCTTTCGACCCTCTAGATTTTATGCCCTAGACCCTAAATCCTACAGAAGGGGCGTAGGGTGAAACCCGAAACCCGAAACCCTAAACCCCAAACCCTAAACCCTAAACCCTAAACAAACCCCAAACCCTAAACCCTAAACCCTCAGCCCCGCCTAGCTGCTGCTTTGGGTGGCTCCACCGGTCCCAGCCCAGGGATTCCCCTGCGCCAGGCCACAGTCTCTTCTCCCGGCTCTCCAAGGTTTGGCGCTTGGGGCTTAGTAGCCCTAAACCCTAAACCCTAAACCCTAAACCCTAAACCCTAAACCCTAAACCCTACACCCTGAACCCTAAACCCTACACGGGCTTCGGGTTTAGAACATGAAGGCCTTTAGGCTACAGGCTGCTCTCAATCGCAACAGAGTAGTCAGGAAAACGTTCTAGTCGCGAGAGGTAGGACGTCTCGGGTATGTGCATGATGTGTCAGGCCCTTCAGGGTTTATGGATAAGGCTAAGAGTTGGGCTTAGGGTTTAGGGTTTAGGGTTTAGGGTTTAGGGTTTAGGGTTTAGGGTTTAGGGCTTAGGGCTTAGGGTTTACGATTAAGGGTTTAGGGTTTATGGGTAAGGGTTAAGGGTTTTGGGCTTAGGGAGGATTTGCTCCTTGCCTGCACCTGTTGTCAGCACGCAACAACACCACAAGTTGGAAAATCCTGCCAGCGTGTTTCAGTAGGGCATGCCAGAATGAGACATTGGGATCGTAGTGAAAAGAACCCAATTACAAAAACAATAACAATAAGTTAACAAGTGAGAATAATAACAATAAATAAACAAATGAAAATAATGACAATAAATAAACAAATGAAGATGAAGATAATATTAATAATAATAAATGAACAAATGAAAAATAAAACTGCCGGTCAACATGGCATTGGGATGCAGAGCCCCTGTAGCTTCTACTTAAACACCCTACCCGATGTTTGCCACGGCCCCAAGCAATGCCTGGCTTGTGCACGCTGCTGGGCCTGCCACTGGCTTCATATAGGTGTGGGGATTAGGAATTAGTGAGCAGGGTATAGGAATTCGGGCTTGGGGTCTACGAAAGGCACCTACCCCACCTCTTATAATTCGATAGAATAAGAATAGTGCAGCCCAAAAGCCCAAACCGGAAAAAAGCAGTCCAGAAGCCCAAACTGCCAAAACCCTTAAACCCCAAAACGGTACTTTCGACCCACCTGCCAGACCTGCAGTTTTAGGATTTCGTAGGTTTTCTGTGGCCTAAGATAACCCTCGCCCCTAAACCCTAAACCCTAAACCCTAAACCCTAAACCCTAAACCCTAAACCCTAAACCCTAAACCCTAAACCCTAAACCCTAAACCCTAAACCCTAAACCCTAAACCCTAAACCCTAAACCCTAAACCCTAAACCCTACACCCCAGACCCGAGACCCTAGACCCTACCAACCCCGAATCGGGCGTGAGGGCTTTAGGGCCGGGCTTCGGAGTGAGGATGCTTGGCCCAGTAGAATGAGAGCGTCTTGGCCCTGAGCTCAAGGTGGAGGGTTTAGGGTTTAGGGTTTCGGGTTTCGGGTTTAGGGGTTAGGGGGCCCCAAGGCCTGAATTCCCCACCCCCCCCGTTCAAGCTGGCCGCTTGAGGAGCTTCGGAGGCATATTTGGGGGTCCATCCATGATCGTCTGGGCGTCTGCGCCTCTTTAAACCCTGAGCCCCCAACCCCACTTCCTACACCCTCAACTTTCTAGTCCCAACTAAACCCATAGGGTTTAGGGTTTAGGGTTTAGGGTTTAGGGTCAGGGGGCGTAACAGAGCCCTTCGCTTCCACCCTAGACCCCGAACCCCAAGAAGTACAACGCAGGGAGGCGTCGTATAGCCGACCTCGAACCAGACAGTCACCTCGAAGCCTTAAGCCCGCATAACTCCTACACTAAGCAGAACCTGCAAACCACAACACTTCCACCGGCGCACCCGCCCTCCGCCCCCCTCCCCACCTAAACCCTAAACCCTAAACCCTAAGCCCTAAACCCTAAACCCTAAACCCTAAACCCTGAACCCTGAACCCTGAACCCTGAACCCTGCACCCTGAACCCTGAACCCTGAACACTAAACCCTTCTGCAGGATTTCCTCTTGCCACCTGCCTCGGGGCCTTTGTAGAGGTTCTCCTCTAAAGGGGTGTAGCCTGCGCGATGCCACGCGGATGGTAGCGGCCCGGATGAAAAAAAATGTCCCTAAACCCGTAACCCGAAACCCTTAACACTAAACCCTAAACCTACATTCATAGAATGTCTGCCAGGGGAGGCGAAGCTTTGTTTGGGAATTGGGGTTCAAGTTGTCGGGGGTGATCTCAACAACGTGATCATGAACCATACTTCTGATTCTCACTCATCTTGCCGATTTTATCGCTATTGCGCTGTTAAACGCTGAGTCGTTCTTGGAGCCCTTCTGGGCTCAGAAATGAAAAGGTTGCCAAATAGAGAAGGGAAGGAAGTGGAGCGGTTACACTAGCACATTGTCACATTGTCATGCTCATCAGTGTTCTGATCAGCATTGTTCGCTTATACAACCGTTGTAACGCTCGAAGCCTAAACACGTCAGCCTCTAGCGCCCACCTTCAGCCTCAACAAAAATCCCCTAGGCCGCCAATAAAGGGCCTGTTTAGTTAGAATAGGTCTTCAGGTATTCTATCTCTGACTGGCTGAGTTCTCCAAGGGCAAACAGGTCAAGTAACTTTTGGTGGCCTTAAGGGAATGCATCGCCCCCAGAATACGAAGAGTATCTAGGGATTCTGAAGAAGACCCCCAAACCCTAAACCCTAAACCCTAAACCCTAAACCCTAAACCCTAAACCCTTAACCCTAAACCCTAAACCCTAAACCCTAAACCCCAAACCACCTCTTTTGAACTCTGGGTTCGATGCATGGATCCTGCTCACTCACCCAAGCTGGCCACACAACCAAGCCTGAAACTAAGGGTTTAGGGTTTAGGGTTTAGGGTTTAGGGTTTAATATTGAAGGTTGCCGGGTATCTGCAACCTACACGCTGTATAACTCTCTCTCACTCTCTCTATGTAGTTATGTGTGATACCCAAAGCTAAAACCCGTGCGCTACTCCGACCGCGAAATCCGTAAGCCCCCCGCTGCGACAGTAAACCCCCGAAGATCCGGAACCCAAAACCTCGCAAACCCCAAGCCCCAAACCCCGACACCCCCAACCGGAAAACAAAAAACAAACCTTTACCTTCACCCTAAACCCCTTAAACCCTTGAACTCTGAACCCTATACCCCTAAACCCTTAAAATCCTGAACTAGAAAAAACCTTTACCTTCACCATAAACCCTTAAATCCTGAACCCTGAACCTTCGCGGAGCCTGCGCGCACCCGCACAGGCTTGCGAAAGGTGCCATCTGGTCGTCGGGACCCCGGTATCACCTCTACGTGCGTCACAGCAGGTTTGGAATTTAGGGATTTAGGTTTAGAGGTTTAGGGTATCGGGGTGTAGGAGACCCGGAAACTCCAGACCCCAAACCCCTAAAACCCAAAACCCCCAAAACCCTAACCAGGGAGGGTGCGATTTTAGGGTTTAGGGAATCTGGGTGTTCTGAGTTTAGGGTTTAGGGTTTAGGGTTTATGGTGGTTTTCAGCCTTGCTTCCATCGTCCTGCACATGGTAGACAGTGCCCGTGTTGGTGGTCTCCACCTCAGAAATAAGGTTTAGGGTTTAGGGTTTAGGGTTTCGGGTTTAGGCGTCACGGTCTGGGCTATAGCGTTTAGGGTGTAGCTGAAGTTCATAGTGTCGTGTCAACTTCCTGGTTAGCTTCACGCAGCCTCCATGCTTGTACGAGTTCCCAAGAATAAGCTAAACCTAAACCCTAAACCCTAAACCCTAAACCCTAAACCCTAAACCCTAAACCCTAAACCCTAAACCCTAACCGTCAACCCCACATGCGTGGCATATGCAGTAGTTGTTCAAAATGAACCCTAAGCCAAAGCCGAACCCCCGCCGCCCCCAAATTCAGAAGGCCGGTTCCCCTTTTCAGTAGGGACTCCTGAACCCTAAACCCTAAACCCTAAACCCTAAACCCTAAACCCTAAACCCTAAACCCTAAACCCTAAACCCTAAACCCTAAACCCTAAACCCTAAACCCTGCCGTGAGTTCCGAGTGCGCTGGCATTCTTGGGCCTGGGAATCTGTCCCGACATGGCGCCGCCCTCCACTGCGATGGAGCTTCCGAACAGGAGAGACCTATTTGGGGTTTAGGGTTTAGGGTTTAGGGTGAGCCCTAAACCCCGAAAACCATCCTAGACCCGAGCCGGTGACCTTCTCTGAGATTGAGACTTTAGGGTATGGTGTAGATGTTTTGGGTCTACAGAGCTCCCTAAACCCTAAAGCCTAAACCTGAAACCCCTCATAAAGCCATGCAATCCCGAAGGTCATGCACTAAGGATGCTTGTACTGACCTTTGCCTCAGCCAAAAACTACAAGCATTGATCGGCATCGATACTGGGTTGAATAAGATGGTGGGGTTCTAAACCTATGCCTAAGCCACCAGAAGCAGGAAAGTGTTGGAGAACAAACCGATTGATTGAGACTTCCATCCTCCCCCCGCACCACAGAGGTTTAGCACTTCGGACACCCGAAATCTCCCTCTCTGATGGGTGGGGCTTGGAAACGTTTCTTTTCGGTCCTGGCAGGGGGCTCAAAGCGTGGGGGTTAAGGTTTAGGGCTTTGGGCTCAGGATTTAGGGGTTGGAGGGGAAGGGGGGGGGGGGGGGGGGGGGGGGGGGGGGGGGGGTGGGGGTCCAGGGGGTTGTTATAAGAGGCTTGCAGATGTGGTTTAGGGTTTAGGGTTTAGGATTTGGGGTTTAGGGTTTAGGGTTGGGCATTCGCATCTTCAAGAAAGTCTGGAATTGATTTGCGATATCCCCTGGAGATCTAGAACTCTGTGAGTCGAAGATGAGAAATCCTAAGCCCTAAACCCTAAACCCTAAAACCTAAACCCTAAACCCTAAATTCGGCTTCAGGGGTTTTAAGGATGTTCAGGGGACACCTCCTCAACTTGCATCGCATTGAAGGATCCTTGGGTGTTCTTGAAGAAATTTCAACAACGTAACAAAGGGTACAGTAGCCCTTCGTATGGGGACCCCTCACATGCCCTATACAACCCCAGGGCCCACACACTTCAGAACTTTTGAATTTTAAGAAGGCAAATTAGGGCCATATTCAGGGACCATGTAGCTACCCTTAGAATGTAGCAAGAGCATGAGTGCTATGATCCCTTGTATTCCCCTCAGTTTTCGGCTATGGAATGGACATTAGAGGCTTTCATCGAAACCTCCTGGTCAATGACTCCTAAAGAGTACCGGCATTTAGGTGCAGGGTCTAGGGCTTTTTATGCCTTAGGGCTTAGGAGTTTAGGGTTTTATGGCTTGAGAGGTTTAGGGGCGTCGCGCGCGAAAACCCCGTCAGGCAGGGGATCGCAGGTGTCGACTGAAAGGCAAGCAAAAGAGCACACGAAGCACTTTGGAGCTTTGGGTTTTTGGATTGAGGGCTTAAAGAGATCTCTGGGTTGTTCTCCTGGTCACACCTTGCAGGGAGATCGGCAGAGGTGTACTATAAGGGCCGTAAAAATTAGAAAAGTGATTTTTTTGTTGGGGGGGGAATATATGCAAACCCTAAACCCTAAACCTAAACCCTAAACCCTGAACCCTAAACCCTAAACCCCAAACCCTGACCCCTAACCCTAAACCCTTGATACTTTGCCCCCCTATAGTCCTCTGGACTCTGCGAACATACCAACCTCTCTAAGCGAGGCTGTCGATGCCCAGCGGTGCAAAAGGAATAAGGGTTTGGGGTTGACACAATTATTGGGGTTTAGGGTTTAGGGTTTGGGGTTTAGGGACATAGGCTATGTTCATCAGCGGTCTGGGTTTAGGCGAAGGTTGTTAAGTTTAGAGCATATGGGGCATATACGGTGTCGGGTTTTATGGCAGACTTGGTTGAGCTGGGCGCATGAATGCTGTGAACCTTTTTGTTTCAGTGTTGCCTCCAAGTTAAGTTGGCTGACAGGAGCATCCAGTAAACGCAAGCTCTGGGGCTACGTATTTTCCTCGGCGTCCCAGTTGCGCAGGGTTCGATCGTCGAGTTTCGGACAAATGCCAAGAGATACTTAGGGCTCACTTCTGTCACTCTGCCCCCGAGAGCATGAAAGTCCAAAACCCCACCCTAACCCTAAACCCCAAAACCCTGCAGACAGCTGGGATGGATTGTTGTTGCATCAACGTTAAGATTGCCGGATGTGCAATGGCCACTTCTCGGATATTGCTTCTCATCCTAAGCAGGCATTCAGCTGTGAATGCAGGGTTTGGGTTTAGGGTTTAGGGTTCAGGGTTCAGAGTTGAGGGTTTAGGGTTCCGGGTGCAGGGTTGAAAGGGCGTAGGGCTTAAGGTTTAGGGTGTAGGGCTTAAGGTTTAGGGTGTAGGGTAGCAGCCAGATTGACATCCGGGCGATGTTCGCAGCGAGTGAGTCTTGCTGGAGGCGAAGAATCCGGTTGACTGCCCAAAGCCCAACGAACCCCAAAGCCTAAACTGCAGAACAGCAGTCTGCAAGCTAACCCACAAACCCTAAACCCTAGACCCCAATGACTTGCTGGTTCTTAGCAGGGAATGAGGGAATGAGAGCCCCTATATATTACCCTTTGAGGGATTTTCTAGGGCCCTCATTCCCTACCAGGCCCTACCACGAATCACCCTAAACCCTACATCCTAAACCCTAAACCCTAAACCCTGGACCCTAAACCTTCAACCCTGGGTTGCCAAGGAACCACAGGGAACCGAGAGGGTACCCTTGTCAGCTTAAGCCCTGAGAACGGAAGTTTGCATCGTAGCTAGGGTTTAGGGTTTTGGGGTTTAGGGTTTAGGGTTTGGGGTTTAGGGTTTGGGGTTTAGGGTTTAGGGTTTAGGGTTAGGAACCCTAAACCTGCAACGTTTGAGCTGCAGCACTCGACCCTCAACTCTGAGACGCGGCACGGTATATTCCTAAACCCTAAGCCCCAAACCTTAAACCCTAAACATCCCGAGCCCCACAAATCCTAAAGCCTGAACCGGCAACTGAAGCGCTGAGCTCAAGCTCTTTCAGCCTATTGAAGACTTAAATCAGAAGCCACGGCCAAAAGCCCCCCCGCACACACAAAGCCCTAAACCCTACCCCCTAAACCCTAAACCCTCAACCCTAAACCTAAACCTTCAACCCTCAACCCTAGACCCTAAACCTTAAACCCCAAACCCTGAACCCTAAACCGGCATTTGTCTAAGCTACAAGATACCCCAAGCCCAAAACGGTGTCTCCTCTGCACCCACGGCCCCTTCACAAGAAGCCCAGCAGCAAGACTAACAAAGCGCTTCTTCCCGTTAAGGCTTAGGGTTTGGGGTTCAGGTTCAGGGTTGGGCTTAACCCCTAAACCCTAAACCCTAAACCCTAAACCCTAAACCCTAAACCCTAAACCCTAAACCCTAAACCCTAAGCCCTGGACTCTAAACCTGGATTCTTCCCTCCAGCCCATAAATCAGACCCTGAGGGTCACATCACCTAGACCACCCTAACCCCCCACCCTGAATCTCATGTCTACATTGGCGTTCATCTTATGTGTGACCCTCAAGGCTGCATCATGCACAAGGTATAACAGCAGGGCGTGCATGCTGCCAGTCAGAAACAAGCACTCTGTGGCTTTGCTTGCGTTTAGGGTTTAGGGTTTAGGGTTTAGGGTTTAGGGTTTAGGTTTTGGGGTTTAGGGTTTAGGGTTTAGGGTTTAGGGTTTAGGGTTTAGGGTTTAGGGTTTAGGGTTTAGGGTTTAGGGTTTAGGGTTTAGGGTTTAGGGTTTAGGTTTTCGGGTTTAGGGTTTAGGGTTAAGGGTTTAGGGTTTAGGGGTTCACCATACCAATGAACACCTGTGGAGTTGCGAGCTCCTGTTTCTGAGCGGCGTTCGAGACTCCAAGCACCCTGCAATTAAGGAAATACTTCAGAAATGCCTTTCAGGGTTTGCAAGTCCTAAACCCCACACCCTAAACCCTAAACAGCCTAAATTTAGGAATCCCTAAAACCCAATAGTGGGGATCCCCGCATAGTTGAGGGAGATTCCGTAATTGAGGGGCAGCCGAGCCTGGCCTTGTCCTAGACAAGGATGCCAACTGCCCACAGGAAGAGCAAGGAGAGCACTGCTTCGGGTTTAGGGTTTAGGGTTTAGGGTTTAGGGTTTAGGGTTTAGGGTTTAGGGTTTAGGGTTTAGGGTTTAGGGTTTAGGGTTTAGGGTTTAGGGTTTCGGGTTTCGGGTTTAGGGTTTAGGGTTTAGGGTTTAGGGATTTTATTGTTTAGGGTTTAGGGTTTAGGGTTGTAGGTTCAGGGTTTCAGGTTCAAGCTGAATCCGTAAATCCCCAAACACTGACCCTAAACACTAGACCCTAAACATTCAGAACGTCATAATGTCTACTCACAGGAAAATTAAACGCATACCGTTAGCAACTCTTTTGCTGCATGGGAAACCTAGCGATAGACTCAAAGACCTAAAGCCTAAGCTGCTTGACTCGGAGGTGGCATCCTTGCAATACTACTGGGGCCATTCAGCCCAACGCACGACATGCGGCAAGCCCTCAATGTAGTGAAGTTGTAAAGCTATTCTAGGGGAGAAAAGTTTAACCATGGGGGTGCAAGGGAGCGCCTAAGCCCTAAACCCTAAACCCTACACCCTGCACCCTAAAGCCTAAACCCTAAACCCTACACCCTACACCCTAAACCCTAAAACTGGAGTGAGCTGCAAGCGCTGCTGGTGAGGGGGGGGGGGGGGGGGGGGGGGGGGCACCCTGGCCAGCTCCAGAGCTGGCACGACAGTCGCAGCGAAGGAGCTCCGAGTTAGGGTTTAGGGTTTAGGGTTCAGGGTTCAGGGTTCAGGGTTTAGGGTTCAGGGTTTAGCTGTACCTAGAAGGTGCCGGCGAACGCGGCAGGGGTGCTGGAACACAGAAAACGACCCCTAAACCTTGGGTCGGTGGGGCGACCATCCTAGCATTTAGCATGCAGGCATCGCACCGGCAGGCAATTGGAGCCCTTGCGAAACGTCAGATGAACGTGAGAGTGACAAACCCAGAAGAATGGGGTATTCCAACACGCACAGACCCAAGCATGAACTGAATTCAAGATCGAAAAGCCCTAAGTGATCCCAAAAGAACCAATGCTCAACTCAATATAATAGGTTGGGTTTGGATGCTCTGCAGGAGCCATGCTTCTTCCACCACAGACAGCGGCACAAACTTTGGACCAAGACCGGAAACCCTAAACCACCCACCCACCCACCCACCCACTCCCAAAGCACAAGCCTCGATCCGAGAGCACAGCATGCTTCTCAAGCTAGCATGTCCTTGACTTCGTAGCCCCGTAACCATATTCTAACAAGGGTACCCTTTTCTTGGGTTGGCTACGTTCATAGTGGAACCTTCCCTAAACCCTAAACCCTAAACCCTAAACCCTAAACCCTAAACCCTGAACCTTCAACCCTAAACCCTAAACCCTAAACCCTAAACCCTAAACCCTAAACCTTATACAGATACGGGGCAGGTTTCAGGCCACAGCAGAAACTCGTGACCAAGGCAAGGAGCCCCCAGCATCCCAGGCTTGGGGTTTTGGGTTTATAGGCATTTATAGGGTTTAGGGTTTAGGGTTTAGGGTTTAGGGTTTAGGATGCATGGGTTTAGGGTTTAGGGTTCAGGGCTTCGGGAACCCGAAATCAGGTCAAACATTGGGTGGTTGGCTTGGGAAGAAGCGCGAACCTTGACGCACACCACAACACACGCCTGGTGCGGTACCTTGCGTGCGGAACATGTGACGCACCCTAAACCTTTAACCCTAAACCTTAAACCCTAAACCCTAAACATTAAACCCTAAACCTTAACTCCTAAACCCTAAACCCTAAACCTTCAGGGCTTGCACGGTTTCTGGCCGAAGAGTCGGCAAGGTGGACACCTCTGAATGAATCATACTCCCTGAAACTTGATGCTTAAGGTTTCGGATGCACGGGCTTAGGGTTTAGGGTTGAGGGTTTAGGGTGCGCGGCGATATCTAGGCTACCCTGCTTTGTCTCTCTATCCAGAGCTGGCCAACACTGCCTGTGCCATCATGCTGAGCACCTTTGAAACTGTCTCGTGTCTGCAGCAGCTGAATTCTTGGAAGCCACCAAACAGGTCCTGCCAAAGGGAGTAGGGACTCCGAAAGGGTTTAGGATGTAGGCTCTAGGGCCCTACTTGCTGAGTACCCTGGGCCAAACAAGGGAAACCTTTCAAGTATGGTAGGATTATAACCCTAAACCCTAAACCCTAAACCCTAAACCCTAAACCCTAAACCCTAAACCCTAAACCCTACTAAGAGGGTTTAGCTTCAGCCCCCAAAGTACCGGAAAAGTGAGGTCAAGAGGTGCCAACCTTTCGGCCCTTCAACATAGGGTTTAGGGTTTAGGGTTTAGGGTTTAGGGTTTAGGGTTTGAGCACGCATCTTCGGGCAGTTGCAAGTGACCTTGGTATCGGTCCCTTAATTGGGGAACCCCTACATACCCCTTCGACACCCTACACAACCCAAGGGACCACGAAACCAGCTTCGGAACGAAGCATGCCTCTTGAACAATTTGAGCCGTAGTAGCTCTCAAGTACGCAGAAGAGCTGAACCATCATGAAGAAAATTCTGTAAGAACACGAACAGGAGCAAAAGCAAATACAACTGTGAGAAGGTCACCTCAACAGACGCGCAGGCACACATGCGCATCTGAGTTTTTGCCCCTGCCACACTGACGCAGACTCAGCCTTTCCCGCGCTTGTCATTGATCTTTTGCCAGGCCAGTCGGCTGCTAGGAGAAGTACGGCGCTAATCCTGCCAACAAGACTCGACACGCCTGCTTCTGGGCTTGCTCGCGCAGCACGTCCGACCAATTTTCGGGCAGGGGCTTCTCCGTGATGGCAGAATGCAGCCCGCCAAGCTTTCCAAAACTGTGGGAGGTGTAGGGTGTAGGTTTAGGGTTTAGGGTTTAGGGTTTGGGGTTTGGGGTTTGGGGTTTGGGGTTTGGGGTTTGGGGTTTGGGGTTTGGGGTTTAGGGTTTACGGCTTAGGGCTTAATTAGGGTTTGCCATCTTCGTCTTAGGCCTGCACTCTACTGCAAAAGAGCATGGAAGTCACCCAGACCCTACATAGACAAGCCAAAGCCCAAAGCTTCTGCTAAGAAACCCACAAGCCCGCGTTTTGGTGCAAAAGCCTTTGGTGTTCTTAGGGTCACGTTTTCCTATACTGCCCGCACCCTAACCAGCCCCCACACAAAACAAGGCCCAAAGAGCTCGAGCATGCCTCGTTCCCTTTCAACCCCCGAAGGCCCTGGTTTGTTCGCACATAAACCCTTTGCAAGGCAAGTCTAACGGGCCTAAACCCTCAACACCCTACACCCTACTGGCCCTGAACCCTGAACCCTAGACCACTGCAAGGTTTGAAAGGCCGAACCCTGACTCCCCTAAGTCCCCTAGGTCCTCTAAGTAGGTCATAGGTAGACCTAAACCCAAAACCCTAAACCCTAAACCCTAAACCCTGAACCCTGAACCCTAACCCCTAAACCCTAACCCTACACCTTAAACCCTAAACCCTAAACCCTGAACCCTAAACCCTAAACCCTAAGTACCCCTGAACCTCCAATTCCCCCTCCTCGCTCCCCCCCCCCCCTGTCCAGGGCGGCCCTTAGATGGGGCTCAGGGTCCGGCTGCCACCTGCATCGTGGATGGGTTTAGGGTTTAGGGTTTAGGGTTTAGGGTTTAGGGTTTAGGGTTTAGGGTTTAGGGTTTAGGGTTTAGGGTTTAGGGTTTAGGGTTTAGGGTTTAGGGTTTAGGGTTTAGGGTTCAGGGTTTAGGGTTTCGGGTTGAGGGTTGAGGGTTGTAGGGTTTAGGGTTTAGGGTTGAGGGTTAAGGGTTAAGGGTTTAGGGTACCCTATAAGCCTAAACTCCTAAGCCCTAAGCCCTGAACCCCCAATCCCAAAGCGTTGAAACGTTGAAACCTGGCGTCGGGACCGATCTTTCGAAAGATGCTGGTGGGTAACTGTGCCACAAGAGCAGGCTTTCAGTCGCTTGCTGGGTAACTCTGATTCAAGAGCACACTTTCTGTCTGTCAGATCACATGATCGGAGTCGAAACGTTCCAAGACTTGTTACTGCGAAGCACGAGGAATCACATGCACCAGGCGCTCCCCAAAGATGCGCCATGTACTCGTAGACGGCATTTCCGAATCCTGCGACTGCCTGCAGCTGCAACTGTGACAGCGGGATGTCCCAAAGCCCTGCTGGCACGCGCAGAGACTCACGGCCAGCGCCGAGGTTCACAATGCTGAGCATCTAGGTGGCAACCCACTTCAACGGTCACTGACACTGAGTCGCTGAAGCGACTTGGTGACAAAACAACCTGGGCCTAAAGCCTAATGAAAATAGTGCTGTTTTTCAGCAAGAAATACGGGGCATACATTGTTGACAGGACACGGTATAGAGCACAGCGCCAATCAACGGTATTGACATGCCATTTCCTGAGGGGATATTTGAAAAATGCTAAACCCTAAACCCTAAACCCTAAACCCTAAACCCTAAACCCTAAACCCTAAACCCTAAACCCTAAACCCTAAACCCTAAACCCTGGAGGGTACAAGTAAATTTTGGGAAATGCCCATATTGACTACGTGCATCAAGCCTCTCTTGCTGGGTGGCCTGGCTCTAAGCCACAGCTTGGTGCCCCACAAGCCCGAGACCCTACACAACAAACCAGCACAGGATGTAAGCTTCCTTCTTCCCAAAAATTCCGTAACATTGAAGTAGCTCACTGGCCTACACCCAACCTAGGCCCCAAACCCTTAAACCCTAAACCCTAAACCCCAAACCCTGAACCCCGAAACCCTGATTTCAAGCAAAAGAGGGCCTTCCATCCCAACAAAGGGGCGACTCTCAGCCTGTCAGTTGAGGGCTTAGGGTTTCGGGTTTAGGGTTTAGGGTTTCGGGTTTAGGGCTAAGGGTATCGGGTTTCGGGTTTGGGGTTTGGGGAGTGGGGTTTGGGGTTTAAGGTTTGGGGCTCAGAGTTTGGGGTGCAGGGTTGGGGCTTTCGGGTTTGGGGTTTAGGGTTTGGGGTTTAGGGTTAAAGTAACCATGGGGTTCGGGTTGCGGGTGGGGCATGAGGATTTTCGAAGCTCTGTGGATGAGATTCTGCAGCAAATCTCCAAGTAACTCTGGGTTGACACGCGCAGCAGGTCCGGGTAAACCCTAAACCCTAAACCCTCAACCCTGAACCCTAAACCCTGAACCCTAAACCCGAAACCCTGAACCCTAAACCCTAAGCGCTAAACCCTAAAACCCCCCCCCAGTGAAATGGGGAGACGCATGGGTCTGAAGGGGGCAAGTCTCGATCTCTCCCACAAAGCTGTAAACGCCACCTCGTACTAAAAGTCCTTCATGGGGATTGGGGATGTTCCCCCTGAGGGTTTAGGGTTTAGGGTTTAGGGTTTAGGGTTTAGGGTTTGTGGTTTGTCCTTAGTTGGACAAATCGTACCCCTTATTACTATAACCCCCATACCCCCTGAAATTCCTCTCACATAGTGCCTGCAAACCCGATGAAGGATCAGGTTGAGGGATTTGGGTTGTTAAGGTAAGTGTTTAGGTTTTCTGCCTTGACCCTGAACCCTATGCTCAAGAAATCCAAAACCCTGTAGTGAGGGGTTAGGATAAACATGTATTTCAGAGGGCCCTAAGTAGGGATACATATGTATATATATATATATGTATGTATATGCTCTAACTGCTAGCTTTATCCACAGTCTCCTGCACATGAAATGTTTGGGGTTGAGAGTGTCCCCCTCACTTTACAGGATACAGGGAGGGACCCCCAGAAGGGGCCCTTGATCTTGTTCCCCTATATAACCTTTTTTTATATACCTCAGAAAAAAAAGCCCCTATGTGCCCAAGTAGCCCCTACATTACCCCTAAGGTCTCTTATAAGGGTCCCTACGTTAGGCCCTTGGTCACTGCACCACCCCAAAACCCTAAACCCTTAAACCCTAAACCCTTAAACCCTCAAACCCTTAAACCCTCAAACCCTTAAGCCCTGAAACCCGTAAACCCTACACCCTAAAACCCTTAACTCTAAGCCCTTTTTTTCCTCTCTCTCCTAAGCGTCGAGTCAAATCAATGGGAAAACTGTCATGCAGCTCATGGCAGAGACTCCCTGCGCTTCCCCTGGACCAAGGCGTGCTCCCCAAACCTGAACCCTAAACCCGAAACCCTAAACCCTAAACCCTGAAACCTGAAGCCTGAACCCTAAATCCTAAACAAACCCTAACCCTACGAACCCTAAAAAGGCTTGGGGTTTCGGACTTTGGGGTCTGTGCGTCTGTAGTCTACAGCGTTTACAGGGCTCTGGGACCCCTTTTTGTAGGGAATGCTTCTTCATCCGTTCAACCCTAAACCCTAAACCCTAAACCCTAAACCCTAAACCCTAAACCCTAAGCCCTAAGCCCTAAACCCTAAACCCTAAACCCTAAACCCTAAACCCTTGAAGTGCCACAAGGGGAGTCTCTGCAAACTTGGGCCGAGCGCCTGGGAAGATGCCCCTGGCTCTCTCGAAGGGCTGCGCTCAGCTGAAGAGGCTAGAGCCCCCCCGAAGTCGACCCTCAAAGGGTTTAGGGTTTAGGGTTTAGGGTTTAGGGTTTAGGGTTTAGGGTTTAGGGTTTAGGGTTTAGGGTTCAGGGTTCAGGGTTCAGGGTTTAATGCTTAGGGCTTAGGGTGTGGTATATTGTCGCGCAGGTCTTTGGTGCTAGGGTTCAGGGCTTAGGGAATAATATCCTGTTCAGGCCAAACCCTAAACCCTAAACCCTAAACTCAAGCCTGAAAAACCCCAAGATCATGAACCCTAAATCCTGCGCCCTAAGCCCCCTGAACCCTCAAGCTAGGTAGGGGAGAGGTCTGCTGGGACTATGAACCCTATAAGGCCTATAAACCCTATAATCCCCTGTAAACCCTATAAACCCTTTCAACCCTATAAACTCTAAACCCGATAAACCCTGTAAACCCTTTAAACCCTATAAACCCTATAGACCCTGTAAAGCTTATGCTTGGGCTCAGGGTGCCCCCGCTCCGGCTGGCATCTCAGAAAGGCTTGTGGACGCCTTGCGGTTTGGGGGTTTAGGGTTTAGGGTTTAAGGTTTAGGGTTTAGGGTCTAGGATTTAGGGTTTGGGGTCAAGGTTTAGGGTTTAGGGTGTAGGGTTTAGGGTTTATGCAAGGACACAAGGGAGGATAGCAAAGACGAGTGAGGTGGAGGCACCGGTGTTGTGGCCAAGGCCCCTTTTTGTGGAAATAGCCGAGCTTGTAGCAGTAGCAATAAACCCAAGCTTCAGCCAGAAGAAGCAGAAGCCTGCTCCCTGAAGCCGAAAATCTGCACCCTAAACCCTAAACCCCAAAACCCCAAACCCTCAACCCTGAACCCTACAAACCCTAAACCCCAAACCCTAGACCCGAAGCCCTATACGCTAAACCCTAAACCCTAAACCCTAAACCCTAAACCCTAAACCCTAAACCCTAAACCCTAAACCCTAAACCCTAAACCCTAAACCCTAAACCCTAAACCCTAAACCCTGTTGTGCTCCTGGCCTCCTGCTGAAAGGTCTGCTCGGAGTCAGGGGTCGACCGTGGCCGGAAGGTACCTGGGGGCTGGGTCTAGGGTTTAGGGTTTAGGGTTTAGGGTTTAGGGTTTAGGGTTTAGGGTTTAGGGTTTAGGGTTTAGGGTTTAGGGTTTAGGGTTTAGGGTTTAAGGTTTAGGGTTCAGGGTTAAGGGTTTAGGGCTAGAAGGCTTCAGGGCAGTGCCCATACAATTTGTGCCACAACTCGAGGCCAACAGCGGCTCTAACTGCAACGCTACAGGAGTTCAGAATACTTTGCCAGGCATTAACCCTAAACCCTAAACCCTAAACCCTAAACCCGAAACCCGAAACCCTAAACCCTAAACCCTAAACCCTAAACCCTAAACCCTACACCCTACCTAAACCCTAAACCCTAAACCCTAACCCCCGCAGCTGGGCCTGACCCGCATATCCGAAGCCGAGCCGACTAGGGTTTAGGCTTTTGGGTGTTGGGCTTTTGTTCGTTTAGGGTTTTGGGTTTAGGGTTTAGGGTCGAGGGTCTAGGTTTTAGGGTTTAGGGTTTATCGTTTAGGGTCTAGGGCCGATCCTCACAGTTGCCCCAGCCGCGACTCATTTCAGCCAAAGGAACGGTCGTGAAACATGAGAAGCGAGAACTGGACCACTGCAATCGGCATCAGGAACCAGGACTGCGAGTAAGCCTGCATCGAGCCAGTTCTGCTACCTACAGGCTTGGGGGGGGGGGGGTAGAGCTTAGAGTTTAGAGTTTAGGGTTAAGGGTTTGGGGTTTAGGGTTTAGGGTCTGTAAACCCAAAACCCAAAACCCAAAACCCAAAACCCTAAGCCCTAAACCCTAAACCCTAAACCCTAAACCCTAAACCCTAAACCCTAAACCCTAAACCCTAAACCCAATCAAGGGGGTTGATTGTAACAGCCTACAGACACTTAAGGTACGAGGCGAGAGCTAGATCCCCGAGAGCGATGCGTTGCGATCTGTCAGTACGGTTTAGGGTCTTGGGGCTTTCGGGTTTAGGGTTTGGGGCTTAGAGTTTAAGGCACCATGTTGAGGAAGATTATCTTATTGCCTCGAATATTTGGTTCCAATCGGTACAAGAAAGACGCAATGGTCATATGGCTCATATGACTACCACAGGGTTCTTGGGGGTTGGGTGACGAAAAAACAGCCCTCAACCCTCAACCCTCAACCCAAATAATCAACCCTCACCCACCCCTTTTAAAGCCGAATAGGTTTCAACCCAGACAGCCCATGTCCATTTTCAACATCACGGCAGTGAGAAATGTTCTTGCTGTTTGGATTGCAACAACTTTACCAAGTAGTATGGGTATTTCCACGATAGGGGACGCGTCTTTATTATACCCCGACATTCCGCAAATCCATATGATAGGAATTCTACCTAAAGTCCCTTGGTGCCCTCTATTTTGGACCCCCTCCTGTCGACCCCCACCCCCCCCCCCCCCCCCCCCCCCCCAATATTGCTTTATTGCCCTAAGCCCTAAGCGCCAAGCCCCAAGCCCAAAGCCAGCCCTAAGCCCTCAGCCCTCAGCCCTCAGCCCTCAGCCCTCAGCCCTAGGCCCTAAGCCCTAAGCCCTAAGCCCTAAGCCCTAAGCCCTAAGCCCTAAGCCCTAAGCCCTAAGCCCTAAGCCCTAAGCCCTAAGCCCAGCAACAACCCAAAAACCCTAAATCTTAAATCCTAAACCCTAAACCCCTGCCTCCTCACCAAAGGGGTTTCCGGCCAACGCCAAGGCTGCGAGCATGGCACCGAGGATGGTTGAGAAGACTGTGGTGGCGGCATTGCCTTTGCGGCTTTAGGGTTTAGGATCTAGGGTTTAGGATCTAGGGTTTGGGGTTTAGGGTTGAGGCTTCAGGGTCATGGGTTTTGTGTTTCGGGCTTGGGCTTCATTCAGGGTTTAGGGTTTAGGGTTCGGGGTTGAGGCTTCAGGGTTGAGGGTCGTGTCATTTTGGGTTTCGGGTTTAGGTAGGGTTAGGGGTTCTAGACCCTAAACTCTAAACCCTAAACCCCTAAACCCAAAACCCAAAACCCTAAACCCTAAACCGTAAACCTCAAGCTGCATTCCCTTACCCGACAAAGCAAGGCAGCCACCCAAGCTCATCCCCCCCCCCCCCCCCCATTCTCAGGGAAGTGGCCGCCTAAACTTAGGGTTTAGGGTTTTAGGTTTAGGGTTTAGGGTTTAGGGTTTAGGGTTTAGGGTTTAGGGTTTAGGGTTTAGGGTTTAGGGTTTAGGGTTTAGGGTTTAGGGTTTAGGGTTTAGGGTTTAGGGTTTAGGGTTTAGGGTTTAGGGTTTAGGGTTTAGGGTTTAGGGTCTAGGGTCTAGGGTCTAGGGTCCAGGGTTTAGGGTCGAGGGTTCAGGGTTCAACAAAACCCCAAAACGGCCAAGCGGCACGTCTGTTCTCTCTCCTGATCCGAGAACTTCTGGCATGAGACGAACCTAGGGTTTAGGGTTTAGGGTTTAGGGTTTAGGGTTTAGGGTTTAGGTTTAGGGTTTAGGGTTGAGGGTTGAGGGTGTAGGGGCTTGAGGGTTTAGGGTTTAGGGACAAGAGGGTTCAGAAGGGGTCCCTTTCAAGGGTCCCCCATATCCTACCCAGGAGAACCTCTGCTTTTTGTTGTCTTTTGAGGGGCTCGTGGGCTTTGAGCTCTTGTTTAGGGTTTAGGGTTTAAGGCTGGGGGTCAACCAGGGTCTGTGGATTAAATCGGTTTTGAGGGGTTTATGGTTAAGGGTTTATGGCGAAGGGTTGAAGGGTTTAGGGCTTTAGGATTGGGGCGTTTGCACGGTACGAAGTGCTTATGGCGCTGGGACTTGCGCCTGCCATTTAGAAGGGCGCGCCCGTGTCTGCACGACACGTGCTCGACCCCCTAGAAGCCAAATAGTACGCTCAAGGTCCTTGGAGTCAACGTTTGGTGAAGTTCTCTAATTAACTAGGGTTTAGGGTTTCAGGGTTTAAACCTTATAACCCTAAATACTAACCCTTTGTAGTGGTTGTAGGGATACAGGGCACCCACCTGACCTGTCATCGGTGCCCAGAAAGGGCCTCAAAATCAGGAGTCGATCGTTTGTCAAGCCAAGTCGCAGAGCGCACAGGATGGTATGGGGGTTTAGGGTTTAGGGTTTAGGGTTTAGGGTTTAGGGTTTAGGGTTTAGGGTTTAGGGTTTAGGGTTTCGGCTCACCCGGTTTCCGGTGTCAAAAGAGAACCCTCCGAACCCTGCATGTCACTCCCTTAGAACAACTCCCTTCAACCCTCAAACGTCGCCTAAGCCCCTCTTTAACCCTCAACCCTGAACAGTCAACCACAAGCTCCACTCCACGACCCGCAGCCCTAAACCCTATAAACCCTAAACCTACTAGGACCTACCTCCAAACATCTCCCCCCCCCCCCCCCCAAACCGCAAGCTCCCCAACGTCCGGGCTCAGTTTAGGGTTCATGTTTCGGGGTTCAGGGTTTAGGGTGCTAGGGTTGAGATTCCAAGTGGCTTGAAGAACATCTTGGCACACTTCTGGAGGTTGCCCGTGGTGAGCGTAGTCATGATGAAGAGCCTAGAGTAGGGGACAGGATTAGGGGTTTAGGGTTTAGGAGGGTTAAGGTTTAGGTAGGATTTGGGGGACTCTTGGGAATATAGACCCTCTGAATAAGGTCCCTGTTTAATAGAGCCAGAAGAAGCTTAAGAAGGGCTCCCCTTCAGGGGTCTGCCTTGTCCTACCTAGGATCTTTTTTAGGGCGATTTCCGAAAATAGCGGGGTACCCTTTTGGGAGGCTCCTGTAATCAAGGATTTTACTGTTTTTTTTTTTTTTTTTTTTTTTTTTTTTTGGGGGGGGGGGGGGGGTTATTGAGGGTTCTCCTATTTTGGGAAATGCCCATATGGTTTGAGGGTATAAGGTTCATGCTCATAAGACGAAGAGCCTATATCTAGGTTGCCCAATTACCTAGGATGAAACAGGGTGCCCGTTTTTTGCTTGAAGGGTTGAATTAAGAACCCTAAACCCTAAACCCTAAACCCCCCCCCCCCCGAAAAACAAATACAGGGAATAAGGTACGCATGGGCATCCTAGATATGGTTTGAGGGTGTAAGGTTCATAGTCATAAGTTCAGACTTTAGGCTTTGCGCTTTGGGTTCAGGGCTTCGGGGTTTGGGGTTTAACTAGGGTTTAGGACCTAAACACACTGTAGGGTGCAGGGGCTCAGGCGGTGCGATTTCGAGTAGTTTGTCAACATGGTCCCTGCCTTTGCAATAGTAGGGTTTGGGGCTTCTCACTGGGAAGCGCCGGCGGTCAAAGCGAGTGATCAATGGGATGCGAAGCCGCATCACATTTCGGCACCATTCCGAGTTACAGATTGGGATGCTGACTTCATATAACCTATATAAGGATAGCAGACCTCCTCAAAGAAACGTCCCTCTAAACCCTAAACCCTAAACCAAAAACCGCAAACCCCAAACCCTAAACCCTTTTCTTGAGACTGCTACCTTCACAAGGAGAGCCTGCCAAGGCATAGATGCACACATCCAAAAAGGGTTTAGGGTTTAGGGTTTAGGGTTTAGGGTTTAGGGTTTAGGGTTTAGGGTTTAGGGTTTAGGGTGACCCAAGAATAGCCTAGGAATCAAATGGGTACCTTTTCTCTGGTAGCCCAGTAACCAGACCATTATCAGAACACACTTTTTGGGTTGGTGACTTGAATAAGGGGAACCTCAAACCAAAAATGGGAAAAGGGTACCACTGGGCTACCAAGTTCTTGGCTAACAACGACACCTTGAAAGAAGGGAACAAGGGGGTTTAGGGTTTAGGGTTTAGGGTTTAGGGTTTAGGGTTTAGGGTTTAGGGTTTAGGGTTTAGGGTTTAGGGCGAGGGCCCTAGCAAAGGCAGCAATCGGCCTTTCCTTCCCTTAGAAGGACGAAACCGGAATTCACAACGCCTTGAAAGCCGCAACTCAAACCTTGAGACTCGTTTTGGGCTTCAGGGTTTACCGGCTTTCGGGCTTAGGGCCTGGTTTAGGGATTAGGGTTTAGGGTTTTTAAGGTTTAGGGTTTAAGGTTTAGGGTTTAGGGCCTGTATAAGCAAGCCTTTTGGAGTTGAGACTCTCTCTGTTGACTTGCACCCAAGACCTACCCACTGAGCCTTGTAACAAGAACGACACTGAAGAACACGAGTTCGGCTTGGGCCCTGACACTAAACCCTGAACCCTGAACCCTAAACCCTGAACACTGAACCCTAAACGCTAGACCCTAAGCCCTCAACCCCAAATTAAACCCCAAACCTTTCGCCAGCCCAGTCACTTGCCCGAAAGGTTGGAGTTCGGGGATGGGATGAAGTTCATCGCTCCCAGAGAGGCGGCGACGAAGCAAACGCTCCAGTCATTCCCGTGTGTGACGATGTCGATCGTCTGGCGAGTTTAGGATTTAGCGTTTGGGGTTTCGGGTTTAGGCTTCTTTCTGCTTGAACTCATGGCCCCTAAACTAGTTCAATTGGGACTTGCTGCAACCTCGTGTAACTTCTGCATGGCCCAGGGACGCTCGCAGTACATCAGTTCAGGCTTCGGGTTGTTGGTGCTTCAGCGCCTGCAGCCCCGCAGTCCTAGTCAACAGACCCACCTATACTACAACCAAACCGCCGGAAGCACGAAACCCCAAAGCGAGCTTCCCCCAGACATCGGAAAGAAGAAAGAGCACCCTTTTCTGGCGCTACTTGTGGGCTTTATTCAGGAACCCAACAACCACCCCCTCCCTCCTAACAGGAAAGGGAGAAGAACCCCATAATGCATCCAAGAACCCCTACTTCCTGTATACTCGTAAGACCTCAAGCCTTCTTCCCGAAACACCGGTGTTTTTTGATTCAGGGTGTAGGTTCTAGGGGCAACCCCACTATTCTTCCTTCGAGCGACTGCACCTGAAACGCTAAACTCTTCGCCTGTGGTCTGGAACCCTCTACATGAGCGCCAAAGGCCCAAAGTATACTGCTTCTAAACACAAACCCGAATACACTGCTTCTAAACCTCTAATTACACCGAGCCCTCAAACCTGAAACCTAAACCCCAAACCCCAAACCCCACACCCCAAACCCTAAACCCTAAACCCTAAACCCTAAACCCTAAACCCTAAACCCTACACCCCAAACATGGCTTTCGGGGGAGCCCAGGCACGGCCCCAAGAATGGTCAGAAAGGCCACCAAGAACGCCGCCGATCGCACGGGGAAAACGCTCCTGTTAGGGTTTAGGGTTCAGGGGTTTAAGGGTGTAAGGGTTTAAAGGTTTAAGGGTTTCGAGGGTTTCTAGGGCCTTCTCAAGGGCTCAATAGGGATGCAGAAGTCATTTTTGGCAGCATTTTTTGCGTGGTTTCTGCTTGCGTTGGGTCAAGTTCTTTGGAAGTTGTTGGTGGCGTCAGCGTTTGACCTGTTGGGCGCCTCGGGGGCTGACAGCTGACCTTCGGGAGCTTCAGTGACCGACTGTGGTTGTGTTGGGCTCCCCCGCGGCCCTGAACCTCATGCGCAAAGCAATGTAGGAGGGTGTTTAAGGTTCAGGCGAGATTGATTTTGGTCCTGGGCGGTTCTCAGCATTCTAAGTTTACCAGGATTGCTTTGAGGCTTACAGGGATACTACCGGGATGCCTTTAAAGTCTAAGTTTACCAGGAGACCTTTGAGGCTTATCGGGATACTACTGGGATGCCTTTCAAGTTCCCCAAGCTACCTTTGTTGTTTAGCAAAGAGCCTGAGGCGAACAGCCTAGAAAACAGAGGTGTGGGTGATGAGTTTTGGGCTTAGGGTTTAGGGTTTAAGGGGTTAAGGGGTTAAGGGGTTAAGGGTTAAGGGTTAAGGGTTAATGGTTAAGGGTTAAGGGTTAAGGGTTAAGGGGTAAGGGTTAAGGGTTAAGGGTTTAGGGTTTGTCATATTGAGCTGAGCTTCCAGTAGGCAACCGCGCAGAATAGGAAGACGCCAGCGAAGTGGCTGACAAGCGTCGCGACGTGAAACGCGATTTCCTCTCTTTCAATACCCTAAACCCTAAACCCTAAACCCTAAACCCTAAACCCTAAACCCTAAACCCTAAACCCTAAACCCTAAACCCTAAACCCTAAACCCTAAACCCTAGACCCTAGACCCTAGACCCTAGACCCTAGACCCTAAACCAACCCATGCCGGGAATCTGGACATGATTTCAAAGCATACGGCGCTCATCTACTGTAGGAGAGCAGCTCAATTGGCTCAGAGGACCCTCCCCCGGACCGACTTTTCTTCTTTGGGCGACTTAGTCGGCAGGTTTTGGGGCTTCGGGGTTTGGGGTTTCAGGTTTATGGGGGTTTTGGGTTTAGGGTTTAGGGTTTAGGGACTTAGGGGTTTAGGGTTTCAGGTTTCTGGCCGAAGCTACGTGTCCAGATGTTCGGGAGAAGAGGGACCCACCTGCCTTGAGCTGGGCCGGGCTCTCGTCCAGAGACCCTAAACCCTAAACCCTAAACCCTAAACCCTAAACCCTAGACCCGAAACCCTAGTACGTAATCTGACTGCGAATCGCCATCTCAGATCCCCACGAAAGCGAGCGAGAGAGAGAGAGAGAGATAGAGAGAGAGAGATAAAGAAAGACAGAATGGAAGTTAGAGAATAACGAAATATATGCATAATAAAGACAGGTTGAACGAAAAAGGAAAACAGGAAATACACATATACATACATAACGAAAGAAATAGCTTTAGAATTTAAAACGGCAAGAACGAAACACGAGCTAAACAAACAACGAACGACAAATTCATCTGGGCGTTTCCCAAAATAAGGGGTACCCCTTTTATTACCCCATGCAGAATCGATTTTTTCTTGAAAGTTGGGGGTACCCCTAAACCCTAAACCCTAAACCCTAAACCCTAAACCCTAAACCCTAAACCCTAAACCCACATAGACAAGACATACAGAGTCTCCTTCAGGAGCTCTGGCTGCGAAGAGTGTGGCAACGTCAGCTGGTACCTGGGGGCACAGCGTTGATCTCCTTAGGGTTTAGGGTTTATAGGGTTTAGGGTTTAGGGTCTAGGGTTTAGGGTTTAGGGTTTAGGGTTTAGGGTTTATGGTTTAGGGTTTAGGGTCCAAGCTCGCCCCTTCTTCAGCATTCGGCTGTAGGGCATGGGTTTTGCTACTACCCCCCCCCCCCCCCCACGGTTCCACCCGTAAAAAACCTCAATTAAGTGAAATTCTCTAGCCTTAATTATGGGGGGCTCCTAGGAGGGGGTAGCATAGAGGGGATAGCAGGGGAACCTATGAGTAGGTGCCCCTTACCTCACCCCCGATTTTGGCCCCCGCGCGCCCTAAGGCGAGCGACTTTGGTTCAGGAAGCCCCTATGGAATTAGGTACCCTTAAAACCCTATGTAGAAGGGTTTTTGGGTACCTAATGCCATAATGGTACTACAAATGGACCCTCTGGGTTTCAGCACCAAGAAGAAGAAGCCAGTACGTAGAGGGATAAGCAGGATCCCTCCAAGGGTTTACGGTTCAGGGGTTTAGGGTTGGGATGTTCCCCCTTATACTACTTAAGGACCGTTCGTAGAAGGGTGAACATCCCAAGTATAGGGTTCAGAGCCGTTTTTTAGGAAAGGCCATATTCAAAGACCAATTAACGAAGCGCTTTCTTCTCATTCTTCCTTTCTGGGGGCTCAGGGGGCGGACGGGAACCCCCGTGCAGTGCGCGCTGTGTAGTGTAGGGCTGTCAGTAGCTTTGGGACCTCTCTGTCTCTCGTTCTCTCTCTCTCTCTCTCTCTTTCTCGCTCTCCCCTTTCTCTACTATCGGTATTTGCATCTTTCTTGTACATGAAACAGAAACAAAAGCCATGAACCATGAACCCAAAATCTCGTGAACCTTGAGTAAACTCAAACCCGCTCTATAACGAACCATGCATCCACTATAACCAGAAAACCCCACCAGAATCTTGCAAACCCGAAGCTCTAAACCCTAAACCCTAGACCCTAGACCCTTGACCCTACTTCCTAACTGATACCCCCAACAATAAGTCTACTTAACTTGTTCAGGGGACTTAGGGGGCTTATAGGTACAGATACAATTGGGGCAATATGTACCCTGAACCTCAAAGTTTCCCCGATTTCGTCTTTGGGTAGTTTCATGGTCCAATGGGGATCCCGTATATACCCCTTATAACCCTGTACAACCCAAGGGCCCATACTTCGGCACCCTTGAAAAGGGACCATACAAAGGGACCATGAAACTATCCCTAAGGGTCCATGTACCTTATTATTATATACTTAGACCCAAAAGTCCTTATATAGGAAGTACTTTAAGGCCCAAGTATTCCAGAATTAGGTACATGGACCCTTAGGGTATGCTTGGATTTTGAGTCAGGGCACAAGTTCTGGCCAATGAACATCATGTTCCCGGTCTGTAGGCCAGCGAACCTGGTTCTGTGAACCCCAAACCCTAAACCCTAAACCCTAAACCCTAAACCCTAAACCCTAAACCCTAAACCCTAAACCCCCTGTAAATCCCTAACTCCCAAAACCCCAAGCCTTGATTCCAAGCACATACGGCCTGCGGAACCCTGTGAGGGGCATTCCTTGTGAAGATCTGCGAAAAGCGCCAGCAGGAAATGGGGACCCCTATTTAGAAGTAGGGTTCATATCTCTTATACCCCCAAAAGGACACCCAATACATACACTCACCAATATTCATAAAGGAACCTCATATACAGCCACCAACAAACAGAAACATAAACCCTGCTTCAAATATATTACCCCATAAAACCCAAGGGCCCATACGTCCAAGATGAAGGGGGAACGGCGTCTTTGCTCGCGTTGTTCTTTCGTTCTTCCACTGATTCGGGTTTTAAGACATCTTTGCCAGACATTGGGGCCTTTCTTTCTACCAGCCCAAACCCCAAAACCCTCAAACAACCGAAGCCCATACCCCAAACCTCTAAACCCTAAATCTCAATCTCAAACCCATGATGCGACCCCAAACCCTGTTCACCTTCGTTGAGCTCAACCTTCCGAGCACAGAGATCTTTCGGGGTTTAGGGTTTAGGGTTTAGGGTTTAGGGTTTAGGGTTTAGGGTTTAGTTTAGGGTTTAGGGTTTTCAGTGTTCATCGCTGCGCGATTGTGGGCGCTATTTGTGGTTTTGGGGCTGAGGTTCATGGCGTTAAGGGTTTCGCGGGGGATTACCGTTTCATGCTTGAGCATGGGAAATATCTCCCCATGAAGAACTGTGCATACAAAAGCCCAGGGCTTCGGTTTGGGGTTTAGGGTTGCATCCTGAAAGTAAACTAGGGTTTACCTGGTCACAGAAGAGTCAGAAGAGTAGGGTTAGGGGCTTAGGGTTTAGGGTTTGGCACTCCGCACATGCCTGGCTAGGCTTGACAGTCTCAGCACGCGCCGATCAATCCCTCAATCCCTGAACCTTTTGAAAAACTCTCGTTAAAGTCTCGGAGCCCGTGGATTTTGTTGTGATGAAGCCACTATAAACGGGGCGGGGGAGGGGGGGCATGATGTAAACCAACCCCCATATATGGTCGATATGGCCAGCTATCTGCATTAGGGTGCCAGGCTGCCAGGGTTTGGGGAGTACCTCGGGCACCCCAAAAACGTCCCCTATATCTTGGATCAATCCCCCCCATCATAGGATCCTCAAAGCAAGACCCCCCAAAGCAACCCCCCGAGCTCCCCCCCCCCCCCCCCCCCCCCCCCCCCCCCACGAGACACCCCAAACCCTAAACCCAAAACCCTAAACCCTAAACCCAAAACCCCAAACCCCAAACCCCAAACCCTAAACCCTAAACCCCAAACCCTAAACCTAACCCTAACCTAAACCCTTAACCCTACCCGAACCTTAAACCCTCAACCCTCAACCCCTAAAAGCGCCAAAAGGGAGCCTTAAACGGAAAGAGGCTATGGCATCCCCGATCTGTCCCGGTCATGGTCCGTTACTCGCATTTGAGGGCTTTTGAGGGATGCTTGCGATCGCAAACCTACTAGGGTTTGAGTTTAGGGTTTAGGGTTTCGGGTTTAGGGTTTAGGGTGGGGTTTGGGGTTAGGGTTTAGGGTTCAGGGTTTAGGGTTTGGGGTTTGGGGTTTGGGGTTCAGGGCAGAAAACTTTCAGGATCAAAGAAGAGGAGGGGGGGGGGGGGGGCTGGAATCGAAGTCAGCCCACATCAGCCCCCGCGCACTGTGAATCCTACACATCCTCAGCCCTGCGCGTATACGCCTGTAGCCTAGGGTTATTAGGGTGGTTGAGGGTTGAGGGTTTAGGGTTTGGGGCTACAGGGTTGAAGGCCTGAAAGCCTTGACAGGTGAAAAAGTCCTAAGTCCCATAAGCCCTGAACCCTTAACCCAGAAGGTTAGATCTCTGCAACCAGAGTGGCCTATGTTTGACTCCCTGCAGGGAAAACCGCCCCTGGAACCCCGCAAGAAATCCACAGGGGCAACGACACGGCAATGAGCCACAGAACGGCCCAAGTCCTCGGCCCTCAGCCCTAAACAGGCCTATACTCTCTTTCTTAGGAATTACAGTACCCAAACATGAAGAAAAAAGAAAAAAACCCGAAGCATCCCTAAACAGTCAGGGCACTGCTTGAACCGCACCAGCGTGATAAGGTCCGTAAAGCCCGAGGTCAGCGACAGGCCGAGGACAATGACGAACGCCGGGCGCGTTATGAGCCCCATGGCGCAAGAGAGGTTGGGAAAACTCCGAGGAAACTCCGAAACCCTACGCCCGCAGACCCTAAACCCTAAACCCTAAACACTAAACCCTAACCCTAAACCCTAAACCCTAAACCCTAAACCCTAAACTGCATGATCCTGAGCTCTGTCGCGGCAGTGCAAGGCCTCAGCCCTTTAGCATCTTGTACGTGAAACCTCTGTGAACGTAGCTAGCCCTAAACCGTAAACCCTAAACCCTAAACCCTAAACCCTAAACCCTAAACCCTAAACCCTAGGTTCGGGATCTGGCCTATCATGGGCTCTTAGACCTCCAGACGTTCATGTCACAGTCAAGCATCTGGAGCACAGGCAATGCGAAAGTGCAGCTAGATTCGGGGCTGTACGGTTTAGGGTTTAGGGTTTAGGGTTTAGGGTTTAGGGTTTAGGGTTTAGGGTTTAGGGTTTAGGGTTTAGGGTTTAGGGTTTAGGGTTTAGGGTTTAGGGTTTAGGGTTTGGGTTTAGGGGTTTTAGGGTTTATAGGGTTTACAGGGTTTATAGGGTTTATAGGGTTTATAGGGTTTATAGGGTTTATAGGGTTTATAGGGTTTATAGGGTTTATAGGGTTTATAGGGCTTATAGGGCTTATAGGGTTTATCGGGTTTAGGGTTTAGGGTTTACGGTTTAGAGGGCTTACCACTAGGATCTAGGACAGCATCCCAAAAAATCAGCCTTGCAAGATATTTTTAAGGCAGGCCACCTGCCCGGTTTTTTTTAAGCTCCAAGTTCTCTTCCCAAGGGGCTCTTTGTCTTGTCGACCCTGGAAACACCCCCGGACCCTAGCAACCGCCTCAATCCTCAGCCCCTAAACCCCAAATAAGCACCAAATAAACCAAAAGCAACACCCTTGATAAACCCCAACTAAACCTTAACGCCCTAAAGAAACGAGTGTAATCCCCAAGTCACCACGAAGGCTAACCCCTAGAGACCCCATACCCGAAAGCCTTGCATGCGCTGAACTAGGATAGCCCCTTAACACCCCTCAGAATATATTCCTACATGTGATCCTCCTAAACCCCAAATCCTACACCCTAAACCCCAAACCCTAAACCCTGAACGTGCCTTGTCCGTCATGTTTGGCTGCCTTGGGCGTCCATCCGAGGTGACGCGGTTGAGGTGGCGCTTCCGCTGAGCCTGAGTCGGGTTTAGGGTAAACCCTAAACCCTAAACCCCAAATCCCAAACCCCAAACCCTGAACCCTGAACCCTGAACCCTGAACCCTAAACCCTAAACCCCAAACCCTAAACCCCATGTCAGTGGGCTTTCGGGGGACCTGCCCACTTGCGGCGCTTAGGGTTTAGGGTTTAGGGTTTAGGGTTTAGGGTTTGGGGTTTGGGGTTTAGGGTTTAGGGTTTAGGGTTTAGGGTTTAACCACTTTCCAGCAAATCTTGCTTTGAGTAGAAAGTTCGCGTGGCGCTGGCAACAAGCCGCAGCAAACACACTCATCACCACCGAAAACAAGGAATTACCTCTGTTACGCCGACCTTTTTGTGGGAGCAAATCATCTCTCAAGAAGCTGGGTTTAGGGTTTAGGGTTTGGGGTTTAGGGTTTAGGGTTTAGGGTTGAGGGTTTAGGGTTTAGACTGCCGCAAGAAGAAAACAGACGAGGTTCTCCAGCTCGGGCGTAGGTGTTTAGATGTCTAGGGCCGATTGAGGGGCTATTTCTGGGAGTGGGGAGAGAAACCCTAAACCCTAAACCCTAAACCCTAAACCCTAAACCCTAAACCCTAAACCCTAAACCCTAAACCCCGAACCCCCGAAGTCCCGCGTTGGGTGCCCCCACACTCAGCTTCCGCTTCTGTGCATCAAGACGCCGGACGAAGTCCCTCTCCTGCGCAGCTGTGGGATTAAGGGTTCAAAGGGGTCGCTAGGGTTTAGGGTTTAGGGTTTAGGGTTTAGGGTTTAGGGTTTAGAGGGCTTAGAGGGCTTAGAGGGCTTAGAGGGCTTAGAGGGTTTAGAGGGTTTAGAGGGTTTAGAGGGTTTAGAGGGTTTAGAGGGTTTAGAGGGTTTAGAGGGTTTAGGGTTTAGGGGGTTCGGGTTTCGGGGCTTAGGGGGTTTAGGAAAGCAGATCTGTCAGGGCCCGGTCCTGGGGCAAGATCTCCTTGCCATCGATCTCCTGGCGCCAGGGCTCGAAGCCGAACACCTACTTAAACGCTACACTCCCGAAACTCTCTAAACTCCCTCAACTCCCCAAACTCGCAAAACTCCCTAAACTAACGAATCCCCTAAACTTCCTAAACTCCCAAAACTCCCGGAACCCCACACTATTGAACCCCGACACCCCTATGTAAGTCTCACCAGGGGACCTCCCTGAGGGTTGCGGATGCAATAATATTTAGGGTTTAGGGTTTAGGGTTTAGGGTGTAGGGTTAGGTTTAGGGTTTAGGGTTTAGGGTTTAGGGTTTAGGGTTTAGGGTTTAGGGTTTAGGGTTTAGGGTTCAGGGCTGAGGGTTGAGGGTTTGGCCTTGAGACCCACGTAGTGGGCAGGCTTCCACCACACCACTCGGAGCGCTTAGATTGCATGGTGATTAAGCTCTGTCTTGGTTCGGGTTTAGGGTCTACGGTCTAGGGCTGTGTTAAGGGTAGTTTGGGCTGAACAAAAAGCGAAAACAAGGAAACAAATGAAGCTTGTATGCGGGTCATGAACTAAACCCCACAGTTGTATTGCAGTTCGGTTGAAACGTAGGGCTCAGCATTGCAAGACTTAGAATCTGAACCTGGTCCTATGGGGGTTTAGGGTTTAGGGTTTAGGGTTTAGGGTATATAGGGTTTAGTGTTTAGGGTTGCACAGAAGCCTGAGACTAAAAGGGTGTGCCCAGTTTTGCCAAAGGGGCATTGCAACTCCGCAAGAGAACGCGAACAGGCGGCCCCGCCCCCCCCCCCCCCCCTGCGCAAAAACGTGAGTGACCGTAAAGAGAGGAACCCTAAACCCGGACCCCAGCCGAAACCCTCAGATTCAAGAAGGGCCCAGTCCGTCCTCCACTGAGTTGCTACAAAGAACGACCTGGGACGTCAGTGGAGGCGACTGTAGAGAAAGCGAAGCCGGGCACCCCAAACCCTGAGCACTAAACCCTACAAACACTAGAGCTTGGGGTTTAAGGCTGCCTAAAACAATCCCGTGCCGTTGCTTTGTTTAGCTCTGCGTATACCATATCACAAAAAGGGTACGTACCCTTTTTGGGGTTGGCTGGTTACTTCATAAGCGAACCTTGACCAACAAATTATGGAAAAGGGTACTAGGTACTGGGCTACCAAGTACGAGGGCTTTGCGGTTTTGTCTTGGGGGACTCTGGCAGGGTTCCCGGTGGGCTTAGGGTTTAGGGTTTAGGGTTTAGGGTTTAGGGTTTAGGGTTTAGGGTTTAGGGTTTAGGGTTTAGGGTTTAGGGGTTGATTCAAAGATTCAAGCTGTGATGCACGGTCCGGACGAGGAATCTGTACCCTAAGCCTTACACCCGGAAACCCTCAACCCTCAAGGCCAGGATAAAAAGAAATTGTATGCGTTTCATTCCGAGCAGCTCGCGCAATAATCCTTCATCCATCCCAATGTAAAAAATCAGACAACTGCATGGCTTCGAAAAGAAAAAACTCGACACAACTCGACGAAACTCGACAATTCGCGAAAAGACCCCGGACACAAGCCCTGTACAATTTCGATAAACCCTAAACCCTACACCCTAAGCCCTACTAATCCCTGTTGGGGAACGGGGGAGGGGGGGGAAACTTAGAGTTGAGGGTTTCGGATCGTTGAGAAATCAGGGGCTTAGATGCAAGTGTCAACTTGATTTGCGTTGGTAGCCATGGGGTTCTAAGAGGCCCTAAGGGTCCATCTGCCCAGTATATATATATATATATATAATGGGCCGGGACCTTTAGGGTTTATTTAGCTTAGTTTTCATATTAATACTTATCAAAATACATACAACCTCTATTCCTCACCTTCGGTGTGAGGCTGCTAGATGTTAAACTCAACTTTTCTCATCGCCCGGAATTGTTCTCTTGTCCGGTCTTGACCTGGTTTCTAGAGGTCTCCATCGAACCCGGCAAGCTCACATGTCGCGACGGTGTCCGTCTTGAGAAAGAAGACGACACATTGGGAGCGAAATCAACACTCTGCCAGCTTAGAAACCCTCTACACCCTACAACCCTAAACCATAGCCCGGTATTTAAGGCTTTGAAGCCTCAAACCCTAAACCATGAACCTTAAACCCTATAGGTTAGCCAGTCTGGCTTCAGGTCGCCAAACCACCTCATGCCGATTCCTGTCTAGGGTCTAGCACCGAAGACAACCGAGGACCATCAGGGAATGAGATGAGTGTTCGGGAATGGGCATGTTGGACTCAGGAGCATCACATCCTCTCAGATCACTTCGTCCTGGTGAACAGCTTCCGCAGCAAAAGGTGTTGGTGTCTTTAGCTGTTGGATCTCGGGAGATGTGTATTACCCCAGGTGGGACCCTGGTAACTCCTGAAACGGTAGATCCACTAGTGCCAATTGGCAAAGCGAGCGCCTTGGTTGGTCTCAGAGTTCAGTGGCGTGGTGGCAAGCGCACAGCCTCACATCCTGTTCTGGGGGAACTTCGCGTTCGTGATCTGAATGGGTGCCCTTGTTTGGAAAAGGAGGTGGCGCTTCAGATCATTGATGAAATGGATTGGTGCTCACCAAAGCAAGCTTTGAAGGTGGCACGTATGGTTCAAGGGTGTCCGAATACGGACAACGAGGTGGCTGTAAAAAACGTCGTTGCAAAGCGCAGCGCGGACAGCGTCAGCGAATGAGGAGGAGTTCGTCCAGGCATGCTGGAGATTTCTTCGGTGGTATTATGGGGATATACCAGAAAATATGCTGATGGAGCTGTTGCCACGTGGAGATATTGCGGCGTTGCCTTTCAACCGTCATAAAAGGAGACGGCTGGCACGAGCAAAAAGGGTGGTGGTACACCTATTTTCCGGGAAACAAAAATGGCATTTTCCCAGTCGGGATGTGGAAGTACTGGAGCTGGATTTGACAAAAGGCGGTGACCTACATAATTCGAGCGTCTGGAAGTATCTTCTGCATCTGGCGGCTGAAGGAAAGGTGGTTGCTGTGGTTGGAGGACCTCCATGCAGGACAGTGTCAAGGTTGAGAGGTGAAGACGGTGGTCCACCTGTATTGCGCCGACGCTGTGGGCCTGAACGGTTGGGGTTAAAAAGTCTTCCTTGGCCACATCAAGAATTAGCTCAAAAGGATGGTGTTTTACTTCTGAAGATGCTTTTCCTATATGACGTGGCGGTGCATTCAAGGTGTGGAACTGCTGAAGTCATCAATGGAAGTTCTGTCTTCTTTGGCATGGAAAGCCCTGGGGACCCTGAACTCATAGGGACAGATTTCTCTCAGAACGGCAAAACGGTCTTGAGTGCTGAGGATCTGGTGGATGGTTCTCAGGAAGGGCTCTCAAGTCCTACCTTCTGGAGTTGGCCAGAGGTTAAAAGCTTTTGTGAGCGTTATGGAATGTACGCTGCACATTTTGATCAAGGAGCGTTGGGACATGCTCTGGTGAAACCTACGACTTTCCTGGTGTCTGATATGGAACTATGGGAATCGTTGGAACAGGTTCGCGTGGTTGTTCCGGCCAGCAGCAGTTGCCCCGGCGCGGCTGCTATGGAAGGTATTTTCCGTTTTTCACTAACGTTCACTAAACCCTCATCGTCTCCCCTAAGCCCATGACAGGTGCTTCCCTGGAGCTTCCCTCTTCTAGTGCCTCCAAACCCTCTAAACCATGAAGATGCCTTGGGCTCGTGATGCACATTTTTTGTAGGAGTCTGTGGGAGTCAGGCGTCTCTTTGGGCTCTAGACCGCATCACCCGAGCCGCCCGAAATCCCAACCAACCCGCAACCCTCGCTAACTTTTCTGATAGGGTTCCCCCCAAGGAATCTTCAAGCTTGGCAGGGAGTGGGAGATCACCAAGATATGCCTCAGGCTCAGGGCAAAGTCTCCGGAGCTCTCAGCCCACATCTCCCTTTAAGGCTGAAATAGGTTTCCCAACAAACCTCTCCTTAGTTGCTTGGGGTTGCGGTTAGCCTTTATGAGTTGAAACCCCCGGCGCGGTGGTTTTCCCACGCAGCCACCGTCTCAGCGGCGCCGTGGCGGCCCCGCCGGCGCACGGAAGCCTTGCGCGCGCACATGCACCACATGCACACACACACACACACCACACACGCACCACACACACCACACACACCACACACGCACACACCACACACACACCACACACACACCACACACACACACACACACCACACACACACCACACACACACCACACACAAACACCACACGCAAACACCACACACACACAAATGCCACACAGAAACACCACACAGAAACACCACACACAAACACCACACACAAACACCACACAGAAACACCACACACAAACACCACACACACAAACACCGCACACAAACCCCACACACACACACACCGCACACACACACACACACAAACACACACACGCACACGCACACGCACACGCACACGCACACGCACACGCACACGCACACGCACACGCACACGCACACCCACACACACACACACACACACACACACACACACACACCCACACACCCACACACCCACACACGCACACACGCACACACGCGCACACGCGCACACGCGCACACGCGCACACGCACACACGCACACACGCACACACGCACACACGCACACACGCACACACGCACACTGCAACTGCACACGCACACGCACACGCACACGCACACGCACACACACACACACACACACACACACACACACACTCACATACTTTCTCTTGCTGGAACATGCACTCACAGTCAAAGTTCTGGGCTTTAGGGTTTTGAAAGCGTGTCAGTCCCGGGTCTAAGTAGCATTGAGATGCGCCTCCTTGCCGTCGGCAAGGCAGTGGCAGTGGCACCAGCCGATTTCGCAGCGCCCGCTTCCTCCGCAAAAGCGCACACCGTGGGCTGAGCTTCTTAGCCAGCCGAGTTCTTGCAAAACCCTTTGCAAGCAGAGGCCGTGAAAGTCATGAAGGGGAAGTCTTCCTGCCTGTGGCTGCGGGGGTGGTGCTGAAGTGTTTAAACTAATGAAATCCGAAAATAAATCAGAAAATTTGTTTTTCCGATTTAATTAATTGAATTAATTTAGTTGGCCTCAATTAAACTAATTGAATTAATTAACTCCGAAAATTGGATATGAATCCAGGATTCCTAATTAGTTTAATCAATTTCATTAGCTTAATTCATTCAATTAATTTAATTGATTTAATTGGTTTAACTAATTTAGATACTTTTTCAGAAATTGTATTAATTTAATTCATATAATAAATTACATCCGAAAATTGGATTTCCGGATTTAATTAACTTACTTAATTTAATTGGCCTCAATGAAATTAGTTACATTATTAAACCCGAAAATTGGAGTTAATGATTTTAATTAATTTAATTGGCCTCAATGAACTTGAAAATGAAATGCACTAATTTAATTTAATTGATCAGAAACTCTGGATTCAGGATTCCCAGCGCACCTATCTGAATCCAGGATTCCGAAACAATTTAATTAACTCAATGAATTAAATGAATTTACTTAATTGATTTCATGTCATGAATTCAAGAAATTTAATTAATTAGTTTAAATTTATAGAATTAGTCCATGTAATTTGACTAATTTAATTAACTTAGTTAAGTTAACTAATTCAATGAATTTAATGAATTTAATGAATTTAATGAATTTAATGAATTTTTAATGAATTTAATGAATTTGATGAATGAATTTGATGAATTAATGAATTTAATGAATTTAATGAATGTATTTAATTTAATAAATGTAATGAAATTAATTAATGAATGTAATTAATTTAAACGATTTTAATTGGCCTCAATTAACTAAATCCAAAACAGGATTTCCGGATTTAACTAATCCAATTTTAAGTGGCCTCAAATAAACACATTAATAAATTGAATTGAATACATTATTTAAAACTATTATTAATAAACTAATTTAACTAATTAAATAAATTAAGTTACTTTAAAAAACCAAACTAATTAAATAAATCAAAATAACCAAATTAACTACATGAATTAAATTAAGCAAATAATTCAGGTAATTAAACTAATTAAACTATTTTATAATGAATTTAATGAACTTAATGAATTTCATGAATTTGATGAATTTCATGAATTTAATTAGTTTAATTTTTTTGGCCTCAATTAAATTCATTAAATCAGATAAATCCGAAACTTGGATTCCCTGATTTAATTAATTTGAGCAATTTAATTGCCATCAATTAAACTAAATTACTTAAATTATATAAGTATTTATGGGACTAAGTAAATTTATTAAATTAATTAAAATAAACTATGTAATTAAAGAAATTTATCAATTAAACTAAGTAAATTCATTAAATTCATAAAATTCATTAAAATGATTTAAATTTATAAGTTAATGAAAATCATGAAACTAATTAAATTACTCACTTTAATTACAATACTTATTAGTTCATTTTTTCTTATTTCCAAGCCAAAGAAACGCAAAATAGACCCGAAAGGGCCTTCTCTCTCTCTCTCATATATATATATATATATATATTCCATATATATATATATATATATAATTAGGGTTTAGGGTTTAGGGTGTAGGGATGTACTTGGGCCCTAAATTTCCTATATGGGAACCCCTGTAAGGCCCAAACATATACTATATAGGTACATGGAGGCCAAGTAACATAGCCCAATACCTTAAACCCAAAAACCCAAAACCCTAAATCCTAAACCCTAAACCCTGAACCCTCAACCCTAAACCCTGCAGTTTCCGAGGTTTGGACAGCCGTGCGATAGCGACGCTCGGATGATGCGAAAGGATTCCTGTCAAGGGCTTAGGGCTTCGGGCTTCGGGCTTAGGGCTTCGGGCTTAGGGTTTAGGGCTTGGGTCAAGGGCTTACCCCCAAAACTTCGGCCCTAAGCCTCATAAACCCAAACGCATGCACCTAAGCTCCAAATCTCCAAACCCTATACTTGCGGACTCTAGGAATAATAAGGGTCGAAGGTTTAGGGTTACCCATTTTGTTTAAAGTAGGGGCTTAGGGGCAAAAATTGAATAAGTGCCCACTCTGTGTCCTAGAGCTAGATTTAGGGTGTAGAGTTAGGTCTAGAAAGTTTTGGGTTTGAGGCTGCTGTCGCTAAGTGTTTCGGACTTGGGGGAGTTTACAGGAATAAAAAAACTCGAGGTTTTGGGCCCATAGGGGGGTGAGGGTGTAGAATTTATGCTACGCCCAGTAGAGGAGGCACGGTCGATCTGCTTTAGGCTTTTGGGTGTTGGGCTTGTGGGGAAGCAGAGGGGAAGCAGCAATGCCAGACATCGTCAGCTGAACCCCCTGAACCCCAAGCCCAAGCGCCAAGCCCTAAACCCGAAATCTCGTCAAACTGAATGGCCGCACCCGCTGAGATTCAATCGTCGAAGTGCATCTCCTTGCCAAGGGTTTAAGGGTTTAAGGGTTTAAGGGTTTAAGGGTTTAAGGGTTTTAGGGTTTTAGGGTTTTAGGGTTTTAGGGTTTTAGGGTTTTAGAGTTTTAGGGTTTTAGGGTTTTAGGGTTTTAGGGTTTTAGGGTTTTAGGGTTTTAGGGTTTTAGGGTTTTAGGGTTTTAGGGTTTTAGGGTTTTAGGGTTTTAGGGTTTTAGGGTTTTAGGGTTTTAGGGTTTAGGGTTTTAGGGTTTAGGGAATTAGGGTTTAGGGTTAAGGGTTTAAGGGTTTAGGGTTTCGGGGGTTTGGGGCTTTAGGGGCTAAGCAGTTCGGGGTCGGTTGAGGCTTTGCCTGTACGGTTCCTGTGGGGTGTTCCTAGTAGAAGAGACGCCTTTCTTGCACAGCCAAGGCCCCTCCACACCACCACAACCCGAAACCTTCCAACATGCAGCGTCTCTCCTGAAATTCTCACCCTAAACCCTGAACCCGAAAGCCCAAACCCTGAACCCTGTACCCTAAGCCCATATTTTTCTTTTGGAAAATCCCCATCAAGGACCTCTTTCTCCTAGAAGACAGGGCTTCTTTGGGGGTGTAGGGCTTAGGGTTTGGGGTTGAGGGCTTCAGCCCTAACCTTCGAAGTCTAACTCCCGCAGAATTCTCCTTCTACATGCTCAGGTGAACCCAGCAACCCCCCCCCCCCCCCCACCCCCCAAGTAAGGGATGCTAGCATCCTTTGTCTCAAGACTCAACAGGGTTGTAGGTTCAGGGTTCAGGGCTAGGGGTTTAAGGGGTTTAAGGGGTTTAAGGGGTTTAAGGGGGGGGTTTAAGGGGTTTTAAGGGGTTTTAAGGGGTTTGAGGGGTTTGAGGGGTTTGAGGGGTTTGAGGGGTTTAAGGGGTTTAAGGGGTCTAAGGGGTCTAAGGGGTCTAAGGGGTCTAAGGGGTCTAAGGGGTCTCAGGGTTTAAGGGGTTTAAGAGGGTTCAGGGGTCGTGGGGTCTTAGGGGCTTGGGGTTTCAAACCCTAAGCCTTGAAGCCTAGAGAGCCTAAACCCGGCTTGCCTCAACCTTGGCTACGCACCAAGACCTTTGACCCTGTTGAGGCTTAGGGTTTAGGGTTTAGGGTTTAGGGTTTAGGGTTTAGGGTTTAGCGTTTAGGGTTTAGGGTCTCAAGGGCTCAGGGGCTCAGGGGCTTAGGGGCTTTGGGGCGGGGGTTTGGGGCTTGGCGGGGGTCTACTAATCCTTTAGGGGGTTTGGGTCAGGGTTCCAACGCAGCATGCCCAGTTGGTCATGGCAGATGTCCCTGTGTGAAGTGAAGGGCACAGGCCTCCGATAAGTCACCACTCTTATCCCTAGCTACTCTAAAGCCTCCAACACATTTCTGACCGCCTGGGACTCTGTCGGAGCCCATAGATGGCTTGGCATACTACCATATATCTCGTCTTCATCAACAAGATTGAGGTCCCGAAGCACCTGATGAGGGGCGAAGCAGGTACCTCCTCCCCTATGCTCCCGTTCCGAATGGCGCGAGAGCAAAAGCAGGCGGTGCAAACATCGAGCCAAAAACGCCCGCCAGCTGTTGTCGGCGGCTTCAACAAGTACAGACCTCAATCCAAATCAGGGATCCACGTAACGACTTGAGGCATACACATCTTCCACATCTGTGAGATCCAACTCTGTGCCCACACGAAAAAAAAGTCTCGCCTTGCGTGGTTTGACTGTGCGCAAACCCCTTTTGCCTACGAATGCCCTGCGCCTCTGTTGAGCCTAAGCCAGAACTGCAAGAACCCCAAGACCCCCAAGAACCCCTAGACCCTAAAACCTACAGCGCCTCTTCCGTTTCCACCTGCAAGAGTCGGACTCATGCACCCCAAAGCCTAAACCCTAAAAGCCGGCCTAAACATTAAAACCCTAAACCCTAAACCCTATGCGGAGCTGCAATTGGTATTGTAGAAAAGGGTTAGTGTTGAGAGTTGGAAGGGTTAATGAACCCGGAAATCATGTTTGGCTCAAGATGGGCTTGAACAGAAAGCCACAAGTTCAAAAAGTAGTGCCTGGGTTCTTAGGGTTTGGTAAGGGTGTGGATTCCTTCCCCCTTTCCTTCCCCCCTGGGTTGCTCTTATCCGTGTTCTTGTTTGTTTCTTGGTTCGATCTGGGGAATATAAGTTCAGGGCGATTAGGGGAGTTGATTTCCTTCCTTGGTTGTCCCCCCGTAGGTTATGAGCCCAAATTAGGTTCCCTGCGGTTGAGTGTTGTCTTAAGATCTTTGGGATCAAGAAGCAATGCCTTCTCCGAAGCGATGGCTCCAACCTGCCTCGGATGGTGGACAAAATGGTGGAGCTGGAAAGTTGGAAGAGGTGATTCCCGGCGCTGAAGAACATCTGGAAGAAGCCTTGGTTGCAGAAAGCCCCAATGTGGGTATGAATCCCAATGTGGATATGGTTAGCAATACTGAAGCTGAAGGACGTGCTGTCTCTGTATCGCCAAAGCCTGGTGAGAAAAGGAACTGGGACGCGACTGGTGGTATAGATCGTGAAATGGAGGTGACTGTTTTACGAGTGTTGCACAAACACGGGTATCAGCCGTCGACTTCGACTTCGGGTCGAATGGTAGACCAAGAGTCTCAGACCGATCTGATTGGAGAAGTGCTGCAAGCGGCCAGGAGGCCTCTGAACAAGATCAAAAGGGATCCATCTTCGAGTTCCCAAGGTGGTGGAAGCGGTCACGAACAGAAGGGTGCGGACAGCTTTGAAGCTGCACCTGCTGCTGAATACGCCATGGGGGAGGAGGAGATCCTACAGATGGAGGCTGAGAGGTTGCGACAGTTGTCAGAAGAAGAGGACGAGATGCGTCAGGTCTCTGAAAGGGATGGTTTTCGGAAAGATGAGCATCTGATCAAAGCGTGCGATGGGACAACGTGGGAATGGCACCTCCATGAAGATGGGAGACAATATTATTATTGCCTGGATACACAGGAAAGCAAGTGGACATTGCCGGTGGTAGGTGAAAAGATGAAGAGTGACGAGGTGGTTGGGTCTCCTTCGGGCAATGAGCTGGAAATGGAGGCGGCACTGGATTCTTCATCCTCTACTCCGAAGACTGAGTCTACGAGGGCATTCCAGGGTAGTGTAAATAGTTTAGGTGAAAAAGATTTTTCCTCTACTATCAGGGATAGCGGTCCTAGGGCTGGTGGTGACGCCCCGACCTCGGGTTCTCCTGATGAGGAGGAGATTCCTGGAAACCGAGCAGACATCGCTGGAGCTCAACATCTGGATCGGGAAGGAATGGGAGCACTTTCTGAGGGTGTGGCAGCGGTGGAATCGGTAGGTCCAGAAGAAAAGATTCCCAATGTGGAGATCGGAACTGTGTCGGCTGCAGAAGAGCGAGTGGTGGATGTGGTACCTGTCGTTCAGGAATGTGGTCCTGGAGATTTGAAAGACGGAGGGAAAAGGTCGTGTGTTGTGACTGAGGAGGTCTCTTCGTTTGGTGCCAAGATTCCTGCCATTCAAAGGGAAAAAGAAGCTTCTGGAATAGCTGGAGACACGGAAGATCTGAAAAATGAGGCCTGGAGCGCCAATGATGCGCGGGTCGATGCGCCAGATATTACCTGGAGTGCGAAGGAAGCACGGGTTGAGGTGCATATGGTGTTACGTTCCACGGGCGACTGCAACAATGGGGCGCAGGTCTCCGCAGCAGCTGATGATGGAGGTTCACAGGTGGACGCACTGGTGCAACCTGAAGTTAGCCGCGAGGAACGAAATGACAAGGGCTACACCGGAGCCAATGAGGCAGCTGTGGTCAACGATGGTGGAAATTCTCCTTTGGAAGCCATGGAACCAAAGGAGCCTGCGGTGGAAGAAAGCGTGCCTGCCGTGGATGATCGACTCAATTGCCCTGCAGTGGAGAAGATTTGCCTGCTGCAGAAGGTGTGACAAAGGACTCCAATGATGGGTCCACTCCCATGAAGGGAGAAGTGTTGCCGTCTGGAAGTTCGCCGGAAGTCGACACCGAGCGAATTACAGCAGATGAGGCAAAGCCTTTGGCGGAGAAAAAGGGAGGTCCTGAAGTCCAGGAGCACAAAAAAGATGAGCTTGTGGGACTCGTGGAGCAGGACGAGCAGTGTGACCCAAAGGTGAAGACAAAGGATGCGCCAGGAGCCGATGATACAGAGGTGGTTTCTGAAGAGCATGCAAAGAAAGTGCCCCGAGCGGGAGCCTTGGAATCACCTGGGACACATTGCTATCAAGAGGGAGATGAGATCATGGGTCTAGTGCGCTGCATCAATGGGTATGGAGCCTTTTTGGACCTTGGTGATTTGAATGTATTGATTCCTGCAGAAGGGAACAATACGTGTCAGTTCAGATTTGGTGATACTGTCAATGGAACAGTGAAACTAGTGGAAGATGATGGTACCATAATCTTGGACACCTTTCTGGTTTTGGAAGAGGACGTGGAGGACTCTTCCTCAACGCTGCGGAAATGGAAACCCAGCGGCTGGAGTACGTGGTGGACGAATTCATGGTATGCTGGTCAATGGTACCAAGATTCCAACGGTCAATGGGACTGGAAACAGGAGGGCAATCCGATGAAGAGCTTGTGGTACAGGAGTTATCCTCTGAAGAACGAGAAGAAAGGCAACTTTATGGAGAAAAGATCTACAACGCTCTTCTGGAGAATGGAAACGAAGAGGAAGCCTATGTTGGCAAAATTACTGGGATGCTGTTGGGTCGCCCGATGGAAGATTTACAGGAGTGTGTTGCAGATCAGGCATTCCTCAATGCGGAAGCTCGGCGCGCGTATGGCATCTTGCAAAATGATGGTTGGAAGCCTGATGGTACAGAAAGCACAGGCTTGGGAAAGTTAACCACTTTTTCCCGAAAACAGTACCACAACGCGCTTTTCGAACTGGCATGCAGAAAAAGGAGATTTACTCGACCAGTTGTGGGTGAAGCGGTGGCAACGGTGCTGAATCAAGGGGAAGATGAGTTTTGGAACGCGCTTTGGTTGGACACCAAGCTATTTTTGCAGGAGCTTGATGGTGCAGTGCAATCCATGAGCAAAAGGGAGAACAAGCCAATGGAAGCCTACATGGACCCTGACCAGTACAAAAAGGCTCACATGACTCCACAGACTGTGTCACCTGGATACAGCAAACTGTGCAAGTTCTTCAATAAGGGAAGGTGTCGCAACGGTGATGGTTGTCCCTATGAGCATCGTCGTTATGGTGAAGGTTGGCCAGGAGGAGGGTCAACTGATCCAAAGAATAGCCAAGAAGCTGATGATGAGGATGGGAACATCGGTGACCCTCCCACAGAGGAAGGTACAGTGGATGAGGCACAGCAGGAGCGGGAGGATTTGGCCTTCCGGGCCAAGTACAATTTTGGCAAAGGTGCATCAAAGGGTGAACCTACGTCGGGTGAGCCAAAAGGTCGTCTGTGTCTGTATTACAATCAAGGTGGTTGTAAATATGGGACTACATGCAGGTATCTTCACAACGATGATATAGCATTGGAAGGGACTTGGGAGCCCGGCAAATCTTGGGACAATGCTTCCAGGAAGTCACTAAGGGACGCAGGGTTCCACCATTGCTGTTTCGATTATTACCTCAGAGGACGTTGCCGGAAAGGGTCAAATTTCTGCAAGTACTCCCATGACGAGATGTCAGAGGAGCGGCTGACGCTCCTGAAACACTTGGTACAGGTGGCCAATCAGGTCCGGTTTGAAAAAGAGAGAGGATGGGAGATTACGGATAGAAGCACTTTTCAGCCACCTGCGAGTGGGGGAGCTGAATCTTCCTCATCCTCGGCACCAAAAGCGCTGCAAATGACCAATGTGTCACAAAAAGATGGTGAAAAAGGTATTCTGGATGAAGCAGAAGCTGATGAACAAAAGAATTCGGTGGCTGCATCCACTGGTACTCGGCTTCAAAATCCGGAGGAGCCAATTGAAAATTGGATGGCTCGCAACGCACACCTGTGGGTGTATACCCCTCATGTAAGTGAGGTGATGATTACGCTTGGTGTGACCAATGTGTCGGACTTGCAAGAGTTCATCTTTGTGGAAGATTTGGTTGACAAAGGGATCAACAAAGTGACCGCATGCAAAATTCTGCAATTGGTTGGTGATGTCCGATATCGCCCGGGAGGACCGGAAAAGGCAGTTCCTTCTGATGCATCTGTACGGGTACAACAATCTTCTGGGAACAAAGGGACTGGAAGAGCGGCGGTGCGAACCCTCACTCAGGTGCGTGAAGCTGAAGACTCCGGTGCAAAAACCATGCCGAGAGGCTCCTATCGGGAGCTTTTTGATAAGGTCAGGTACCGTGATGGTTGGACGCTTGCGCAGAGGTCTCCGTTGTGCGTACAGAAGCTGCGGTTGGTGGGAGTTGGAATGCCGCCGGTGAATCCACCAACAAAAAAGTATCGGTCAAGATCAAACCCTGTGAGAAGGGGAAGGCCCTTGCTGGACAAAAAACAGGTGCGACAGGTGCCACGCTCTCGGTCACAACGACGAGTGCAACCGGCGGAAGTGGTGGAAAAGCCGAAGCCACTGGAACTGAAGCCTCGTGGTGGGTTGTCGTATCGGTTCAGCAGAGCGTGGGCAGATGTGGTGGATGATGATGAACAGGCGGAGGCTTTGGTCTCGTATGCCGCTTCCTCAAGCGATTCAAGCGAAGAGGAGACCAATGCCGTACAACGCCTGAAGGAAATCTTTTTGCAAGAAAGGGATTCACAGAGAACTGCGAATCGTGGCAATGTTCCGCAAAGTGGTTCTTCAGGCTCCAATGACGGGCCGAAAAAATCGGTTCACCTTGGCGAAGGGCGCGACAAAGCGTCGCGGGGGGAGACCCGCCAAGAAGTGACTTCGCAAGTTTTTCGCTACCACAACCTTCTCGTCGAGCTGAACGATCTCAAAAAAGAGCAAGGGATGGTTCAGTTATGGTTGGTTCGCTGGCGGTGGGCTCCACGGATGAGGTTTTACCTGGGCAAGGTGTTGCTGGACAGGTGAATGTCTCTGAAAGCGCTCAAGTTCTTCCTGGGCAAGAAGTGGCTGGACAGGAGACGGCGCCGGAAGGAGCAGTACAGATTTCTGGCGAGGAGACTGACCAAAAAGAAGGAGAAGGTGGGAGCAATGAACTCCGTGGTGATGATGCGAAGATATTGGATGGTGGTCCGGTGAGGAATGACCTTCAGCAATTGCTGGTTAAAGGCCTTCTGACTCGGATTTATTGGAAGGTTGCAGTTGGCAAGTTGCCGGTGGGGCAAAGAGACTGCCAAAAAGGGTCCAATAAGATGGATCGAAATTTGGTTATTAGCATGTCATCCGAGGGTGCAAGCGAACAGGATGAGAACCTGGCACTGGAGGACGATGCTGATCAGTCAATGGGTGACGGTGCGATGGTAGTTCTGGTGTATGATCCAAGGACGCTGATTCAGTCGCCAACAACTGATTGGGTTATGCGTCGCGGTCTTACCGATCGTTCCGTCTGGCCAGCAATGGCGTACATGGCACAGAGGATATGTGCTGAAATGGTTCAAGTGGATGAAATGAATGCCCAGCTAGGGACTGGAGCACTCCTTTTTCAAAGGAGAGATCAAGGACATTATAGTGACCTGCATCATTCGTTCCATGACAACCCGTGCTTGCCGGCGGTGGGGAATTATCCTCTTTCGGTGATGGGTGCCTTGTTGTCTCCTGGTCTGGAAGGGGAATTCAAGAATACTGACAAGTTTGGAACTGCTATGGAGGCAATTGCCTATGATTGGAGCCGCAGTCCAGGCATGGAAGTTCACATTGAACTTATGGCGAGGGTAGCCAAAATGGTTCACCCGTTCCTGAATCTTGGAGCCCAAGGGTCGGTGATGGTTTCGGAATTTCTCTGGCAGCGCGGGAGGGCCCGGTTGATGGAGTTCCTTCAAGCGGCGACTTGTGCGGACCAATTGGAGGCTCTCTGGAGAAGGATGGACGACGATGCTGATGAAGAGGTGGATCCTTCGACAGCGGTGCTGGAAGTTCTTGGACCAGAGGATGCGGTGCTTGATCAAGGGAACAATGAATCCCTTATTCCCATTGAAGATGCTGGAGGTGAGACAAGTGGTGACACTGGAGGGGATGGCAAAGCGCCAGAAGTTTCTCCGGAAGAGGAGACATCCAGTGGGTCATCAAGACTGGCGGACACAAGGATTTTCTTGTGGTCAGTGTACTCCCGCGTGGCTTCGAATTTCTCTATGCAGGACCGCACTACTGGTAAGATCTTTGACAGCACAAAAGGGTATCCTGGTGAAGGACCAAACAATGATGACAATCCTTCCTCTAAGGGGAACTTACCCTGGATCTCGGAAGACTACCTCGACGAAGTGGTGTCAAAAAAGATGGAAAGGTCTTCAGATATGGATGGGTTTGTTCCGGGAAGTGAGGGACCATTGGAAAAGGTAGAGGTGGAGAATGTTACTGCCTCTAAAATTCTTATGGCTCTTTGGAAGAAGGGACATAGAGTTGGTTATAGGAGGTTGTGTCGTTTGAACGCATCTGGATGCAAGGTTGGAGCAATGAAACGTCCAATCAAAAGGGTGCAGAAGATTGGCACTAGAAAGGCCTTCACGAAGATGTTCAATGTTTTTGGATCGTCTCAGCATGGCTCAGGAGTTGGCGGAAAACCGATCATGAAGGTGGTAGGACCAAGGCCAGGTTTTCCAGCTGTACTCCAAGCACCAAATACTGATAGCACGTCGGGTGAAGGGAGCAGTCCCCAGGTACATGGCAATGTTCATGTAGAGCACAATCGCCCTATGGACCGGTATGAGGCAGAGCGCTTGGAGAAGAGGAAGAAGGGCTTCTGCTATTGGTTCGGCAAGGGGAAAGATCGCTGCAAATTTGGTGACGACTGCAAATTCATCCATTCCGAAGATGATGTGGTGCTACATTCGTATTGGTGTAAATACTATGTGGCAGGGAGAGAATGTTTCGCTGGAAAGGATTGTGGGTTCTCGCATGATGCAACTGGTGTGAGGTGCGTCCAGTTTGCTCGGTCTGGGAAGTGTCGGTTTGGTGACAGGTGTGTCTTCGAGCATGGTGTTCCGCTGGAAGAACAGAGGCCAAGGTCTCCAAGGACGCCCCCAAGGGATGGTCCAAGGAGAAAGTCTGGTGCAAATGGTGGAGAAAAGGAGATCTCTCCTGAACAGTTCGATGATGATGAGGAGGATTTTATGGTTTATGACGAAGAGACCAAGATGACGGAACTGTTGATGGAGGCGATTTCATTTCTGTCCGGTGGCAAGCCAGATTTGGCTCGAGCAGAGGCGGACCCATTGTTCAAACTCCTGAAGTTCACTGGAGATGCTGACCAAATGGATCAAGAATGGGTTTCGTGGACCACTGAAATGTTGACCGTGCTGGAACTTCTCGAAGTAGTGAAGTCGTATGAGGTTTCGCTCGCGGAGGTGGAAGAATGGGTCAATGACCTGAGGATATGGTATGAGCGAGCCAATTTGGGAGAGGAAAAGGATTCCAAAAGAGGTAAAAAGAGGTCCCTAGAAAGGGAGTCCAGCAAGGATATTCCTGCCGAAAAAGGAGCGGTTGAGACTTCGGAGACGGAGGTTGCCGTTGAAGAAGAGAAGAAAAAGGTAAAAAAGAAGAGGAAAGCTGCAGCTATTGAAGATCCTTACACTCTCATGGTTCCAAAGCCAAAGAAGATGCCGACGATCATTGAGAAGGGTGGATCAACATCCAATGTGGTGGCTTCTGCAGTGGAAAAATCCTCGAAGACGCGCACAAAGTCAAATGTCGGTGGAAAGACAAAGAAGAGGGAGAAAAGTCAGAGTCCCAAAAAAGAAGAGGTGGTAATGGTGCAAGATCCTGAGGAAAAGGATCGTCCATCTGATGCGGATGCACCAGGGTCTGCCACTGCGAATGAAGAGCTGGGTCAATCTTGCCAGGCGATTGAGGACGCAAAGAGAGAAGGATTGGTATCCTCAATTCAAAGGGGCGTACAGGATCCTGTTCTTACAGTTTCGGACCTGGAGTATATTCTGCTGCAACTTCACCTCAAGATTGCCAACAATCGGAAAAAGAAGTGATTGGATGGTATGGATGAAGGGATGGTTTTTCTCTTTCTGGAGACAGGTGCGCTGGAACAGCCAATGTGCTGACAATGTGGTGGTTACTATTAAGGGTATGGAAATCCCTGATAGTAGAAGTTAGTAGCTTTTCGCGTGGCGAAGACCACGGTTTGTGGTGAAGAAGGCCAAGGAGTCTTCAGTGATGAGAGGATCATGGTGAAAAGAGATTCTCTATGGGTAGTAGGTTAGCCAATGTGCTATAATTCCGTCCTGGAAGACGTTAAACCACAACATGCATTTCAAGCAGCTGGCTGCTGCCTTAATGGCAGTTTTTGGCCAAAAGATCTGCATCTCCAGTGTGTCCTAGGAAATCCTAGGACAGGGGGAGTGCGGAGCTGCAATTGGTATTGTAGAAAAGGGTTAGTGTTGAGAGTTGGAAGGGTTAATGAACCCGGAAATCATGTTTGGCTCAAGATGGGCTTGAACAGAAAGCCACAAGTTCAAAAAGTAGTGCCTGGGTTCTTAGGGTTTGGTAAGGGTGTGGATTCCTTCCCCCTTTCCTTCCCCCCTGGGTTGCTCTTATCCGTGTTCTTGTTTGTTTCTTGGTTCGATCTGGGGAATATAAGTTCAGGGCGATTAGGGGAGTTGATTTCCTTCCTTGGTTGTCCCCCCGTACCCTAAACCCTGAACCTTAAACCCTAAACCCCTGCCGCGTCCTCCCAGCACTGGCCTGAGGTGACCGACCTGGTTTAGGGAGCACGCGGCTTTAGGGACTAGAGGGTCGGCGCGGATTAGGTTTTTTGGGCCAAAAACCCTAAACCCTATATGCTGAACCCGAAATCCTAAGTCCTAAGTCCTAAACCCTAAACCCTAAACCCGGGTTGAGGGTTTCGGGTCAAGAAAGGTTGCCCTTTCGGCAAGGATTCCCCTTTTTGAGGGCTTCATTCCATGGTTCACAGGCCCGACATAGTTTTCTGGGGTTTTGGGGGTATATCGGGGTTTAGGGTTTAGGGTGCAGGGTTTAGGAGTTCTATCGGGTTTACGGTTTCAGAGATTCAGGGATTTTACAGGCGTTTCGGGCTCTGCACTCTTTAAACCCTTCCACATCATGTAGGATGTTCATATTTACATCTTCAGTTCAGTTCTGATTCACCTCCAGTAAAGATCGACCAGCCAGCAACCTCGCCAAAAGCCTTAAACCCCCAACACATCAATGAGTCAGCAAGATGGAAAGCACCAACGCGACAGCTCCTCCGCCCTAGAACCCTGCATAAGTCTTACAGTAAACCCTCGGCTGGCTCTACAAACCTCTTTATGAAATGTCACAAGCTGCCGAGATACTTGAACCCTACAAACTCTGTACATCTTGAAAACTTCTAAAGCCTGCATGCCCTATGAACCCCGTACACCCTATAAATCCAACACATCCTCCTGGCTTCTCTGCCCTGCTTCCAGGGATACAAGGAAGGACCCCTACAAGGGACCCTTACTCTCACCATTCCCACATTTTACCAATATGTATATATTTATATATACACCGTATATCGTCCCTTTATACCTAAGTAGTCCCTAAGTACCGCCTGCATCACTCCCCCTAAGGTCCCTCATTACAAGGGGGTCCCTCCTTTCGTCCGTAAACCCTAAACCCTAAACCCTAAACCGTAAACCCCTACCCTAAACCCTAGACCCCAGACCCTAGACCCTAGACCCTAAACCCTAAACCCTAAACCCCTAACCCCTAACCCTAAACCCTAAACCCTAAACCCTAAACCCTAAACCCTAAACCCCTACCCTAAACCCTAGACCCTAGACCCTAGACCCTAAACCCTAAACCCTAAACCCTAAACCATAAACCCTAAACCTGAAACGCTATTTTAGCAACCGCACACTTGAGCCAAAAGTAACGTCGGTGTGAAACAACTGTACATGAGACCTTAGACCCAAACTATACCCCAAATCCAGTCACGCCTCCCGAGTAGGGATCACGCTTTGCTTTCCCTGCGAGCCTTTGGGGTAGTCTTCACACCTTTCCCAAGGCCAACTCGTGCTTTCCGGACCTTACGTTGTAGCCCATTCGACCAAGTAGCCTAGATGCAGTTTGGCCGTCCAGTGGCTTCGTCATGAGATCCGCAAGCATGTCTTGCGTACTGACCTTCTTCAGACGGATTCTCCCTTGGTCCACTATTTCCTGGACCCATAGATAGCAGGTGTCAATGTGTTTGACTTTTCCCAGCCCTCGTCTCGAGCCGATGGATATGCCTGCACTGGCATCCATAGCTATGTTGACGGAGAGCTTGATGCCCCAATCTGCCATCATCGCTTGCTCGCCCAAGGCGGTAGATGCAGTTGAGATCAAGCCATAGTACTCTGCTTCTCCTGTGGACAAAGCTATCACAGCTTGCCCCTTGGCTGCTGCCTTCACCGTTGACTCTCCGAGCTGGATCACTGTTCCAGTCGTGCTTTTTCTGGACTTTATGCATCCACCGTGATCGCTGTCTGACCATGCATTGATGCTGGTGAAGTGCTCCTGATATGGAATCAGTTGCACCAATCTAGGAGCGCCTCGGAGGTACCTCGCAGCTCTCTTCAGGAGACCCCAGTGGTGTTGTTGGGGTTCCTTCAGTCCCTTTGCTAACTCGCGAACGGTTCTCAGCAGGTTGGGTCTGTCCATAGACAGGTAACCAATTCGCATAGCTATGGAACGGTACAGAGCTGCTTCAGCAGTTCCAAGTGGTGTCTTGTCCATGTCCTCTTCTTTGGTTTTGACCAGTGGAGTGGTCACAGAGAGGCTTTTCTCCAGACCTAACTGTTCCAGAATCAAATCCACATGCCGAGGGTCGGCTTCCATCTCGATTCCCTCATGGGTCCACGTCACTAGGCGGTTCAAGACAGATATCTGATGAATCACGCCTGGCAGCTCCGAACCGGGTCTTGCCAGGATGCCTCTTGTTTCTACTGTCCAAACCTTGCCCAGCTCAGCTTCTAGCCACTTGAGCTCTTCGTAACTCCCAACCACAGTGTAGTCATCGCCATGGACATTTAGTCGCAAGGATCTTTCTTCGTGGAAGTAAAGGCAGGGATTGCTTCGGCCTTGCCTGAAGCTCAAACCTTCTAGAGCATCCTTGATGGCTTTTTCCCAATTGGAGGGTGCATCTCGTGTTCCATATAAGGAACGTTTCAAGAGTCCGACCTTGTCTCGCCCTTCTCCAGCTTCTGGCGGAAGTTCAACCAGCAATCTTCGGCGCACAGGGCTCCAAAAATGTGCCTTCTTCACATCCAGAAACATAAGGCAGACTTCTCCACCGGATCCTGCGGGTGACAACTTTCCCCGAGCGTTGGGTACTTGGCGTGTCGACGCTAGAGTGAATAGCGCCCGCAGCGAACTCAGCGGTGGCATGGCAGCGAAGAAATCGCTCCATGTAGACTGATCTTCTGGCTGTTGTGGTCCTCGAGCACGTTTGAGTTCTTGAGCGACTAACCGGGATCTCAGCTTAAGCCGGGCACTGTCTCCCTTGTTGACATCCACCCACCTTGTGCCGATCACCTTTTCGTTGGCAGGACGTGGTATGGTTTCCCACACTCCCATCTGCCGTATGACGCTCAATTCCTCTGCTCGTGCGGCCCGAACACCTTCTGCGGGAAGCTCCTTCCCGGTAAGGTCGTCGTAGAAAGTCTCGGCTAAGACCTCCTCTACTAAACCATCAACCAGGTCGCAAGTAGGCTGCTCGATTCTTTCCAGGGATTTAGTCCACGCCTTTCGCTCGTCAGCGATAAGGGTCTCAATCATTCCCTCGACGTCTTCAGCCTTGCGCTTGGAGGCTTCTGCTCGGTCATTTGCAGGCCTAAGCTCGGACCTCTCTTGGTCCCCAGGGTCCTCGCTTTTCCGCTTGCCAGCCGAAGCAGTTCCCGAAGCGGCAACTGCTGGCTTCTTGCTTTCTCGCGCGGCGGAAGCGGGCTCTGCTTTGGACGGTTTCCTTTTCTCCACTGTTTTCGCAGCTTGGCTCGGTAGCCTGCTAGGCTGGCTAGGCTCGCTCGCCCCTGTGCCTCCTGGCTCCGGCCCTTCTTCTTTCTCCTTTTCCTTCTCACCTTTCCTCTTCTTTTCTTCTGCCTCGTGGACCTTCGTGAAGTACTCGGTTTCGCGCTGAGTCTCTCGCTCCAGGCGGGCTTGGCCCCGAGAGGTATCCTTCAGCGCCTCTTGGATCCTCTTCCTACACGTCTCGTTGTGGTTGATGCCCTGGCGTTCTCTCCCTTCGCGAATTGCGGCACAGGCTTCGCAGCCCCCGGTGTAGCCAAACTGCTCCAGGTCACTTTGTCGGATGTACATCCTCCGATACGTAGGCAACCTCTCTGCTTGGCCCGGTGGTGGCGGCAGCTCTGCTGGCGCAACCACTGGCTCGATCGCGATAGGCTCAGGAAGTCTGTCGGCGTCCGCTCCTGGACTCTTCTCGGGATTCGGCTGCCAAGGAGTTCCCTTCACAGCCTTCAGCATCTCGAGATCGAACTGCTTGTCTGCTGGCTTTCTTCGGATTGATTGCACCACCAGGATACCCGAAGGTGTCCCGATAATCTTCTCCGAGCTTGTCAGCCGCAGTCCCAGGTAGACTCCTTCCTGCCATCTGGCATCTAGCTTGCTTTTCGCCCGTCGGCGATAGTCCACGATCTCACCGAAACTTGGTAGAGCTATCTGCCAAGTCCGGCCTTTCAGCTTTTGGAACGGTGTCATGCCCTCGCTGTCCTCCTGGGAGAACAGGGTGTGGAGTACCCCGGCATACTCGATCATCCAAGGGAAGATAACCGACAGGGCATACTTCATTGTGCGCACTTGTCCCTGCACACGCTGCACCGCATTTTCAGCTGCTCCGTTGCTCTGCCCGTGAGCGTCGCCCTTGGGCGATTCTTCCAGAGTCAACTCCTCTGAGAAACCAGCCTTGACTGCAGCCCCCAGTGCCTTGATTGGGTTTTCTTGGTCCGTTTTCAAGACCAGGCACTTGTACCCCAACCAATTCAAATCTCGAAGCACTGCCTTTTCGGGATAGGTCGAACCAACTGTCCCTTTGGTTGGCAGCAAGTGAGAGAAGATTGCCTTGGAGGCACGGTCCCTCAAGACAACAGTTGGCAGGCTCTTCCCTGGTACTCCCTTTTCAGAGAAGTACAGGTAGTCGGCTGACACTACGGGCACTGCGGACTCGCGGCCCTCGTGGTGGTGAGAGTAGGCTCTCCCTCGTCCAGCGACGCAGGCTGGGCACCACGCCCTGTAAGGGATATGCGTTACCTCATGCTCTGCAACCATTTGAGGCGTTGGCACTGGTGGAGCCCGAAGCGGTCTCGCACGCTGTGCCTCTTCGCCTCCTGGCTGGGCGGATCCCGAGCCGGGTTCCACCTGGCTTGGGTCTTCATCCCCAAACGGTTGGGCCTCGTCCTCTTCACCATCCGAGTGGATCGGGAAAACCTCCGGCTCAGGAAAGGTTGTAGTATTCCACTGCAGCGCCTGCTGCGTTCTTCTCCTCTTTTCCTTCCTTCTTTTCCTTCCTATCCTTTCCTTCAACCCAACCACCTAAACCAACCGGGGTTAGGGTCTCAGACACTCCTACCCTACAGGCACTTCCGGCCCTTTTCTTCTCTACCGCGCCAAAATGGCTCTGTTCAGGGTGAAACGAAACGGCTCTACAGCTACGGCTCCTGCCTTCAAGGTCTTTCCCCAATGAGTGCAACGAAGCGCATCCCTCCGGGATGCTTAGCCCTTTCAGGGCCCTTAAAAACGCCACTGTCGGCTTGAAGCCTTCTGGAGCCGGCCTTACGCTGCTTGCTGCCGGTGAGGGTGCACAGGAAGCACGCGAAACGTCGCGCGGGGGCTTCCACGCACCGGGAAGAGCAGGGCCTTTCCATCAGGAAGGCAAAGCGTCGCGCTCTTTCCCGCAAACACCAAAGCGTTGCCACGGTCCATGGCACGCCCAGTCGACAGCAGGCAACGCTGAACGGCTGCCACGTTGAAGATGCATCTGCACCGGGTGGCCGATCCATCTGGCGACGGGCCACTCAGATACACCTCTGTCGTCCCCAGGTTGGGCAGGCTCTCCCCACTCGCGGTGGAGAACTTCAGCGGCGAGCTCACCTTCTTCAGAGCAGTGGCTCGGCCTTCCTCGAAAAGCCGCCGGAACACCTTGTCGGGGATCACGTTGTGGCTCGCACCACTGTCCAGGATTACCTCCATAGATGGATGCTTCTGGTTCCGGGAAGGTGCCGAAGCGGCTCCATTCCCGGCCCCGTTTCCAGCCAAGGAAAACACGGTTCCCACGCGGCCTTCCATGCCGCCTTCTCCATCGGGCGGGTCTTCTGGACCTCTTCGCCCCAGTGGTTCGTGGTCAGCGTCGGGGTCTTCCTCCTCCAACTCGACTTCTTCTTCTTCTTCGTCCTCTTCCTCATCCTTCGGAAGGAGCGGTAGATGCTTCATCCTCTCTTTCCTCGAAAGGATCTTCTCGGCGTAAGCTCTTGCGGCAGCCTTCGTAGCTTTTCCTCGCCTCGAGGTGCAGCTCTCGCAGTCGCTGTCCAGCAACTTGCGCTCAACTGCCGCCCCGACCGTTCCCTTTGGGAGCTTCTTTACCAGGGCCCTCCTCAGCCCTTGTCGCTGTCGAAAGCGATCTGTGCCCTTGTGGGCGTCCACCAGGCGCTTCACCTGGCTCCACTTAATGATCCTGTCACGGGGCATCCTCTTTGACTGGGCCCTCAGTGCTCCAGCCAACGCTGCCCCTAGGATCTTGCTCCGGCCCATTACTGGCCTTCGTCCCGGAGTTTCTCCTGGGCTCTTTCCCGAACCTTGGGCCGCTGGCCCTCCCTCCGGGCTCCTTGGTGGGTCTCGAGACGAGGTCCCACCATCGCCCTCCTTGCCACCTTTTTCTCCTGTTTCCTGGGCAGCTTGCCATTGTTGCGCCACGGCGCTGTCCGGATAGCCTCGGCTACCTTGGCAGAGTGCTTGGGCCTGGATCGCCTCCGCGGAGGCTCCCCCGACGGCTCTGCAGGCCGATCGGTGCCCTTCACTTCCTTGCCCCTCGGCCCAGGTGGCTCCTTGGGCTTTGCTGCGGCCTTGGCCCTGGCAGGTCCCGAAGCGGGTCCTGCACTGCCGCTCGCAGCTGCGGCCTGTTCGGCCTTCCTTTTCTTCCTTGCCGCTTCCCTGCGGCGCTTGCCCTCGCGCTCCCCTGGAGTTTTCGGCTTCTCTCGCCAACTCCTGATGTGCTCCTCCGGGACGTCGTCCCCAGCACCTTCCTGGCGAAGGTTCTCCCTTGCCTTTCGGCTAAGGGGTCTGGCTTCGCGCTCGGTGCTCTCCGGCATCAGAGGATAGGCATCGCGCTTCCCATCGTCCCCCTTCAGTGGGCGATTGTACCTGCGGTGCCATTCCCCATCGAGCGCAACTCTCTGGCGAGCTCTCCCCTCACGGGAGGCCTGCCTGTGCCTGGCCGCTCGCTGGCGGCTGAGCTCTTTTCTCTTTGCCAAAGACGCCTTTCGCCCCGAACGGACGTCCGCCAATATGCGGGAAGACGTACGCCAGCTCCCAGCAGGACTGGCACGGGCAGCTCTCCTCTTGGCCGCAAGCTCCTTCAACTGGCGGGTTACCACCTCCAGTTGAGCTTCCAGGTCGGACCTTTCTTCGGTGTCTTCGGTGTTCGCAAGGGCCCGGTTGAGTTCTGCTTGTCGCCCCTGCAGCTCGGCCAAAAGGTTGCCCTCAAGCAAGCGCAGCCCAACTCCTGTCATAGAAGGTGTACCACCGGCTGCCTTTGCAGCGCTGGCTCTTGCTCGCCCTCCCTCTGGCGGGTCTCGAGACGATCCCGCGCCAGAGTCGGGCTGCCAGCCGCCCCAGGACTCGTCGTCCGTGCCCTCGTGGGCTCCTTCCTTTTTCTTTTCTTTCTTCTTCTTCTCCTTTTTCCCTTCGGTCTTCTTCGGCTCGCCGTCTCCCTCTCCTGGGTCCTCTCCTTCACCTTCGAGCATTCCTATGAAGCCCACCTCGGCTTCGTACTCTTCCTCCTGCTCGGGCTCCTCGTTTTCAGGCTCCTCTTCCTCGCCTTCGAGTTCGCGAGCGTGTCCGCCCCGGTTGCCTTTCCCGCCGCGGCCCCTACCTTGAGCCCTACCCTTCGGCGGGTTCCCTCTACCTCGGCCTCCTGGGGTGGGGGTCTTGGGGTTACCACCGGAACCACTAGAACCTCCTGCATCCTTGTTCTTCCTGATGTCAGTCGTGCTCCAGCAGTCCTTGACAAGGTGTCCCGCTTTGCCGCACTTGTGGCATTTGCGGGTCTCCTTCTCCTTGCCTTTGCCCTTTGCTTGCCCTTTCCCCTTAGCGTAGTCGACCTCCATCGGGATTGCTCCTGAATCGTCCACTGTAAAAGCCCGCCTGTTTTCGGCGAAGGTCACGATCTCTCTTCTCAGAAGATCGTACGTGTTGAGCCGTGGGAGGTTTAGCTCGAGGTGTGACTGCAGCTCAGAGGGCACTAGCCCCAGCAACGATACCCGTCAGCGCCGTGCAGTCCCGACGGGCAGCATATCTACGATGCTGGTCTTCCCATCTCTCCACTGCAGCGATCAGGTCGCCCACTTCTGTCACAGGCCTCGTTGACATAAGCTGTCGCAGCCAACGGAAGCTGGTCACCATATCGGTGGGGTCCAATCTCCCGTGGAGCCGCCGATACATATCCAGACCAGACCCTGGACTCGAGTTCATCGTGATGTCCCCTGGAGTGTCCATAGTCAAAGTACCCAGGACCACCTCCAACTGCCGATTGAACTCTTGAACCTTTTCTGGAATCACTCCCTCCACCAGCTGTCCACTTAGCTTGGCAACGGTGATCTCCTCATCCTGGGTCCGAGCCCAAGTTAGGATCGACCGGGTTTCCGGAAACTGGCTCGTGAGCCAAAGTTCCAACCGATAGTTCCACTGGCGCCATGCACGTGAGGCGTCCTCCAGTGTTCCTCCTAGCTTCTCGGGCCGGCCTATGGCCTTAGTGTCCACCACAGTTCCTCGTGGCCTCTGGTTCTGTTCCAGCAATCTCTGGATCTGCCCCATTTGCTCTTGCTGCGTCTGCAGCAGCCTCATCAAGAGCTGCTCTCCTGTTCCAGCTTCTCCCGCCATTGCCTTTCTTTCCTAGGCAAGTCCCGAACCGGGTCTTACCTTCCAAAGAGTCGTGTGTGCCGACGAACGACGCCACTCAGGATCCTCGAGACCCTATCAAGCAGTCCCTTCGGGAAGTCCTGAAGCCTCAGCCCCAGGTTGTGGAACAACCTCTGGTACTTTTGTACCTTCCGCAGCTTGGCCAGAAGCCGAACCCAATTCCTCTGTGCGCGTTCTGGATCGTGAGTGAACCTTCTCCCCTCCACACGAGGTCGTGCCCTTCTACCACAAGCGGCACGCAAGAGAAGCGTCAGCACCATCAACCAGGTGCTCCGCTACCATGAAACGCTATTTTAGCAACCGCACACTTGAGCCAAAAGTAACGTCGGTGTGAAACAACTGTACATGAGACCTTAGACCCAAACTATACCCCAAATCCAGTCAAAACCCGAAACCCTGAACCCCTAAACCCTAAACCCCTACACCCTAAACCCCTAAACCCTAAACCCTAATCCCTAAACCTCTTTGCCCCGTTGCCTGGGCGATCTTGTTCTCAGACAGGTCCAGGCTGGTGAGGGACCCGAGGATGGCCAGCTGCTCCAGCTCCTCTAGGATGGCCCGTCTGGGGTTTAGGGTTTGGGGTTTGGGGTTTAGGGGTTAGGGTTTAGGGTTTAGGGTTTAGGGTTTAGGGTTTAGGGTTTAGGGTTTAGGGTTTAGGGTTTAGGGTTTAGGGTTTAGGGTTTAGGGTTTAGGGTTTAGGGTTTAGGGTTTAGCACTTCACTCTACGCACTTCACTCTATGCATCTGTGTACTTCACGCTATGCACTTCACTCTATGCACTTCAGTCTATGTTGTTGGGTCAGAGGGCTCCGCACGGAAGAACCCTTCGCGATGCTTTCGGGAATAACTATATATATATATATATTTATATTTATATAGCATGCAACAATACAACAATATAACAAGACAGCCATAGAACAACATAGACATGTAGAACAATCACAAGAGAAACATATGACAATATAACGATCTCATACAACACTATATCCATATAGCAATATGACAAAGACTACAGCATGACATCATACTAATATAGCAGAATAGCAAGGCAATCATGGAGGAAGAGAATAGTAGAATAATCTAAAAGTATCATGGCAAAACGAAATTCAGAGCAAACTGCAAAGAAAATACAATGCAATAATCCTATAGTGAATATATATACATATGTATATAATAATAATAATAATAATAATAATAATAATAATAAACATATCACAATAAAAGTAAACACATATACATAATAAACATGCATGAGTTATGTTTCTAAAAATGACAGTACTGATAACAGTAGAACATTAAAAACATCACTGTGTTAATATGAGCGCCCGTAAGCTGTGTTTAAAGCTTTTCAGGTGGTCCCGTCGCTTTGCAAGGGTTTGTTGCCATGCATGTTACCCCTTTGCTTGTTCGCGATGTTGCGAGATGAAGGCTGCGAACCATTCCCACAATAGTGACGGAGTTTTCATCCCGTGCAGAACGTGCAATCCTTAGGACGCCAGGAAGACGAGGATGAGATGTTGGGCTTATAGGGTTTAGGGTTAGGGTTTAGGAACTAGGGTTTGGGTTTGGGGTTTAGGGTTTAGGGTTTACGAGCCCGGAGCCAGGTGGGCTGCCAAACTGCCGTCCCTTGGGTGTCGCTCTCAAATCTGATCAAAAGGCTTTTCCAAGCTACGAGGCTCTGACTTACTTCCCTAAACCCTAAACCATGTAAACCCTATAAACCCTATAAACCCCATAAACCCTATAAACCCTCTAAACCCTCTAAACCCTATAAGCCCTATAAACCCTATAAACCCTATAAACCCTAAAAACCCTATAAACCCTATAAACCCTATAAATCCTAAACCTTATTTCCCGGGGTGTCGACTGTCAGGTGAGCCCGTCGTTTTACAGGGTTTTGGTACTTGGTGTCCAGCTCGAAGTAACTCACAGGAGCCGCCAAGTTTTGACTGATGCCCATCTCATGATGCAGTAGCATAGCAGAGCCATAAAGTAAAAGATCAATAAAGTAACCATACATTCATATAATCGTAAAAACACCTTACTGATATAGACAAGTTTACGATATTCGGGGCACCTTCTTCTTATTGGGGTCCTGAGTTTAAGGGGATCCTACTATTTTGGGAGCCTATATCTGGGGATCCCCGATTTTCGTAAACCCCCTGATCAGTATAATACTACCATAGTGAAAAAAAAGCCTCGATGCCTACAAGGTCAAATTAGACTTTCGCTGTCACGGTTCTTGGGCACCGCGAGGTCTGCTTGTTTGGAGTGGATGAGCCCTTATGAAGTTGCCCTAAACCCCAAGCGCCAAACCCTAAAGCCTGAACCCTACACCGTAAATTTCCCCGCCCTGATGGGGGGTGGTAAAGGGGTATCGAAGAACCCTAAACCCTAAGCCCTAAGCCCTAAACCCTAAACCCTAATCCCTAAACCCTAAACACTAAACCCCCCAAAGCTCAGCCGGCACAGTCGCACGCCCACCGCATGATAGATCGTCGAAACCCGAAACTTAACAACGGATGGGAACGCACTAGCAGGCTTGAAAGGAGAGTCTGCCTTAGGGATGAAGGTCATTTTTCCTGTTATTGGGCATTGGGAATCGGGTGTGGGGGTTCGGGTTTAGTAGTTCTTGGTCTTGTGAAGGAGCTGAGGGTTAGGGAGCTTGGCAGACTGTGCTAAGATGTGGTTCCTTTGCGTCTAGTTTACACAGGTTTAGGGTTTAGGGTTTAGGGTTTAGGGTTTAGGGTCATTTTATTCAAAAACCTCTTCCCAACTAAGGATCTGCCAGTAGACCATCAAAACTCTGAAGGCTCCGTCCACTTCGTTGACAGCATGTCCCTAAACCCTAAACCCAAAACCCTACACCCAAAACCCTACACCCTAAACCCTAAACCCTAAACCCAAACCCTAAACCCTAAACCCTAAACCCTAAACCCTGCCTGTCCTGCAGGTGATTCCCTGCGGCGTTGAGCACGTTGAGTGTGGGCCCGATAGCTGCCAGCGAGTTGGGGCAGAACTGGCGCAGATGCAGCTCAGGCTTTGCTCGGGCGCTGGTGATTTAAGGGTTTAGGGATGAGGGATTCAGGTTCGCATACTTCAGGGCCTTTAAGGTTTTTAGGGTTTAGGGGTGAGGGTTCAGGGTTTAGGGTTGAAGTGTTTTGAGGGTTTGGGAGTCTTGGGGTTTAAGAGTTTAAGGGCTTTGGCGGTTCAGGGGCTTAAGGGGATCAAAGTTCTTGGGGAGTTGGGTGTGCAGGTTCTTATGTCGGCACCCTTTGGTGGGTATCTGCGAGCCCTAAGCCGTAAACCCTACAGCCCCAAACCCTAAATCCTAAACCCTAAACCCTAAACCCCACAGCGTAGGTAGGAAGCTTGGAAACTCTGATGGATCTTCGAGGCTTCTATATGCGAGCCAAGCCTCAAGGTTTTGGTTGAGTATAGGGTTTAGTGTTTCGGGTTTAGGGTATCACCTTTATTTAGGGCCGTGTATAAGTCTGCATAAGATGCTTACTTTTGACCTCAACCCTAATCCCTAAACCTTAACCTTGTCGGTTTTTAGTTTGGGGGGGGGGGGGGGAGAACCCTAAACCTGAAACTCAACCCTAATCCCTCAACCTTGACCTTGTCTGTTTTTAGTTTGGGGATTGAACCCTCAGCACGGAACCCTAGAGGATTTTTTCAGACATGTTCAGAGTTGGGGTTCGAGCCCAGGTTCACAGGATCTAGGACTCCATAACTCGGTGGACTGGTGGCTCTCACAACTTCGAAAGGCCTGTGCAGTCTTAGGCTGTAGGTTTTAGGGTTTAGGGTTGAAGTAGGGTTCAGGGTTCTTGGGTTTCGCGTAGGTGTCGAGGGACTTCACGATGAAGCCCGTCATATAATGTATAGTGGTCCCCTCCTAGGGTTCAGGGTTTAGGATAACCGAAACACAAAACATGTCGAACCCCCCCCCCCCCTGTAGACCCTAAACGTTTTGAAGCCTGAGCCCCACATAACCCCTAAACCCTAAACCCCAAACCCCAAACCCTAAACACGAAACCCTCTAGAAGCAAGCCCAAACCGGAAAGCCCCACCTGCAAAGGCTTCTCTTCACCTCCCGGAAACTGGTGTGGGACGCTGAGCTCCTGTGGAGCTCCAGGGTGAGGGTGCCCAGGGTTGCGGGGTTTGGGGGGGGGGGGGGGTTAGGGTTTAGGGTTTAGGGTTTTTAGGGTTTAGGGTTTAGGGTTTAGGGTTTAGGGTTTAGGGTTTAGGGTTTAGGGTTTAGGGTTTAGGGTTTAGGGTTTAGGGTTTAGGGGGGAGCTGCAGAGCCCAGAGGCAGAATCGGGATCTGCGGGTTTTTGAAGGCGTTCTGAAGGCTTTAGTCCTAAACCCTGAACCCTAAACCCCAAACCCTAAACCCCAAACCCTAAACCCCAAACACTAAACCCCAAACCCTAAACCCCAAAACCCTAAGCCCGAAACCCCTATCCCTAAACCCTAATCCTAGAGCTTTAGATTTCTAGGGGCTGTTCCAGGAGATACTCTGACGACTACTGTGCCTCTGATGGTTGCTACTCGCCATTGTATTGAATTTCTACTAGTAAACTGCTGTGTGCTAAGGCTGAATCGCTAAACCCTGAACCCTAACCCTCAAACCCTCTTCCCGAAACCTAAACCGGAATCCCGAAACCCTAAACCTTAAACCCGAAACCCTAAACTTTAAAACCCTAACCCCAAACCCAAAACCCTAAACCCGAAACCCCAAACCCGAAACCCTAAACCCGAAACCCTTAACCCTAAACCCAAAACCCTAAACCCAAAACCCTAAACCCGAAACTCAAACCAAGGCCTCGAGTTGGGTACAGCTCTCCAATGAGTCGATCCGCGAGAGCCTGTTTTGAGAGATGGGAGGTTTAGGGTTTGGGGTTTAGGGTTGAGGGTTTGCTGTGATAGGGCGTAGATGCTGTGAAGATTAGGTTTCGGAACAAGCTCGAAAGCTTCGTGAGGTGCCGAAGAGCCCTATAATCCTTAAACCCCAAACCCTAAACCCCAAACCCTAAACCCTGCTCAGCCCCCATGATGCTAGGTGGCCCCCAACCCTTCCCCGAAAGCCGCAAAACAAAAACCCTGTAACCCCCCGAAAAAGCCCTGAGCCCTAAAGCATTAATCCGGCAGCCAACCCCTGAACCCTAAACCCCAAACCCCAAACCCTAAACCCTAAACCCCAAACCCTAAACCCTAAACCCTAAACCCTAAACCCTGAAGCCTAACCCCTTCCGAACCCTAGCGCCTATTGTGGCCCAGGTGAAGCTTCTTGAGCAGGCCAAGCCCCTGCGCGACTTAATGGGTGTTCCTTACAAGTTCTGAAGAGGCTAGGGTTTAGGGCTTAGGGCTTAGGGCTTAGGGCTTAGGGCGTAGGGCGTAGGGTTTAGGGTTTAGGGTGTAGGGCTTCAGGGTCTAGGGTTTAGGGTCTGAGTTTCTGGCTTTACGTCCAGGTCTTACAGTGAAACAGGGAATTAAGTATCTTCTATCACCCAATATGACTCTTCAAGGGACTACATAGAAACCCCAGTGCCCTTCATATGAAGTATTGTACCCCCCAAAAGGACACAACGTATATACACTCACCAATGCTAAAAAGGAACCACTCACCAAAAGCAGGAATATAAACCCTGCTTCATGTGAGTCTTTTTCGTGTCCTTGGTTTCCTGGGCGGTGGCCAAAGAACCTGCAAAACCCTGAAGCCCAGAAGCTCAAACCCTAAGCTCCAAGTCCCCCCCAAAATCAACAAGTATGTGGAGTTTACATGCCCTTAGGGTTTAGGGTTTAGGGTTTAGGGTTTAGGGTTTCGGGTTCCGTGTTGAGGGTTTAGGGGTTTCGGGGTGAGGGTTCAGGGTTTAGAGCGGCATATGATGAGTGTTCTACGAGGTATCTCTCTTGGCTGCACTTAGCAGAGTAGCTACAAATTAAATTTTCAGCTGCCCTATTAACAAACCCAATAAACCCAAAAAGGCTAAGGATCTAAAGTTACATTCAACCCTAAACCCTAAACCCTAAACCCTAAACCCTAAACCCTAAACCCTAAACCCTAAACCCTAAACCCAAAACCCTAAACCCTAAACCCTAAACCCTAAACACCACAGGGCTACATGGGGCATGACCCGAGCACAAGATTTTCAGCGCAGCTGCGTGTGAGTGCTGTGTCCAGTGCCACGAGGGCCTTCCACAGCTTCATAGGTAACAGGGAGCAGAGCCACGGTTTAGGGTTTAGGGTTTAGGGTTTTAAGGTTTAGGGTTTAGGGTTTAGGGTTTAGGGTTTAGGGTTTAGGGTTTAGGGTTGAGGGTTTAGGGTTTAGGGTTTAGGGGGTCTCGCTTGAGACACCCTGAGTGACTTGCAGGGCTTGAGGGTTCAAGGATAGTAGGGTTGCTTCGGGTGTAGGGTTAGGGCTGGGGGTTTGGGGTTTGGGGTTTAGGGTTTAGGGTGTAGGGTTTAGGGTTCAGGGCCCGGGCGTTTCAGGGTTTTTAGGGTTTTAGGGTGGGGAAACAAGGAATTTGCAGTCAAGGTAGGGGCTTTGAGGTTTATGGTTGAGGGCCCGAGACTAGGGTTTAGGGTTTAGGGCTCTTGCCGGATGACATAGTTTCAGGTTTAGAGTTTATTTCGGGTTTGGGGGTTTTGGGGGTGTTGTTTTTGGGAGGGGGTAGTTTAGGGTTAAGGGTTTAGGGGTTTAGGGTTTGGGGCTTTCATGTGGGGTTCGAGGCGTCATTCGTGCACCGGTGCAAATTAGGCGGGCGCGACTGCAGCGCTGCTCACGAAGCTGGAGTTCAGGTTTTGATTTTGTTGGTTTCTGGGGTTCAGGGTTTAGGGTTTTAGATTTGGTCGGCTCATGGGGCTTAGGCCTTAGGGCTTAGGGCCTGGGGTTTTAGGCAAGCGGGCAGATCTCAAAATCTAGCCTGTTCAGGATAGGGAGTCCATGCAGCGTCTGAATGACACCGTGCACCCCAAGAGCCAAACCCTATCATCCCTGCCCAGAAAGCCGGGGCCTGAAGAATAGGGTTTTGGGGGGTTACTATAGAATAATCATAAAGGGACCATAAGGGAACAGTTTTCGTAACTATTCCGACCCCTAAAGCAGAGCATCTCCCGTCACACGTTTCTGGGGCTCAAGCAGCTGGTTCTCTTGCTTTGTTGACCGGTCTGATAAGTATATGAGAAGTGCCCTCGTAGCCCTAAAAAACCCTAAACCCTAAACCCTAAACCCTAAACCCTAAACCCTAAACCCTAAACCCTAAACCCTAAACCCTGAAACCTCAACCCGAAGTCCTATGCCTCTACCCGCACAGTTTGCTTCCATCCGGGGGACCAACTCCGTCGTCTCTGGCGCAGCCCACCGTGAAACAACGGCCTATCCTCCTTCTCGGAAGCCCGCGGACCCAATGTTGGGTGTTTGGGGTTTAGGGTTTAGGGTTTAGGGTTTGGGGCTGCAGGGTTTAGGGTTTAGGGTTTAGGGTTTAAGGTTTAAGGTTTAGGGTTTAGGGCCCAACCAGTATCATGCCATGCCTCCTTTCAGCACTCATTGGCGGTTAACTTTTCTCTAAACTCCAAACCCTAGCCTAAACCCACGAAAGTCCTCAAGCCACAACATCGACCTACACAATGGAACTTAGACACTACAACCCTCAAACACTTCCCCCCCCTGCCCCCCCCATGAATCCTACCTTCAAGCCTCCCAGCCCCCCCCCCCCCCCCAAAAAAAAAAAAAACAACCAACGAACCCTAACGGCCTCAAGTCATACGGGAAGCTTCAGGTTCAGGATTTTGGGGGAGGGCGTACAGGGTTGGTAGGGTTTCTAGGGTTTGAAGTCTGAAGGGTTTAGGGTTTCCAGGGCCGCAGGGCTTTTATGGGGTTTAGCCCTAAGCCCTAAGCCCTGAACCCTCAACCCTAAACCCTAAACCCCAAGCCCTAAACCCTAAACCCTAAACCCTAAACCCTAAACCCGAAGGGCATGTAGGGTGCTCCGGAGGAGAGGCGCTCAGAAGGCGTCACTTCCGAGTACTTGTTCACCTTCACACTGGGGTCTGTTGTAGTAGGGCTTCAGGGTTTAGGGTTTAGGGTTTAGGGCTTAGGGGAGCTTAGGTTTTCAGGATTGAGGGTTTAGGGTTTAGGGTTTGGGGTTTAGGGTTTGGGGTTTCGGGTTTGGGGTTTAGGGTGTAGGTTGGGATGTTCCTCCTTGTACTAACAATCCTTACAAGGGATTACAAGAGGGGGTACTGTAATCCCTAGCAAAGGACTGTTAGTATAAGAGGGGAGCATCCCAAAGCTTAGGTTTTCAGGATTGAGGGTTTAAGGTCTAGGGCCACAGGGAGGTTGGGATTTTAGATTTAGGGTTTAGGGTTTAGGGTTTTGAGGTTTAGGGTTTAGGGCTGATTGAGGGATTTTGTGGCTTTGTGAGGTCCCACTCGAGCCTCATTCTATGAGGTCTCTTGGCTGCCAGGGGAAGATTAGTTGCCCAGCAACCCTGGGGGAACCAAAGGTTAACCTTTGGGATTCTAAGGGGATTCTACCACCCCAAAAAAGGTTTAGGGTTTAGGGTTTAGGGTTTAGGGTTTGGGGTTAAAGGTTACCTACTCTACTACTAGGATTAGGGCGACCTTACCGGCTGGCTTGCGCGGGAAGTTGAGCCCAAGTCTAGGGAAAAGCGGGCCCTGTGGACTCCGGCCTGCACACTCGGTTTAGGGTTTAGGGTTTAGGGTTGAGGGTTTAGGGTTTAGGGGCTTCTCAGAAGCCTCCCGTATTCACTAAGGTCCGGGGGGGGGGGGGGGGGGGGCGGTTCGAACCACTTTTCCTTTTAACATGGAGTTCGAAAGTCCTAACTCGTGCGAAAGAACCAGAGACACATATTCATTTAGCACAAAACGGCCACATGACAAACTTTGCAGCCAAAAGGGACAAGACAACCAAGAACTACCTGCAAAGAACGCTCTCAGACCTAGGTAGTGTCCCATCTACCAGGAATTCCGGAAACCCTAAACCATAAACCCTAAAACCCTAAACCCTAAACTCTAAACTTTCAACCAAAGGTTTGAGTGTTTGGGGTGCAGGGCTATACCTCAACTCTGAGCTACTTAAGGCTTAGGGTTGTGCCGTTACTAAACCCTAAAGCCCTACAAACCCTAAGTCCTAAACCCTAAACGCTTAGGGTTTAGGGCGGTCGCAAAGCCTTGAAATCCACCTCAACAAGCTCTAAGATTTAAATCCTGACTCTCGCATTCTATGTGCTTCCGAAGAAGGGGGTAGAGGGAGCTCGGGGAGGGTTCCGGGTTTAGGGTGCAGGGTTTAAGGTTGAGAGGCTTTTTCCGGGGTTTAGGGTGTTTAGGTTTTAGGGCCTAGTTTAGGGTTTGGGTTTGGGACGAGTCTCCGGTGTGGGGTTTGGGGTGAAGGATCTTAGGCTGGGCACCCGGAACCCGGAACCCTAAACCCGAAACCCGAAACCCGAAACCCCAAAACCCATCGTTTTGAGGGATATGGGGCCAGACACCAAGACTGTAAGTTTCAAGGCCTTCTAATCCCCAACCGGAATCTATAGTTTGCCTTGTAACGCTGCTAAAAGGGCTATACAAGGGAGCCTAACCCCACAACAGAAGGGGAACCCTAAACCCTAAACCCTAAACCCTAAACCCTAAACCCTAAACCCTAAACCCTAAACCCCTGAAGAAGCCCTCTGTCTGCCAGGGCCTTTGTTCTTTGCTGCATCGAATTTCGCATCCTGCAGCAGGGGACGCTGGCAAGCGACAAGGGAGCATAAGGAGCGGAAGCCTTGCGCTGAGATGTTCCCCCTTATACTGACAGTCCTTAATGGGGATTATAGCACCCTAAACCCTAAACCCTAAACCCTAAACCCTCATATAATCTCTATTAAGGCCTGCTAGTAGCAGGGGAAGCATCCCAAGCCTTTTGTCTCAACGTGCGGATGCGAAGGATGTGCATGGAGAAAGAGACCCTTAGTAGCCCAGTAACCATATGAAGTAGGGTTTAGGGTTTAGGGTTTAGGGTTTAGGGTTTAGGGTACCCCCAAAAGGCCACCCAGTATATACACTCACCAATTTTAAAAAGGAGCCTTATATGCACTCACCAAAAACAGAAATATATACCCTACTTCATATTATGATCAGGGCACCCTTTTTGGGATTGGTATAAGGGAACCCATAGCCCCCCCCCCCCCAAAAAAAAAAACTGACTGACAAGCTGACGCAAGAGTAACCCTATAAACCCCAGAGCCCTGAGCCCTCACTTATCGGAGGCCGTCCTCAGGAGGCTCAGACCATGAGCATCGGTCCGGGTCTGACCCAGTACTCCAGCTCCTGGCGGCGCACTGGGTTTAGGGTTTAGGGTTTAGGGTTTAGGGTTTGGAGTTTAGGGTTTAGGTTTTAGTTTTTAGGGTTTATATAGGGTTTAGGGTTTTGGCAAAGTCGTCAGCCCCGGGGGCGAAGGTGAGGCACGCCCTCAGGTAAAGCGGGCTTAGGGTTCGAGGCTTGGAGAACCCGAAACCCCAAACCCGACACCCTAAACCCTAAACCCTAAACCCTAAGCCCCAAACCCTAAACCCTAAGCCCTAAACCCTAAGCCCTAAGCCCTAAGCCCTAAGCCCTAAGCCCTAAGCCCTAAGCCCTAAGCCCTAAGCCCTAAGCCCTAAGCCCTAAGCCCTAATCTCGAACCCTACATCCCCCGCGAGTCCCCTCAAGACCTCCAGCTCTAACTATGATCATCAATTCCCTTTACCTTGGTGCTTGTTGGTTTAGGGCCTAGCTAGGCTGCTCCGTAACCTAGGATTAAAAAGGGTGCCCCTTTTTGGCTTAGAGGGGTTTATAAGGGAACCTAAACCCCCCAAAAAGGGAATAAGGGCACTACTGAAAATCCTAGTAGGTTTAGGTTTAATTTTAGGGTTTTGGGGTTTAAAAATTTAGGGGAGCGCACCAGGCCTCTCGGTTGACAATCCCATTGGCGGTGGGCACGAAGTTCCTGTGCGGCGCGGTGAGAAACCAAAAACAGTCTCCGAATACCACGATGGCCTACAAATCTGGTCGGCTCACTTTTCAAAAATACGGCCACATTTTGGGGTTAGTGTTTTCAGGCGGCCCCGAATATTGCGGGGACCATGCTGTGTATACCGAACGAAGGTTTAGGGACTAGGGTTTTATGGTTTTTGGGTCTATGATTTTGGGCCTGAGCCTTCATATGTGCCACTAGGACGTATAGTCGGAGCCAAAAAGTTGGAAACTCAATAGCCTCAATCCCTAAGAGTAAAGTATAGGGAATCCCAGCACTATGTGTCCTGAAAAAGGTTTCCAACTTTTTGGGGTTTACTGTAAACAAGGACTGAATGGCGGAGATTTCTCTGAGGCCGTCTCAGGGCGTTCAAGACGTAGTCAAGGTCGTCATCTGTGAACAGATCCTGCGAAGAAAGGAACGTGGATCAACTAGCCCAGGCTCTTACAGTAAACTCCAAAAAGTTGGAACATCCTTATCCCCATACTCCACAAGGTATACTAGAGGGAATCCCAGCTCTGAGCATCCTACAACCATCCCTAGACCCCCAAGCCCTAAACCCTAAACCCTAAACCCTAAACCCTAAACATGTTCCAACTTTCTGGAGTGTGCTGTAGCCCTAAACCCCAAACCCTTACACGCTTGCACGCTCTCTTGGTGCAGCTTAAATGTCGAACACATCTTGCGGGCGGAACAGAGCCCAGAGCCCAAACCTACCATTCCAAACTACCTCAGAGGGGCATTTCTTTGGTACACATGGAGAACTTAAACAACGATGGCCCCAAAAAACCCTCTGAAAGAAAATCCTGAGGGATAAAATACAACATCCCAAAGGGCTTACAGGCTAGTAAGTATTCTACCGCATAAACCCGAAACCCGAAACCCTAAACCCCAAACCCTAAACCCCAAACCCTAAACCCTAAACCCTAAACCCTAAACCCTAAACCCTAACCCTAAACCCTGAACCCTAAACCCTAAACCCTAACCCCTAGGCTACCACGCGGAGGACCCCGTGGTCTCCTCGTCGTTCGACTGCATGACCTGCTTGACCAAGGCCTGAAGGGGACGGGTCCTATACCCTAAACCCCAAACCCTAACAACCCTAAGTGTCCATGTGCCTATATAGTATAAACGTTTAAGGTCTAGGGCTTAGGGTCCAGGGTTAGCGGTTCCCATATAGCAGCTTTAAGGCCCAGGAAACATACTCTCCAAGTCATGCTTCAGACCATTTGGGCTTGGGGTTTATGGCTTAGGGTTCAGGGTCTCGGGGTTTAGGGGATGGCTTCATCACAGGCGGGCAGTAAACTTGGAGGTTTGGGGAGAATGATTTTTGTAGATCGTCTACAACTTCGATATTACCATCGGGACAAAGAAACGGGGGGGGTGGGGTGGGGGGGAGGATGATGTTGGCAACTGTATGTACCTCAAAACAATCTGAAGCCTAAACCCTAAACTTACCCTAAACCCTAAACCCTAAACCCTAAACTCTCAACCCTCAACCCTCAACCCTAAACCCTAAACTCTAAACTCTAAACCCTAAACCCTAAACCCTAACCCTAAACCCTAAACCCTAAATCCTAAACCCTAAACCCGAAACCCTAAACCCTAAACCCTGATCGGAGCTCAGCCTTTTTCTGTCCGCGTGTCGGCAGCCATTGTTAAATGAGGCATTCCTCCGGAATGCCAAGGAGCTGCCCAAAACTGGCGCTTTTCGCACCAGTCATTAAAACAGTGTAAAGGGTCCCCCACGTACTCCTGAGTCGGGTTTAAAGGGTCCCCCCACGTACTCCTGAGTCGGGTTTCTATCCCAGAGGGTCCATTTGTAGTACTATTATGGATTTAGGTACCCAAAAACCCTACTTAGCATGGTTTTTGGCACCTAGTTCCATGGTAGTAATTCCACTGGACCCTCTGGGTATGTCAGAATAGTAAAATTGAAGACTTTCCTTCAGGGGTACCAGGGAGTATTAACCATGTAAAAGGCTTCTACTTTGAGCCACTTGTTGATGGATGGAAAACAAAAAAGCTTTGCAGCCAAGTGGTCGCAATGTCTCAGGGCATGGACAGCAGCTCGGCCGCGACGACGGCAAAGTCTTCTCCTCCTCTGCAGACGTCCGTGACCTTGGGAAATTAGCCCTAAAATTGGGGGTCATATACCCTGACTACTATAATTCCTATTAAGGTATATGAATCCTAAACCCTTTTAGGGTTCATTTCGTCCCCAAGGGACGCAGTCACTGAAGATCTGAGCATCCGTGCCGTCGGCTTCACGCACGTGCTCGCCCAGATGCTTTGCGCAAGTGTGTTCCGCCTTCCTAGGCTGCTGTTGGAGCTTTGCACGTGGGCTGCAAGAAACCCTAAACCCTAAACCCGAAACCCGCTAAGTCCGAAATTACAAAACATCAGCACGGCAGTTTGGCGTCCCGATCTGCATAAGAAGTACCAGTCATGCACATTACATGGCATCGAGGCATAGGACTTATAGGCTTTATGGTTCTAGTGTTATCCCACTGACTGAGTAATGTAACTAGGGGTACTCAGGGTAGCCTGTGGGCTTTACAGGGGCAGTACCAACAAAACTCAACCCCAAACCCTAAACCCTAAACCCTAAGCCCTAAACCCTAAACCCTAAACCCTAAGCCCTAAACCGCCCTAAACCCTACATGGAGTGACCTCAACACCTTCTAAAGAAGGAAATGCACCATTTTCTCTGTGAAGACGTACTCCATTTTCAGGAAAAGGCCAAGGTTGCTGCGGGCCTCAAAAATTGTATCTTTTGGGGGGTTTGGTCTCGCTATGTTGAACTTGGGAACCTCATGGCTTAGAGTTTGGTGCCTTCGGGTGCTTGAGGGTTGAGGGATGTTGAGGGTGTTAGGGTTCAGATGCTGCGAGGTTTAGGGATTAGTTGGATTAGGGGCCGAACCTGGCAGCCAAGCGTCTTCTTCGCTGCGCCTGTGCACTCGGTCTGCACGAAAACCTTCTTGTCGAGGTGCTGCAAGAACTTTTCTGCCGTAGTGCTTCCACCCAGTGCTGTCCAGTCTTGGCCTAGGTTGCCCAGTCGCCTAGGATTTAAAAAAAGTGCCCTTGCTTTGCTTATAGGGGTGTTGATAAGGGGAACCTAAACCCCCAAAAAGTGCCCTTGTTTTGCTTATAGGGGTGTTGATAAGGGGAACCTAAACCCCCCAAAAAGGGGAATTGTTTTGCTCAGGGGTGTTTGTAAGGAGAACCTAAAACCCCCCAAAAAAGGGGAATAAGGGCACCACTGGGCATCCTAGGGATTTAGGGTTTAGGGTTTAGGGTTTAGGGTTTAGGGTTTAGGGGTACCACTGGGCATCCTGGTGGCTTGCTGCATACATCTCCTGCTTCTGCGCATTGCCCACTTCGATCTGCCCTTTCAGGAACCTGCTCTCGGCAACGTTCGGTTTGGGGTTTAGGGTTTAGGGTTTAGGGTTTTGGGTTTAGGGTTTAGGGTTCAGGGTTTAGGGTTTAGGAACCTGCTCTCGGCAACATTCGGCAAGTTGACGCGCATGTTGATCACGCCGCGCTTGCATACCGTCTGAAGAACCAAGGTGTCCTTGAGCCCCTTCTCAGTCTTCATCCGGAGTACAAGCTTCGTTGGGTCGGTAAACTCAAAGCTGCTGACGTGCTCCTCGCCCTCCAGCAAGGAGAGCGTGCTCGGCTTAGAGACATCCACCCAATCCTAGGCGCGCCCGAAACCAAACTCCCGGGACAAAGACGCCTAAAAGAAGAAGCATAAATCATATATGCCTAAACAAGATCCCATGAAGAACAAAAACATGAAGAGAAGACGTAAGGTTTCCTATGGCGCTGCGTAGCATCTCCTTTCTTGCCTGTCCTGCTGCGCCACTGGCAGTCCTCCATACTCCCCTCAGAACCTTAATAAGAACGACATTTCTAAATATCCTCTTGGGATTTATATAAAAAAGGATAAAAAAACATAATAACTTAAATATCCTCTTGGGTTTTTATATAAACAAAAATGATATTTAAAACAAAAAAATATAAAAAAAAAAAAAAAAAAAAAAAAAAAAAAAAAAAAAAAAAAAAAAAAAAAAAAAAAAAAAAAAAAAAAAAAAAAAAAAAAAAAAAAAAAAAAAAAAAAAAAAAAAAAAAAAAAAAAAAAAACAATAATTCCCAAGGGGGATTTAGTTATAGTCCTTGGCGGTCAACTCAATGGCTTGTCGGAAGCGGCCCAGGGAGCGATCCACCAGCAGCAGGGATTGAGTTGTCCACCTTATGGTAGCCCCCGGTAGCCATCTTGAGTAGAAAGGGCACCCTTTTTTGGGTTTAGGGTTTAGGGTTTAGGGTTTAGGGTTTAGGGTTTAGGGTTTGGGCATTTTATAAGGGAAGCCAGAACCCAAAAACAAAAAAAGGTAAAGGGCACCACTGGACTACCAAGCCACCAGGGCCCTCCGTAGTGAGCATAGAGCCGCCAGTCCACCTCCGATGCAGCTGATGGGTGCGCAATCTTCTGCCCGGAGTACTGGAAGAGTGAGAAGGTCCCGTTCTCATACACGTCGAACCTGTCGCCGTCCAGGGTGAAGACGTGGGGGTCGCCAATCGGCCCAGTGAATGGCCTCTGCTTCGAAGGGCACATTGTCAACCCCCCCTGTGTTCACCCGGGCTTGTCCAGACCACTTGTATCTCAGCTAGAGTGGAACCCCAAATTGACGCCAAAACCCATTGCCGCCAGAGTTTAAGTTTAAGGTGTGGCCGAAGCGCAACGTAGAGATTTTCCGGGGGGGGGGGGGGGGCTTTCAGGGCTTCGCCAAAGTCCCCAGCCCGGCGGCCTTCGAAGAAGGCGGCCCGCAAAAACAGGGAGGCCCCTTACACCCAGACCGCCGGGAGGATCCAAAAAGTAGAGCCCCCAAATCCTACCCGAAAAAAAAGGTGGTCATTCTTAAGAACCCGTAAGGGGATCCCTAAACCCGAAACCCTAAACCCTAAACCCTAAGCCCTAAACCCCAAACCCTAAACCCAAAACCCTAAACCCTAAAGCCTACTTTTGGGATCCTCCTAGGGGTCTGGGCAGGGAAATCGAGGTCCTCCCGCAAATGCGGGGATCCTCTCTGCCATAAACGCTCACGATTCGTGGTCCGAGCAAACATTGGGTCGCCCTCACTTCGGGTTCTGGAAGAGTTGGGCCCCACTTGGCTCGACACCCAAAACCCTAAACCCTAAACCCTAAACCCTAAACCCTAAACCCTAAACCCTAAACCCTAAACCCCACAAAAACAACAGAGGCTCCCCTCCCCCAAAAAAGAGGCTCCCCCATTCCCTCCTTGAAATTCGGCTTGGCGACAAGCATGGGCGAACGAAGACAACGCAAAACAAACCCCGACAAGATTCGGCCAGGGTTTAGAGTTTAGGGTTTAGGGTTTAGGGAGTTTACCCCAATAAAGCGCGCCCTCCCCTGACACGCCTATGAAGCCTGTATGCCACTGGCGAGCGCCCAGTTGCTGTTGAGCAGCTTAGAATTACTCGCATGAGCTAAACTTAAGGGTTTGGGGATTAATTCGGGTGTGTTAAGGCTGAAGTAGTATAGATCTTATTCAACCAACTGCCCTACGACTTGGGCCCTACCCCTGCTAGCCCATCCCCATATGAAGTAGAGGATATATTTCTTGTACCCCCAAAAGGACACCAGCTATATACACTGACCAATACTAAAAAGGAACCTTATATACACGTCACCAATAACAGTAATATAAACCCTAAACCCCAAACCCTAAACCCTAAACCCTATAAACCCAGTAAAAAAACACTGTTTCATATGGATGCTGACAGGTTGCGAGCAGGACCGGAGCGAGCGGACGCCGCCAGATCCACCCATCTGGATGACAATTTTCTTAACGTTCTTGCCCCCAGTGTCGAGGTTCATGATGGCGCCTTCCGGCTAGTTCTTCGTAGTTAGGGTTTAGGGTTTAGGGTTTAGGGTTTAGGGTTTAGGGTTTAGGGTTTAGGGTTTAGGGTTTAGGGTTTAGGGTTTAGGGTTTAGGGTTTAGGGTTTAGGGTTTAGGGGGAAGCGGTACCCTACGTAATTCCTTTAAACGGCCTATATAGAGCCCACCTTCCCTTCATTCCCTACTAAGAACCCAGGGGGGGGCCTTTGGCATCTTGTGCTGGGCCACTGGGCGCATGGACGTGCTTCAAGAGTTGCCCTTGCTTGCCGTGGACGTTAATAAAGGTGGGCTCCTCAAGGTCCCAGATCTCGATGTCCACAAGCCGATGGAGCCCTGATCTTGGTCCGAGACTATAAGAAGGTTTAGGGTTTAGGTTTTAGGGTTTAGGGTTTAGGGCTTAAACAGAGAAAAACCAAGAACATGACCCTTTTTGGCGTATGTTCATGCGGGAACCTCATCGAATCAAAAAGAGAAATCGTGGGCCCCCCCCTGGGTCCGGGTGGTCGTTAAGGCCTATGCTTATGGGTTTAGGGGTCTTAAACTAGCCCTCCTAGGGTGTAGGGTTTAGGGTTTAGGGTTTGGGGTTTAGGGTTTCGGGTCTTAAACTAGTCCTCCGACAAGACCCAGGCTTTGCGATTCCAAGGTGCACACAAAGTTTAGGGTTTAGGTTCTTACAATTGCAACGCTGCCACAGCCTAGGCAAATAAAAACACGGACTAGGCAGTCCAGAAACGACAGCAGGAAAAGGAGGAACCCTAAACCCTCAACCCTGAACCCCTAAACCCCTAAACCCCTAAACCCCTAAACCCCTAAACCCCTAAACCCCTAAACCCCTAAACCCCTAAACCCCTAAACCCCTAAACCCCTAAACCCCTAAACCCCTAAACCCCTAAACCCCTAAACCCCTAAACCCCTTAACCCCTTAAAGCCCTGAACCCCTAAATCCTAAAAACCCTAAACCCTAATCAGGGGGCGTTATGGGCAACACTCGAAAAACCCCTAAACCCCTAAACCCCTAAGCCCCTAAACCCCTAAACCCCTAAACCCCTAAACCCCTAAACCCCTAAACCCCTAAACCCCTAAACCCCTAAACCCCTAAACCCCTAAACCCCTAAACCCCTAAACCCTTAGACCCCTAAACCCTAAAAACCCTAAACCCTAATCCTTCAAAAGGCCGTCAGGAGACGTGAAAACTCGATTGTGATAGCCACACCGGGATGCTCTCCGCAGTCGTTCCTCAAAAGGGTTCAGGGTTAGGGGTTTGGGGTTTAGGGTTTAGGGTTCAGGGTTTGGGGTTTAGGGTTTAGGGTTTAGGGCTTAGGGTCTAGGTTTTTAGGGTTTAGGGTGCAGGGTTGTTAGGGCTTAGAGGGTTCAATTGGGTTTTAAGCTTTAGGGGTTAGGATTTAGGGCTTAGGGTTTAGGGCTTGGGTTTAGGGCTCAGGGTTTAGGGCTTAGGGTTTAGGGCTTAGGGTTTAAGTTTTAGGGGTTAGGGTGTAGGGTTTTAAGGGCTTATAGGGTTCAGGTTTTCGGGTTTAGTAGGGTTTAGGTTTTAGGTTTTAGGGCTTTTGGGGCTTTGGGTTTAGGGTACCGGTCTTCGAGGGATCCATAGGGCTTAACTGTACCTGAAAAGAGGATAGAAAGGACAACCCTGAACTATCTTGAAAACCACTTCCGATACAGGTACGTGATTTTCGTTCCAAGCTGACCCAGAGGTCCATTTGTACTACTCTTCTGGATTGAGGTACCCCCCCCAAAACATCTCAAAACCCTATTTCAGCATGGTTTCCTGGTGCCTAGTTCCATAGTAATACAAATGGACCCTCTCCTAAACCTAAACCCTAAACCCTAAACCCTAAACCCTAAACCCTAAACCCTAAACCTTAAACCCTAAACCCTAGACCCGAAACATTCACCAGAGCCGAGCTTCACCTTGCGCGTGTTGCCATCTTTTGACCACACCATGAAGTCTTAGTTGAGGGGGTTTAGGGTTTAGTATTTAGGGTTTAGGGTTCATAAGCCCCCCAAAAAATGTAAACTTTCAGTTCTATAGGAGCTTATAGTTCATAAGCCCCAATGTACGCTTTGAGATCTATAGGGGGATGATAGTAGCCCAATAAAGTGTAAAGTGTACTCAATCAGCTACTAAGAAACAGCAGTTGTTGACACCGACCCCACATGCTTGGAGATCCTGGACAGTGATTGTTCAAAGCAGGGTGCTTTCAAACCAGGATCATGAAATAGTTCTGGCGTTTAAAACACCCTCTTAACGCAACGGTCTCCAACCCAAAGTGGGGTGCGGTAAACCGATGTGGCAGCCCAAACTAAGAATGCGACAGGTGCTTCAACCCTAAACCCTAAACCCTCAACCCTAAACCCTAACTTTCATGGCGACCATCGGCACCTTGTCAATGGTCCTGCCGTTCGTGTCCAGCACCAGCAAGGGGCCCGGGCATTCGGGTTGTCCGACTTGAGGCTGCGTGGCACGCCGCTCAGCCGTGATGGTCACTCCTGCATTTGTTCCCCCACTTTGAAGCATGCCTATAACCCTACGATAAGGGTTTAGGGTTCAGGGTTTATAGGGTTTAGGGTTTCGGGTTTAGGGTTTAGGGCTGAGGGTTAGCCCTGAACCCCGAAGGACGCCTTAACCCTCTCAATTTCGAACCCCCCTATAACCCGAGTAACCCTGAACTTGCCAGGCCTTGCACCGGGTAACAACACAGCACTGAAACCCGCCTGAAACGCAAAGATCATCCATAAGAGGATCATGCCTATATAACCCTGTTATAAGGGTTAAGGGTTTAGGGCTTCTTAGGGCTTAGGGTTTAGGGTTTAGGGCTTAGGACTTAGGGCTTAGGGTTAGGTTTCATCTACAAGAGGATCCAGAGCACCTTGCGCAAGAAAGGAGCGCATTTGAGGTCCTATGAAATCTTAAGCTTCCGTGGGCGAAGATAGCGCAAGAGGGCCCTGAGAAATGCTAAAGCCCTCCGCATTCGTACCCCTCCCTACTTGGAGGTTCAGGGTACTTATACGCCCCCCAAAGTCCCCTAAGTGGGTTATAAGTAGACATATCATTGGGGTTCTAAGTACCCATTAACCCCCGCGCTGCTCCTTGGATGGAATTAGGCTTGATCTCGTCTCCGTGGTTGAAGCTCTCAAAGTTCAGCACGTTGGGTTGCTTGCCATTGCAGACCTGGTGCATGTCCAGGACATCGTGCACGTCCTGATGAGCGTCTGCGCTGCGATGCGCCTGGAGCATGCAGGAAGCATCAGCTACATCGTCTGGGTTCGCTGCAAGGACAGGAGCGAGCAGAAATGTCGGAAGCCACCGCAGCATCCTTGTAGCTGCAGTGCTCTGACGATTCGGTACCGAGTTCACTTTCTTCTGCTGCAAGCTTGAGCACAGGGAAGGCAAAAGACACAAGCAACTTTCTTCAAGTGATCTCAACGATAGTCCTGACCAGCCCGAAACGGTCCTCATCAATCAACAGGGCATGCACGAGCCTTGAACTGCACTTTGTTTAGGCCTGGCAATCTGCGGAGCTTTACGGCTCAGGGGTTCAGGGCGGTTGCAGCTACAAGGAGTTGGTTTCCTAAACCCTAAACCCTAAACCCTAAACCCTCAACCCTAAACCCTAAACCCTAAACCCTAACCCTAAACCCTAAACCCTAAACAACATCCGTTCTCCCAGGAGCCCTCTGAAGACGTCACACCTCGATATGGGGGGATCTCCGAAAATAGGGGGTAGCCCGTGTATACCCCTAAGGGTCCATGTACCTAATTATGGAATACTTGGGCCTTAAAGTACTTCCTATATAAGGACTTTGGGGTCTAAGTATATAATAAGGTACATGGACCCTTAGGGTACCCCAACATACTCTAACGTACTCTTGCAAAGGAACCCCAAAAACCGGTACTCCTATTTTCGGAACCCCCCCCCCCCCATATGGCTGCATCAATTTTGGGTGCGGCTCCAGGGCGTGGGCCCGCGTGCAGAGCGACAACGCAGGTGGCTTCGTTGGAGAAATGCTGTTGGCTTGAGGTAGAACCGTTCCAGGCCACATTCCGCTGACAAGTGCGCGCTGCCACAGTTTGGGCAATTGTGGGTGATGACGATGTGCGGCTCGATTGAAACCGAGACCTGCAACCCTCAACACTGAGTCACCCACATAACCCCAAACCCCAAACCCCAAACCCCAAACCGTAAACCCTAAACTCTGGACTCTGCGCCGCAAACCGTAGGCGCTGGTAACTGATAATTACTGCCCCCCCGTCCCCCGCCCTTACCTTTCAACCCTGAAACTAAAACTCTACCCCCACCCCATCCCCGCCCGCATCCCCCCAAAAGCCTGGCTGCGTGGGTGCGATGTAATGATCCAGACTGCCGCCGGTGTCTCGCAGAAGCAATGCTGAGGTTCTGGTTTGGAGCTTAGGAGGATTTACGGCTTGGGCTTAGGGTTTTGCGGTTCAGCTTTGGATGAAAGCAGTCAGAGACTACATCGGCATTGCTTCATCACCAAGTTTTTGGCAACACTCTTGGCACTCAGCGCGACTTTCGCAACACTCTTTAAAAAAAACAAAAAGCAATCTTCATTGGGCGTAGGTGGCATGCGTCATGCGTAAACCCCGAGAAGACGACTCTTCAGTTGTATAAGTAACGGAGTTCACCATGACTTAACCCAATGATCTGATAGACTCTAGACTGTTGACTGACAGGCTGCTGGTCGAGAAAGGGGCTTCGGGCCTAGTTTGGAACTGGTCCTTTCTGTTTAAATCCCTCAACCCTTAACCCTAAACCCTCAACCCTCAACCCTAAACCCTGAACCCTAAACCCTGAACTTGTGCGGCGAGTCTCTACACCCCTGCCTATCTCACGGAGCAGCTTCGTCCGAACTTTGTCGAGGTTGTTGCTGATCATGTAACCTCCGAGGGTTCAGGGTTAATTAGGGTTTAGGGTTTAGGGTTAGGGTTTAGGGTTTAGGGTTTAGGGGTTAGGGTTTAGGGTTTAGGGTTTAGGGTTTGGGGTTTAGGGTTTAGGGTTTAGGGTTTGGGGTTTGGGGTTTAGGGTTTAGGGTTTAGGGTTTAGGGTGTAGGGTTTAGGGTTTAGGGTTTAGACCCTGCAAGGCGGCGGCTACTCCCGCGAAGACCTTCCAGGATGGGCTATTAGGCCCGCTAATCCCGATATAATCCACCCTACAAAAAAGCCCTTTCAGGGGGTCATATAGGGTGGAATAGCCCGTCCTGGTAGGCCACTGAACACACTTTCGAAAATCATACCCTAAACCTAAACCCTAAACCCTGAACCCTAAACCCTAAACCCTAAACGCTAAACCCTAAACCCTAAACTCTAATGAAAGAACATCAGAGCGTAAACAAGACAACCCAAGCCTAAACCATAAAGTTCTAAACGAAAGCAAAGCACGGTTCCCAAAAGCCTTGCGCGAAATCGTTGTGCGTGTCAAAATGGCTAAGCCCTAAACCCAAAAACCTTAAATGCACCCTCAACCCCAAACCCCAAACCCCAAACCCCAAACCCCAAACCCCTAAACCCTAAAACCTTTAACCCCTACACCCTTGAAACCAAAACCCTAAACCCCTATATCCTTGAATCCTCGACCCTGAACCCATTGAACCCTAAATCCTCAACCCTAAACCCTAAACCCCAACCCCTAAACAACCCTTGAACCCTTGAACCCTTGAACCCCAGACCTGAACCCCAAATCCGACCGGCTGACCTTTGAAGAGAGCCACTGCGCCAAGCCTCGGCTGCCGAACGCGAATGGAAACTGGGTGTAAGGGAGCCGGCATCGAACCCTAAACCCTTAGCCCAAAAACCCTAAACCTTGAACCCTTAACCCTAAACCCCTAACCCCTAAACCCTAAACCCTAAACCCTAAACCCTAAACCCTAAACCCTAAACCCTAAACCCTAAACCCTAAACCCTAAACCCTAAACCCTAAACCCTAAACCCCGAAGCCTAACCACCCTAAACCCCAAAGCATGGGTAGGCTTCAGGGACCCAAGGTATCGGTTCGAGGCCAAAAAAGGCTCTGAGTCAGCACAAGACCTGCAGAACCCTGAAAAACCCTAAACCCTAAACCCTAAACCCTAAACCCTAAACCCTAAACCCTAAAACCTTATAGTCTAACTTCCCTCTGGACTCACTCAAGGGCGATGAACAGAGGGCTCCGACCCTGAACTCACTAGGGCTCAGGGTTGAACCCTACCGGGCTTCTTGGGTGTATTTGGGTGCTGAGGCATCCACACCACGAGGTACAGCGTGAACACGCCTCACACAGTGCGGTGCTGGACGCGCGGCTTCGGAGCTTGGTGGTTTAGCGTTTAGGGTTTAGGGTTTAGGGTTCGGGGTTTAGGGTTGAGGGCTAGTACAGTGCACCGGATCCTGCTTCTAGGCTCGTGTAGTCCCTCAGGGAGGGAGAGAGAGAGAGAGAGAGAGAGAGAGAGAGACAACCAAAAAAATAAGGGTTTAGGGTTTAGGGTTTAGGGGCATCCACACAACCGCCGGTCCTCCAAAGAATCCGTTGATGTTGGTGTCCCACAAGGCGCTAAAGACCTAAGCGTGCTTGCATGGCGGGGCGGGGGAGAGCGCAGTGTAAAGACTGGTGCAACTGGCTGGTTCTTCGTAGGGAATGAGGGAATGAGGTACCCTATAGAACCCCTTAAAGGGTATATATATATATATATACATGTATATATGGCCCTGATTCCCTCATTCCCTACGCAGAACCAGGGGGGACAAGGCTAGGACTTTCTGGTCGGGCTTGAGATTTGAGGGTTCAGGGTTCAGGGTTCAGGGTTCAGGGTTCAGGGTTTAGGTCCTGCTGCCCTCCAAAAGTCACGTTCGTGTCAAGAGCCAGACCATTGTGGACAGGAAGAGGTACCACATACCTGGCCGGCACTCTAGGATTTCCGACACCCTGGAAACTGGTAAGCGTGCAGGTTTTCGAGTTCAGACAACCTCAACTTAAACATTCATGTCGCATCCCTAAACCCGAAAAACCCTAAACCCGAAAAAACCGAAACCCTAAACCCTATGCCCTAAACCCTAAATGATTCTAGCACGTCAGGTGAAACAAACCTTGAAGCCAGTTGTCCCCGAGGCTTCTCCCAAACCCATCCCAACTCCCCTTCTGACAACTCCCTCAGACGGATTCTTAGAATCCAACCCGACATCCTAAACCCTAAAGCCCCTCATTAAGCCCTAAACCCCAATCCCTCAATGGATTCTTGTGATCCTTTGCGGCGCGAACCCACGACTGCAGGCCTCGCCCCATGAAGCGGGTCCTGGGCGCAAGGTTGTCGCAGAGTGCGACAGAGATGTGAATCAGCGTGGAACTTGGGACGTTCCCCCTTGTACGAACAGTCCTTAGTCGGGATTATATTACTAGAGGGTACGATAAGATCTGTTAAGGACTGTCAGTACAAGGGGGGGCATCCCAACTTGGAACAAAAAAATCACCGCTCATTGGCAGCCCAAAACAGGTGTTGGACAATATGTGATCGTTGCAGAATGCCACGCAAATGCAACTCCCTAAGGGTCCATGTACCTATATGGTATTTTCTTGGGCCCTAAGCTACTATATGGGAATTGTTTTTAGAAGGACCAAGTATATACTGTATAGGCACATGGACCCTAAGGGAGTGAAACCTAAACCCTAAGTGCAGCCATAAACGCGCTTTGGGGCCCAATCGTCCAGGAAAGAGAGCACGGGTCTGTTCAGCATGTAGATGAGACTTGGCCGATTTCATTTCGGTGATTACATGTCATTGCAAGGATCAAAGAAGCCCGGACCAAGTGGAATCGCTTTTCCAGCAAATTTCGGGATGGTCCTGGAAGAAAAGGCTGAACTTGAGAAACTTGCAGCCACAAAAAAGCGCGCTGGCATCCCCATGACCTGTGCGTTACCTGCATTGTTGATGCAGATTTCGGGGAAGAGGCAAAATGGATCTTTCGAGCTGCGTCAGTCAGGTCCCATTTGCATGACAGCCAGGATCCAACCAGGAATTCAGTTTTCAGCTCGTAGAAAGTCGAGCCATTGAGTACTTGCTGAAGAACGCTCAAACGATTTTATGTGCTCAACACATGGCGTTGTTGTCCTCCAGCTTAAACGAAAATGGCGAGGGCTTGTGTCCAAATTCGCACTTGGATGCACTGGTCTCTTGGTTGAGGCCTCTCAACAGGGTTCGAAGGGCTCACGGTGCAGAATTTGAGTTTGAAGGTTCAGGGTAGAGCGTTCCAAGCCTGGATGCCGCCCTACACATACGAATGCACCGAATCTCCTGTCTGGTGTGCCCAAAGCCCTTAACCCAAAATCACACATGCAGATGTCTCTAGCCTAAGGGTCCATGTACCTAATTATGGAATACTTGGGCCTTAAAGTACTTCCTATATAAGGACTTTGGGGTCTAAGTATATAATAATAAGGTACATGGACCCTTAGGGTCTAGCCAGTTCTCAGCAGCTTCTCAGCAGAGGCTGAGCCGGAGACATGAACAGGACGAACCGGTAACAGTGGTCCCTGACGCTGACGAGAGTCCTCGGCACCCTAGCAGGGGTTTAGGGTTTAGGGTTTAGGGTTTAGGGTTTAGGGTTTAGGGTTTAGGGCGGCGATCAGTCGGGTTTCGTTCACCAGGGTGGGCTATTAGGGCGTAAAATCCTCATAATGAACCCTATAAAGGGCCTTTTAAGGGATTAGGGTACAATTGCCCATCCGGGCATGTCTATCTCAGTAGCACAAGCCCCAAGTCCTACGGTGCGAACTGGGTCCTGGTAGCATCTTAGACCCTCATCCCTGAACCTGACGAACCTTGATCCCTGTGACCCCCCCTCCTAAACCCTACTAGGTGCACAAAGCATACTACCCTAACCCGTAGGGCGTTTAGGTAACCCAAATAAGGACCCGTGGCCCAAGCAAACCCAGACCGCATTCCAGCAGAAAGAAGGAGAGCGAAAGCCCCAAAATTGATTGCGGGGGGGGGGGGTTGAAGGGAAGGGCCCCTAGATACTAAACCCTAAACCCTAAACCCTAAACCCTAAACCCCTCTTCACCTTTCTCCTGCTGGGGCCCCTGCGGCCAATCCTGCGGTCTGGGATTCGGAATCGGGAAGTCCAGAAACTTGGCAAAGAGCAAACCCATCGGGTTTAGGGTTTAGGGTTTAGGGTTTCGGGTTTCGGGTTGCGGGTTTAGGGTTTAGGGTTAGGGTTTAGGGTTTAGGGTTTTGGGTTTAGTCATGAAGCGTCGTCTAACTCAAATCTGTCCAAGACAAGTCCGGGACCCCGAATCAGGTATGGAGCCCTACGGCAGGAGGCGTTGAAGAGGTTTATTCGTCCGCAAGTCGGGATTTGTTCTTCATTCTTTGCGTGGTGTTCGTCAGACCCTCGAAAGCTCTAACATTCCCTAAACCCCTAACTCCTTCGACCCCTGCGCAGCCTAAACCCTAAACCCTAAACCCTAAACCCTAAACCCTAAACCCTAAACCCTGAACCCATCATTTTTGTTGCTGTTTCTGGGGTTTCGGGTTGCAAACCCTAAACCCTAAACCCTAAACCCTAAACCCTAAACCCTAAACCCTGAACCCATGGGAGTTCTGCGGTACACGCCGCTGGATGCTACGTCTCAAGAGGCCGATTGGCAACCTGTTTGGCTCCTCGGCTCTTACCCTGCGCTACAGTGAAACATGGGTGGCTCTGAGGTTTAGGGTTTAGGGTTTAGGGCTTAGGGTTTAGGGTTAGGGGTTAGGGTTTAGGGTTTAGGGTTTAGGGTTTAGGGTTTAGGGTTTAGGGTTTAGGGTTTAGGGTTTAGGGTTTAGGGTTTAGGGTTTAGGGTTTAGGGTTTAGGGTTTAGGGTTTAGGGTTTAGGGTTTAGGGTTTAGGTTTAAGGTTTAGGGTTTAGGGTTTAGGGTTTAGGGTTTAGGGTTTAGGGTTTAGGGTTTAGGGTTTAGGGTTTAGGGTTTAGGGTTTAGGGTTTAGGGTTTAATTAGGGTTTAGGGTTTAGGGGTTTAGGGCTTAGGGTTGAGGGTTTAAAGTTTAAAGTTGGAACGGGTATGTTTGGGGTAGTCTATTGTATACCTATATGGAGCCGATTAAGGGATTGATTGAGACTCCTGAGGGTTTAAGGCCTATACCCTAAACCGTAAACCCCCCTATCAACCATGTCAACCTTAACCCAGAACCCCCACACCCTAAACCGAAATTGACCCTATCAACCATATCAACCCTCAGCCCTCAACACTCTCATCCTTAAACCCTACCAACCCCATCTACCTTACCACTGAAAGCTCATAGCCCAAGAAGGACCCCCGAGAGGTTCCTCCTTAGTACCCTAAACCCTAAACCCCAAACCCCAAACCCTAAACTCTAAACCCTATAAGCCCTATAAGCCCTATAAGCCCTATAAGCCCCATAAGGCCTGTAAGCCCTCTAAGCCCTATAAGCCCTAAGCGCTAACGCCTACATGCAAAGCCCTGGGGTGCCTGTATTTCGCAGGTGTTGGGAATACGGCTTGAAAGTTCCAAGGGCTAAGGGCTTAGGGCTTAGGGTTTGAGGTCTAGGGGTTGTAGGTCTACAGGCTTTAGGGCTTACATAGGGTCTAGGGTTTTGGGTTTAGGGTTACATAGGTTGAGAGTTTAGGGTTTAGGACTTCAGATAAGGGTGTAGGGTTTAGGGTTTAGGGTTTAGGGTTTAGGGTTTAGGGTTTAGGGTTTAGGGTTTAGGGTTTAGCTAGCCTACCCGGTCGCGCGGAATCAGCTTCAGATCGGCGCCGTGCTTGAGGAAGACATCGCCAGCCGTCTGGTTCCTGAGCTAGGTTTAGGGTTTAGGGTTTAGGGTTTAGGGTTTAGGGCTTAGGGTTTAGGGTTTAGGGTTTAGGGTTTAGGGCTTAGGGCTTAGGGTTTAGGGTTTAGAGTTTAGGGTTCAGTGCCGATTTCAACAGTTTAGGGCTCCATATTCAACAATGAGGGAAATTAAAAAAATCCCAAATCGATACCTAGTGAGGTCTTCATCTTCATTGAACTTGAAACCCTGGCAAAAATCATGAGTTCCTGAGGAATTATAGTACCCAAGCATGAATAAAATGTTCCGATGTGTCTTTAGAGGTAGGGTTACGGGTCTGCGGTTTAAGGTTTAGGTTTGGGATACAGGCCTTGCCCAGAAGATGGGGCCCTTCCCTGAATAGAAGCTTGGCAGCCCAACATAATCAGCATCCTAAACCCTAAACCCTAAACCCTAAACCCTAAACCCTAAACCCTAAACCCTAAACCCTAAACCCTAAACCCTGACATCAGCACCCTTTTCGCGGTTGGTTCCCTGATAAGGGGACCCTGAACCCAACAAAAAAATGCAAAAGGGCACCATTGGGCTAGCAAGGAAGGAGTACCGGGCTTTCTTTGTATCAGTCTGACCAGGGAGCCCCCTCATCTCCCAAAAACAGGAATGCTGGCCCGGCCATAACTCCAAACGAGTCGTTTGGAGTGGGGTTTAGGGTTTAGGGTTTAGGGTTTAGGGTTTAGGGTTTAGGGTTTAGGGTTTAGGGTTTAGGGTTTAGGGTTTAGGGTTTAGGGTTTAGGGTTTAGGGTTTAGGGTTTAGGGACATTTGCTCTGGATGTTGTCGGTTATCTACGACAACAGCAGGTCTATTTGGGTGGTTGTCAAAATTCTGGTCCCCTTTTGGATCCCTAGTATAATACGGCACCTAACATTTAGGGTACCCCAAACGGGATCATAATTTGACAACCACCCAGTTGAAGGATAAGGCGCGGGGACCAGGTAGGGTTTGGATGTGGAATTGACAGCAAGCGTTGGCTTGCTGACCCTAAACCCTAAACCCTAAACCCTAAACCCTAAACCCTAAACCCTAAACCCTAAACCGGGCTTTGGGTTCAAGGCCAACGAGTCACTACTCAAAAAAAATACCAGTGCTTTACGAGCGGTGCAGCGGAGTCCCTGCGAAAGAATGTAACACGAAGTCCACTTGGAGGTTCATGGGTACTTCTAACCCAAATATAGGTCTACTTATAACCTACTTAGAGGATCTAAGGGGCTTACCACTCAGTATAGTTTCAATTGGGGGCTAGAAGTACCCTGAACCTCCAAGCAAGCCCCAAACCTGATACCTCCTAAGCCCTAAACCCTAAACCCTAAACCCTGAACCCTAAACCCTAAACCCTAAACGCAGGTGCAGGCGGCGGGTTCAATCCCACGCCATCGTTGGTGATGACAGCACTGGTGGCCGGGTTCACCTCTCCGACGTTGTTGGGCTTTTGACTGACCTATAACACTCAACCCTAAACCCTAAACCCTAAACCCTAAACCCTAAACCCTAAACCCTAAACCCTAAACCCTAAACCCTAAACCCTAAACCCTAAACAAACCCTAAACCCTAAACAGGCAAACCATAAACCCTAAACATGCGGTTTAGGGATGAGGCTGTCTAATGCTGCGACAGTGGTCATTCAAAAAAAGCAGCCTCGAAAAAGGGGTCTGGCGTGCTTTTGGTGTTTCGAAAAAAGGGTTTAGGGTTTAGGGTTTAGGGTTTAGGGTTTAGGGTTTCTCACTGCTGAAACTGGTGCTGTGAATTGTGAGAGGGCGCCCGGGGGGGGGGGGGGGGGGGGGGGGAGGCAAGATGGCACATCAGGAAAACATGCCAAAGACATACTAGCAATCATACCGACTACAAATACAACCACATGGCGTCTCCCTCACCTATGGCAACATTGCAACGTGATGAAAGCAGAGATCAGCACAGGGATTGGTTGGCAACCTAAAGACTTAACGTGGAAACCAAACCCCAGGAAGCCCTGCAATAGAGGCGCAGCTCAGTTAATCCGCGTAAACCCACCCAAAAGCTTAGAGGTCTTTTCCTTTCAAGTTGTTCTTAAGAGAAACCAATACCCCAAAACAAGTCAATGAATCGACCAGGGTATGATTGCAAATGATGTCGCTAGTAAGGCAACATATTGTGAAAGACGGATAGGTCAGGACCGAAGACACAAGACTTCTTCAGTGAATCACCGGAACTTGATACCGTTGCACGGTTGCTGGTAAGTTTTCCCAGTTCGTCGCCTTTGCAACAATGCAGAATCTGGTGTTCGAGCGGGTTAGTCCAGGGCTCTTTTCACGAATGGTCTTTAGGGCTTAGGGTTCTAGGGTTCTAGGGTTGGGAGTAACCCTGAAACCCTAAACCCTAAACCCATAAGCCTAGTGTTGCAGCCCGTGGAGGGAGGGAAGCGATGTACGATTTCTTGAACTTCGGCTGGGCGCGCCATACACTTGGTTGTCCAAAGGTTAACCTTTTGTCTAGGGTTTAGGGTTTAGGGTGTAGGGTTTAGGGTTTAGGGTGTAGGGTTATGGTTTAGGGTTTTGGGATTCGAAGGGGATTCTACTACCCCAAGAAGGTTAAAGGTTACCTATTCTACTTCTAGGTACAACAACGGCCTCCTTCTCCAAAACTTAAAGTATCGCACAGCTTTACTGATGGTTAGCAGGTTCGGGCCCCCTAGACACCCTGGGCCCTCACCCCCAAACCCGAACCCTCAACCCTACCTTTGAGGGATTGTGTAGAAACCCCTCATTCCCGGATTCCCTACTATCCCCACAGTAAGACAGAGACCGAATTCAGAAGTGTGTTAGATTGAGCCAGGGTGATAGTCTTGCAATGTGAAGTCAAGTGGGTTTAGGGTTTAGGGTTCAGGGTTTGGGGTTTGGGGTTTGGTGTTTGGGGTTTTGGGTTTGGGGCTTGGGGCTTGCGGTTTGGATTTACGGCCCCCAAACCCTAAGCCCTGAACCCTAAACGCACAGAAACCCTAAACACAAAATAGCCCTAAACCCTTGGCGGGTCCGAAGAGGTTGAAAAGAGCAGGAACTGGAGAAAACGACCTAAGTTAAGTTGACAAAAAAAGAGAGCATGACCCCTCTACAATCTACAACCTCTAAACATAACCCTCAACCCTCCAAAACAAAGCCTTCACCCAGAACTCGTACACACTAAGCCCTGAACGTTGCGGACCCCCTACAGCGCGCGCACCTTGAACTCCTCGGCCGCAAACCTGAAGTTAGGGTTTAGGGTTTTGGGTTTAGGTTTTGGGGGTTAGGGTTTAGTGGCTTAGCTCCCCAAAAGCCTTCCAATTAAAAGGCCTTCGACGCAAGAAGCTGCAACAACAAAACAACCCCTAAGGGTCCATGTACCTAATTCTGGAATACTTGGGCCTTAAAGTACTTCCTATATCAGGACTTTTGGGTCTAAGTATATAATAATAAGGTGCATGGACCCTTAGGGAACAACATCTACTTCAGAGTCTCTGGCGATTCTTGGGACTCGAGAAGCTTGATGTAACCCTAAACCCTAAACCCAAAACCCGAGACCGTAGGGATTTCAGAAAGCACAGAAGGCTGAGGTATATGGGGCCTGGGGGGTTTAGGTTTGGGGTCTAGGGTCTAGGGTCTAGGGTCTAGGGTTTAGGGTTTAGGGTTTAGGGTTTAGGGTTTAGGGTTTAGGGTTTAGGGTTTAGGGTCTAGGGTTTAGGGCTTGTGAGGGTTTAGGGCGTCTCTCGTTGTAGGAAGGCTTGGACTGTACCTTCGAGGGGTGCAAGGTTTAGTGTTTTTAGGCTGGCTTGAAGGCTTGGGGATTGGAGGGTTTAGGGTTTAGGGTTGAAGGTTTAGGGTTTAGGGTTTGGGATTTCGGGCTTACATGTAACAGAACATGTTATCTGAACAGGGCTCAGGGAGAGGCGATGCCTAAACCCTAAGCGCTAAACCCTACAACCCTAAAAACTCAGATCGTACACCTGGGGGTTCCATGGGCGCCTAAAAAGTAGGAGGTTTGAACCCCAAAGTCAGTACTGTAAAGCCGGTTTAGGGTTTAGGGTTTAGGGTTTGGGTTTAGGATTTAGGGTTTAGGGTTTCGTTTTCGGTTTAGGGTTGAGAGTTTAGGGTTTAGAACCCTCAAAAGGACACATGATCTATCCCATCACCGATACTTATGAGGAACCCAGCAAACACTCATTTATAAGCTACTACCCCGGACCACGAACCCGAAACCCTGAACCCCAAAACCCGAAATCCTAAACCCTAAGCCATAAACCCGAAACCCTAGCCCTAAACCCCAAACCCTAAACCCTAAACCTGAAACCCCCGAGCCTTCAAAGCCACGAACTAAAGGTTTTTTTTTTTTTTTTTGGGGGGGGGGGGGGGGGGGGGAAGGCTGAACCCTAAACCCTAAACCCTAACCCCTAAACCCTAACCCCTAAACCCTAAACCCTAAACCCTAAACCCTAAAGCCTAAAGGTGAAGGCTGAACCCTAAACCCAAGTCATTCCTACCTCACAGGGCGATCTAGGGACGTAGATGACCGGAGCCCATGTTGAAACCCTAGGGTTTAGGGTTTAGGGTTTAGGGTTTAGGGCTCAGGGCTCAGGGCTCAGGGCTTAGGGCTTAGGGCTTAGGGTTTAGGCGGTTGTTTAGGGTTTAGGGTTTCGCGTTCATGTTTACCAAACCCAGCGAAGAGCACAGGACATGTTCATCCCAAAAATCCTAAGCCCCCAGGGTTTAGGGTTTAGGGTTTAGGGTTCAGGGTTCAGGGTTCAGGGTTCAGGGTTTAACGGTCAAGGGTTAAGGGTTTAGGGTTTGGGGTTTAGGGTTCAGGGTTTGGGGTTTAGGGTTAAGGGTTCAGGGTTCAGGGTTTAAGGATTTAGGGTTTAGGGGTTTAGATCAACCCTACACCCCAAACCTTGGGATTTAGGGTTTGGGGTTTAGGGTCAAGGGGTTTGGATACCTCCACATACCCCCCACATACCCTCCACATACCCCTAAACCCTAAACCCTAAACCCTAAACCCTAAACCCCAAACCCCAAACCTTGACTTCCAAAACCCAATCAAGGGCGGGCGGCTTGACGCAGGCCAGGAAGGGCGCCTCCTCAGGGACCGTGATGACCTCGCGCGGGATTTAGGGGGTTTCAGAGTCTGTACCCCTAAAACCTAAACCCTAAACCCTCAACCAAAAACCCTCAACCCCAAACTCTAAACACTAACCCTCCTAGACCCTAAACCCCAAAACCCTAAACCCCCAACCGTCAGTTTTAACCCTGCGTGGCCGCCTTATCAGACAACAAGCCCCCCCCCCCCCCCCGACCCAAGTCCCTAACCCCGAGAAGACCTAGCAGAAACGAAGCCCCGGATCCTAGATGAGAGTATTTAGGGATTAGGGTTTATAGGGTTTTTAGGGTTTTTAGGGTACTTAGGGTATTTAGGGTGTTTATGGTATTTATGGGATTTAGGGTATTTAGGGTTTAGGGTATATGGTATTTAGGGTTTAGGGATTAGGGTTTAGGGCTTAGGGCACCTTTAGCACCGTACAGGCGGATCCCATACCCTTAAAGCGGGAAGCAGGGTTCCACCTGGGCGCTGTTTAGGGTTTAGGGTTTAGGGTTTAGGGTTTAGGGTTTAGGGTTTAGGGTTTAGGGTTTAGGGTTTAGGGTTTAGGGTTTAGGGTTTAGGGTTGATGAGGGTTTGGGGCAAGATACTCTTAAACCGGATAAGGGAGAACTCTACCCACTAGCCCAAAACCCAAAACCCCAAACCCAAAACCCAAAGCCAAAAACCCTAAACCCTAAACCCTAGTGCCTACCAGGCAACCCTAACCCTACAACTGGTCATCACAGCCTTGAAGGGCTGGGTCCTTTCAGATGCCAGGGTGATCTTGAAGCTCACCTGTGGATGGGGAAACCTACGGGGGTTTAGGGTTTAGGGTTTCTCAGGGGGATAGGGTTCAACCCGAAACCCTAAACCCTAACAGGATTCGGGGAGGGTTGAGGATCTACCTGGAGAAAATAGTCCTGCACCTGATCTACACCTGAGAACTTGGGTATTCTGGTTACTCTAGGTACGCTACGCACGGAAAATCTAGGCATTAGAGTTTAGGGTTTAGGGATTAAGGTTCGTAGGGTTTTTTGGATTTAGCAGAGGTGAAGGGTTTGGCGCCCTTGGGTTCATGCAGCTGTTGACAAGCAAGCTCCTTGTGATTGACGGCGCTGCGCATGGGTTCAAGGCGCAGGGTTTTTATGACAACCCCGCACCTCCCCTTCAACGCCAAAACCGCATCATTGGCACGCGGAGAACCGCAAAACCCCCAAGAAACCCAAACAAAAAACCCTAAATCCGATCACACTTGGCCCAAGAACTAGAACCCCGAACGCAACGCCCTAATGGGCTGCCAAGCTTATCACACATTGTGGTTCCCTCATCAAAAAAGGTTTGGGGTTAAGGGTATGGGGTTCAAGGTTCAAAAATACCGACGGGTTGCTGCTCTAGATACTAGGCACTTGGGGGGGGGGGGGGGGGGGGGGGCACAGGGATTCAGCACACATGCATAATAATTTGGGGAATCTCCGGGAATCAAAACACGTGAGGATATTTCTCAGAAGTTTTAGGGATGGGCAGGCTTGGGGTTAAGGATTTTTAGGGCTAGGGTTTTGCAGTTTAGGGTGTTTAAGGTCTTGTGGGTTAGAGTTTAGGCCTTCGTTCTTTGGGGGACAAGTGCAGTACACCGTAGGCCTTAACCTGGATCCCCATTTAGGCACAAAACCCCCTAAACCCCCGACCCCAAACCCGGCGTTGCTTTCACAACACAAACGCTCAAAGCCCAAAATTCCAAGAAATACCTTAGGTTTAAAGAAGCAGCCTACAACCAAGGAAAACCCTAAACCCATTCACGCAAGTATTCTCCGTACTTTGGGTGGTTATAGCGTTCTTAAGCGAGGAGGGGGGTGGATAACCCAAGGTTCCCTAATACTCCCGACTACTTCCCTAAGGTTCCTTAAGCTTCCCTAGGCTCCCTATAGGAAATTGCCCAACCTGAACCCTAAACCCTAAACCTTAAACCCTTAAACCCTACTACCAAACCACTGAACGACTAAACCCCAAACTCACCTGAGCCCCTAAACCCTAAACTTGACCCTAAACCCTAAACCCTAAACCCTAAATCCTAAACCCTAAACCCTAAACCCTAAACCCTAAACCCTAAACCCTAAACCCTAAACCCTAAACCCGAAACCCTAAACCAAATACCCTAAACCCTAAACCCCAAACCCTAAACCCTGAACCCCAAACCCTAAACCCTAAACCCTAAATCCTAAACACAGACCTTCGGCTTGGACGCCATGGCAGCTGACACTTGCCAAGCGCAGCTTTGAGGCAGCAACAGCTGCAGGCTCCAGGGTTTATAGTGTTTAGGGTTAGGGTTTAAGGTCTAGGGTTTCGGGTTTAGGGTTAGGGGTTTAGGGTTGCAGGTTTCGGGTTTAGGTTTAGGGTTCAGAGGGTTAGGGGGGTTATAGGGCCTACAGGGATTATAGGGTTTACAGGGTTTATAGGATTGTAGGGTTTAGGGCTTAGGGTTCGGGAAGGGTCTAAAGTTGGAGGTTTACCAACACTAAGCCTCTTCCTAAATGGCAACGCCTAGACCAAATCTCACGATCCCGTAGACTCGTAGACGCCACAACCTAAACCCCAGACCCTCGACCTGGATTTCCCCCCGCCCCTTCCGCAAAGTCCAAAACCCAAAACCCAACACCCAAGACCCAAGACCCAAACCCCCGAACCCAAAGACCTAAACCCTAATCCCTCAACCCTAAACCCTAAACCCCAAGACCCTAAACCCTAAACCCTAAACCCTAAACCCTAAACACTAAACCTAAACCCTAAACCCTAAACACTAACCCTAAACCCTAAACCCTAAACCCTAAACCCAAAACCCAAAACCCAAAACCCAAAACCCTAACCCTAAACCCTAAACCCTAAACCCTAAACCCTAAAATCCGCGTGGAACTGACCTCAAGGCGCCCCGGCCACCATCAGGATGCCAAAGAACAAAAGGAAGACTTCGGTGAGGAATTGAGCTGGGGCCTGGCTAAAGAGTGCTTATGACTTATAAGGGTTTAGGGTTTAGGGTTTCGGGTTTAGGGTTTAGGGTTTAGAGTTTAGAGTTTAGGGTTTAGGGTTTAGGGTTAAGGGCCGAGCGTTTAGGGGTTTAGGGTTTAGGATCTAAACCCTAAACCCTAAACCCCAAACCCTATAGGGCGTATGGGGATTGGGGTCGACATGTTGAAGCGGTGTGCGTTTAGAAAGCTTCTGAGGTTTAGGGTTGAGGGATTGGGGTTTCGGGTTTCGGGTTTCGGGTTTCGGGTTTCGGGTTTCGGGTTTAGGGTTTAGGGTTTAGGGTTTAGGGTCTGCGCAGGTACAGGGCTACCTGCGAAGCTCTTCGGTGCTTGGAAACCCAATCTTCGCACTGAAGCCCCTAAACCCTAAACCCTAAACCCTAAACCCTAAACCCTGAACCCTGAACCCTGAACCCTAAACCTTAAACCCCAGTGGAACTTGTTAGGGCCTAGGGTGAAGGGTTTTTTGTACCCCAAGAAGCAACCATGTCTATTTTATGAACGGAAGCTTGCTTCTTTTGGTGTAGGGTGTGTCGCGGGGCCTGCGCTTTTGAGATGTGCATTTCTTGCTCCAGAATGAAATGGGAACGCACGGGCACACTTCGAGCTGTTGGAGGCGTAAAGGTGAGTTACTCTACCTTGGGGACGAAATGAACCCTAAAAGGGTTTATGGTTCATATACCTCAATATCAATTATGGTAGTCAGGGTATATGACCCCAATTTTAGGGTTCATTTCGCTCCCAAGGTAGGTAAAGGGCTACCCTAAACCCTAAACCCTAAACCCTAAACCCTAAACCCTAAACCCTAAACTAACCCCAAATTAAAGATAACCTTCACACCTAAACCTGCACATGCGGGTGTCGGGTTCAGGGCCCTGCTTAGCTGTGGTAGCGTGGCAAGCTTCCTAGAACCCCAGGCCTTACAACCCCAAACCCTAAACCCTACACCCCTAACCCCCTAAACCCCTAAAACCCTAGACCCTAAACCCACACCCTAAACCTGCACTTGGAAGATCTGAACCACCAGGAATCAGCTAAAGGGTGCATGTAGGCCTAGGGTTCAGGGTTTGGGGTTAAGGGTTTAGGGTTTAGGGTCTGCAAGGCCTCCCTACCGACGCCATGTGAGCTTTTTGTTGCACAGCTTCTTCGCTGGAATCTGCTCGTCCTCATCCTCGCTGTCGTGCTCTGGGTTCGGAATGCGCACTGTGCAGTGCAGGTATGAATTTCCCTTCTCCGAGCTGCTGTTGAACGACTTCCACTGATGCCCTGCTGGACAATGCAACGGCATGACAAGCAAATTCCACAAGACTAAGAAGAAACCCAAAGCCAAACCGAATTGATCCAGAAACCATCCCAACCACACCATTCTGTGATAGAAATAAATGGATATACATATATTGTGGGGTTTTGGGTACCTCACACTGCCTTACATATAACGAGCCGAATGAACAACAGGGTACCCCCCCACACAGGTTTAGGGTTTAGGGTGTAGGGTTTAGGGCTTAGGGTTTAGGGTTTAGGGTTTAGGTTTAGGGTTTACTGCTTAAAGAGCTTGACAAGGGGCCGCAAGCTTGAAAAGGGACACCAAGTCAAAGAAACGACCACCGCTTGGGGTTTGGGGTTTGAGGTTTGGGGTTTGGGGTTTAGGGTTTAGGGTTGGGGTTTAGGGTGCACGCAGCAAGGCCCTGGCACCTTAGCCGTCAAACCCTCCACCTAAACCAATCTTACTCAACTTGATTGCCGTCGCTCTACTTTTGACCAGTGTAGGGTTTAGGGTTTAGGGTTTAGGGTTAAGGGTTTAGGGTTTAGGGTTTAGGGTTTAGGGTTTGGGGTTTGGGGTTTGGGGTTTGGGGTTTGGGGTTTAGGGCTGAGGGTTTTGGGGTCTAGGGTTTAGGGTTTAGGGGGGTCTAGGGCCCTCACTGTAGGCTTACTGAGGCTCCGGCCCACTGGACGTGGATCATCCTGCATGTGCTTGCACGCCACGTGTTCGGGCGTGGCTTCTGAGGGGAGAAGCCCGTGGAGCCCCGATTCTAATCTAGAACTACTCCTCAGATGATCATGCAGATCTTCGCCTGATAAAAGAAACCCAAACCCTAAACCCTAAACCCTAAACCCTAAACCCTAAACCCTAAACCCTAAACCCTAAACCCTAAACCCTAAACCCTAAACCCTAAACCCTAAACCCTAAACCCCTGAAGAGGGAGCCCTCAAGCCGAACGCGGAAGCGGGCAACTCCTGGTGTGTAGGGCCTTTTTGGCTTCGGGGGTTCAGGGTTCAAGGGGCTTTGGATTCAGGGAGGGTTTAGGGTTTAGGGTTTCGGGGTTTAGGGGTTTAGGGGTTTTAGGGGTTTAGGGGTTTAGGGGTTTAGGGGTTTAGGGGTTTAGGGGTCTAGGGGTTTAGGGGTTTAGGGGTTTAGGGGTTTAGGGGTTTAGGGGTTTAGGGGTTTAGGGGTTTAGGGGTTTAGTAGGGGTTTAGGGGTTAAGGGCCCAGGCTTTGGGGTCAAGGGGCCTCGGGTTCAGGGATTTGCGTGGCTTCGGGTAGCCGCCAGAGACAAACCGCGGTCCAGTACAAGACGGAGGCAATGCCCGTGATCAGGACGACCAAGCTGCCTGGCTGCTGTGGTCAGGGCAGGGACAAAAAGGAGGGACCCTTATGAGGGACCTTAGGGGTAATGCAGGGGCTATTTTGGGACGATAAAAGGAATACAGGGGGAATATAGGGGAAGAAGCAGAAGGGTCCCTTTTGGAGGTCCCTCCTTCCATCCCTTAATGTGGGGCGCGAGGACGAAACCCTCAGCCATAAACACTAAACCCGGAAAAGGCGCGGAGGGGGGGGCGGGGGGGAGGTTTAGGGCTTGATGGGGTTTAGGGTTTAGGGGGTTTAGGGTTTAGGGTTTAGGCTTAGGGTTTAGGGTTTTGGGGTTTAGGGTTTAGGGCTTCATGGGGTTGAGGGTTGACGGTCTAGGTGACAGGGCCCGTTTTGGAAGCGATTGTCCCCTATGGTACCTTCATGGATATACTCTAGGTCTGGAGGGCTGGAAGGCCAAGTGCTAGGTTACGCGCCCTAAATCGATATATATATATATATATATGTATGTATGCATGCATGTATGTATGTATGTATATGTGCATATATACACATAATATATATATATATGTATATAGAATTAGAGATAGAGATAGATATAGATATAGATACAGATATATAGGCTCATAGTAGCTACTTGCCCAAAGTCACTACTTAGGAACTACTTTAAGAGCAAGAATTATAAACGAAAACCCCAAAACCACTGAGAGCCAAGACCCCCCACCACTAAACCCTTCAACCCTGAAAGGGACTCGCGTTTTGGGGTTTAGGGCTAGGGCCAGAAGTTTTTGCTCTTCCACTAAACCTTGAACCCTAAACCCTACACCCTACAAACTAAACCCTAGACCTTGAACCCTAAACCGCAAACCCTAAACCTTAAGACCTGTGGGGTTTAGATCTTTAGCGTGTAGGGCCGCAGTTGCACCAAACACCACAAAACCCAACACCCCGAAACCCTAAACCCGAGACGACACCCGAAACACTAACTTGCTCCCGAAACCGCAAACCCGAGACTACACCCGAAACACTAACTTACTCAGCCTGTAGTTTTTGACCTAGTTGAAGCTTTGTAGCCTGGACGCGATGGAGACCAAAGTGAGACCAAACGCACTGGACCCGAATCACAACCCGGTTAGAGTTCAGGGATTAGGGTTTAGGGTTTAGGGCTCCGGGTCTATGGTTTGAGGTGTCAGGCGAGGGGCTCCCAATCAAAAACTCAAAAAATAAGACTCGGCCTATGAAGAAGAAAAGCTTCCACTTCAGCGTCTTCTCGATGCCAGCGATGCCCTGTTGGCAAATGGCCTAAACCCTAAACCCTAAACCCTAAGCCCTAAGCCCGAAGCCCTAAGCCTTAAGCCCTAAGCCCTAAACCCTAAACCCTGAACCCTGAACCCTAAACCATAAGCCCTAAGCCCTAAGCCCTAAGCCCTAAACCCTACACCCTATTCCCTAAATCCCAAATCCAAAAGCCTAGGGTCGGGCCTTCCAGTTGCACGATGCGATCATCCTACACTACTCTCAGGGTTGAACAGGGTGGCGAAAGCACTTAGCTATGCGAGCGAGCGAGAGGCAGTGCGGCAGACCCCTTTGAAACCCGAAACCCTGAAACTCTTAATGCCCTAAACCCAGTACCGCACTAGACCCTAAACCCTAAACCCTAAACCCTAAACCCTAAACCCTACACCCCAAACCCCCAAAAGCCACGAACTCGGCCTGACCACCAATGAGCCCCTGGCCATCCATCCTTCAGTGCTTAGGGTTTAGGGTCTAGGAGGGTCTAGGGTCTAGGAGGGTCTAGGGTCTAGGAGGGTCTAGGGTCTAGGGTCTAGGAGGGTCCGAGGTCTAGGAGGGTCTAGGGTTTAGGGTCTAGGGTCTAGGGGTCTAGGGTTTGCGGTTCGCGAAGGGCTTGGTCAATGCTTGCTGGCTCTTCGAAAGAATTCTGGCTCCCTTAGGTAGGAGGTAAGTAAGGTGGGGAAAGCAGATCCTGTTTGTGGCTCATCCCGCTACGGTTGATGGTGTTGGTGTCTAGGGGTTGAGGGCTGCGGGTGAGTCCAAACCCCTGCTATGCCCTGAACCCTGATACTTTCAGGTGTGCCTTTCTCACTCTCCCCTTACTCACTCTCCCAAGTCACTCACTCGCGCCAAGCTCAAAAAAACTTGCCCGGTAGCCCAAACAAGATTATAATATGGCTACCGTTTCAAGTGTTGGAACCCTAAGGGTCCATGTACCTTATTATTATATACTTAGACCCAAAAGTCCTTATATAGGAAGTACTTTAAGGCCCAAGTATTCCATAATTGGTACATGGACCCTTAGGGGAAACTTCCATAAGGAAACCCATACGCCAAGAACGGACCACAGGGTGCCGCTGGGCTACCGAGCTTACGTCAGTCTCTGACTCCCCAATCGCCCTTAAACCCTATACCCTAAACCCTAAACCCTAAACCCTAAACCCTAAACCCTAAGCCCTTTTCCCTCTTTCCAAACTCAGCTGGCTGGTTCTTAGTAGGGAATGAGGGAATGAGAGGTCCATAGGGCTCAAATTCCCTCATTCCCTACTAAGAGCCAGCGGGTCAGTGACGAGTCCGTCTCACCAGCCGAAACCAAAAGGGATACTGAACACAACCGAGACTTCTTTCACCCCCGCACCATGGACCTCAACCCGAAACCCTAAACCCTCCCTAATCCCTAAACCCAAAACCCAAAACCCTAAACCCTACACCCTTTCTTTGTATCCATTCAGGCCAGTGAGGGCCAGGCGTGTCACCGCCACCGCTCGTGGCCGTGAACATCGCCCTGTCTACCGCATCCCTACCTTAAGAACCCACGCAACCTACCTTTTTGGGGTAGGTGGTTTAGGGTTTAGGGTTTAGGGGTTTAGGGTGTCGGGTTTAGTGTTTAGGGTTTAGAACCCCGAGAACCCCTTACCTAGGCCCCGGCTTAGGGCTCAGGATTTAGGGTTCAGGGTTCAGGGTTTAGAGCTCAGGATTTAGGATGCAGTTCCTGTTCTTGCGGAGCCACTGTTAGGTTTAACGGTTTTGTAGAAGACGCTAACTTATCTAACAAGCTAGCCAAACATGGAACTGCAATCCTTCTACACCCCACAGCCTGCACCCTAAACCCAAAACCCTAAACCTAAACCCTAAACCCTAAACCCTAAACCCTAAACCCTAAACCCTAAACCCTAAACCCTAAACCCTAAACCCTAAACCCTAAACCCTAAACCCTAAACCCTAAACCCTAAACCCTAACCTAAACCCTAAACCCTAAACCCTAAACCCTAAACCCTAAACCCTAAACCCTAAACCCTAAACCTAAACCCTAAACCCTAAACCCTAGACCCTAGACACCCTAAACCCCGGGTAGGGTTGAGGTTTAGGGTTGGGTCTGTTGGGGGGAGGTTGCTTCAGGAGCTTCTACTTCGCTACGGAGCGCACCCTTTGGAGAGTTCCCCAAGTGGACCTACTTCTATCCTGGTTGAGGTGCAGGGCTAAACCCTAAACCCTAAACCCTAAACCCTAAACCCTAAACCCTAAACCAGGGTTCAGGGTTTAGGGTTCAGAGTTTAGGGTTTATGTATTTGTGTAAACACTCAGAAGCTTCTTAGGTGGGCGAACAGGGATGAGAACAGCCCCCCCTCCACGCCACAGCAGTCCCCAGACCCCTCCGTGGGCTTCCTAACAGGCTCTGGTTTAGGGTTTAGGGGATGAGGGTCTACAGAGTTTAGGGGATTAGGGTCTACAGAGCTTATGGTTTAGGGATTCGGGTCCTGTCATTGTAAAAGGGCCTTCTCAACCAACTAGCTGCCCAGTAGACGGGTGTCAGCCTGAATCATGGGCCCGGTTGGGATACCCCTCCACGCTCTAGAAAGTAAAAGCTTTCCCGCAACACCCGTAGAGCAAGCAACAAACATCAAGTCGGCACCGCAACATGCAGCATCTTGCTGGATTCTTGAGGCTGTTTTCTATGTCGCTGGCTCGCCTTGGAGAGACAGAGGCCAGCGGTGTCCGTCTGGGCTGCAGCGACTCGTCACAGATGACATAATCAATCCGAGGACAGACGGAGGAAGATGGCCCAATCTGGGTGAAGCACCCGTTGCACCCGTCAGGCGTGACGTAAGGTCGGAAAACAAGTCATACACAAACGGACCCATCAGCCTGGACGAGAGTCTTGGAAAACAAAATTAAAGCCGAGACGCTAAACGCCTCGTGTGCTGCCCTGGCTTTTTTTTCTCTCTCAGAACCGTTGGGACAATGTTGACCATTCCACGTTCACTCTGGATTGGTGATTGCCTGGAGAGATTGGTAAAAGCCAATGCTGAGCGAGTAAGCGCCGAGCAGGAAGATGAGGGCATGAGCAAGCCGGCGTACCAGGCTTGACATGTGAGCACCGTGCAACTTGCGGATTTTGTAGCTCAGGAACAGCGGAAGAAAGCACTGCAACAAGGGGCCAAACACCTGAGACGTGAGACTGAGCCTAAACCCCTAAACCAAATTCCTGCCCCTAGGTTGCCGTGAGGGGTTGTGATGTTTAGCTTTTGGAGAAGTGTCATTTCGCGGGCCAGAGGTTTGAAGGGCCGCACGGCCTTAAGGTGGAGGGAGGACCGTTGACTTTTTAGGGGAACCTTGAACCTTGAACCCAAAACCCTAAACCCTGAACCTTGAACCCAAAAAGGGAAACGTATTTTGATGTCCGCGACGCACCTGCAGCCAAGAAGCAGAGCAGACCAGGGAGAACAGATTGTTGAAGTTGGTCACAAACAGGCCGATGACCAAGGCAATGATCACCATGCTGATGCGCATGATCTTGTTGGCCACGCTGCCGGCTGGGAAATAATCTTTTGTTCCATCGTAGGTTTGGAACGAATAGACAATCACCATCATATTCCTTGGCTGCTTGGGGCAACAAAACCCTAAACCCTAAACCCTAAACCCTAAACCCTAAACCCTAAACCCTTCAAAGAAGCAGCATCTTGAATGCCTGAACCCACCCAACCATCAGCCACAACAACTCGTGCGAAGCCCGCACAAATCAGGGCCCTAGTCACCAATGAAGTCCAGTGGCATGTTCCAAGCCAGACCCCCAACCACCCCCAGAATGGACCCTTAGTCTTGTTAACCCATATATAGCCCCCATATATACCTCATATAGAGTCTCCATATACCTAAGTAGCCCCGACATAACCCCTAAATATCCCTTTATCCCCTAAGGTCCCTTATGAGGGTCCCTCCATTTGTTCCTTGAAAAACCCCAAACCCCAAACCCCAAACCCCAATCCCGAAACCCGGAACCCAAAACCTCGCTCGGCCTCCCTCGGCCCCCTCGTGCACAAGTACAGTTATTAAACGGGGCTCTGGGCTGGGCTGACTATCACTGACTATCACTTAGGTAAGTCGTCTTGGTAGACGCAGTATGGTTTTAGGGTTTAGGTTTAGGGTTTAGGGTTTAGGGTTTAGGGTTTAGGGTTTAGGGTTTAGGGTTTAGGGTTTAGGGTTTAGGGTTTAGGGTTTAGGGTTTAGGGTTTAGGGTTTAGGGGTACCCCCCCCCCCCCCCCCCCCCGATTGGTTAGGGCTTGGGATATCCAAAGCCGCGACGCAAGGGCATGCCGATGATGAGCCTTCGGTCGCGAATGGAATGGAATCTCTCTCTTCTAGGGTTTAGGGTTTAGGGTTTAGGGTTTAGGGTTTAGGGTTTAGGGTCTAGGGTTTAGGGTTTAGGGTTTAGGGTTTAGGGTTTAGGGTTTGGGGTTTGGGGTTTGGGGTTTGGGGTTTAGGGCTTTGCGACCATTCCGGCTGC
>CAJNDS010002307.1:110000-189186 GCA_905221605.1 Symbiodinium natans
ACCCCGAACCCTAAACCCTAAACCCTAAACCCTAAACCTCCAAGTATAGCAACCAAGTCGCCACGACAACCAGGCTAAATGTCGCCTGCCACCATGGCATCCCTTGGATTTTTTCTGGAACAGCAACATAAAGGGTTTAGGGTTTAGGGGTTTGGGGTTTGGGGGGGTTTAGGGTTTAGGGTTTATGGTTTAGGGTTTAGGATTTAGGGTTTCGGGTTTAGGGTTTAGGGTTTAGGGTTTAGGGTTTAGGGTTTAGGGTTTAGGATTTCAAGAACCAGGATACTTTTGAGTATGGAAACGTAGGAAATAACACAGTACCCTTTTTTTGTTGGTGCCTTCGGTCTCTAGGTTAAGGTCCGGAAGAAGCCCTAAGACTTCGGACAGCCCAGATACCGGGGGTGAAGTCAAGCTCGTCATTCGAGTCCCACGGGTGAATCGACGACGCGCCGTCATCGCTGTACTCCTGAGCTTCTTTCCCAAAGGGGTCCATTTGTAGTACCATTGTGGAATTAGGTACCTCAAAACCCTACTTCGTAGGGCTTTAGGGTACCCAATTCCATAATAGTACTACATATGGGCCCTGTTGGTGCTTAGGCGAACTTCAGGGCGGTAATGGGGCGACACGCACGAATTCAAGATTTAATGTTGTTAGGGTTAAGGGTTCAGGGTTTGTGGGGCATTGTTTAGGCTTCCGGGTTCAGGGTGGAGCACGAACCATCGTGCAAGTGTCCTCGTCAGAGGAAGGCAGCTCTGTTACATCCCTGGCGGACATGGCTCTGCGCTGCCGGTGGCCGCTGGCCGCTAGAGGTCAGCTGCTCTGAAGATGCACCCTAAACCCCAAACCCCAAACCCCAAACCCTAAACCCTAAACCCTAAACCCTAAACCCTAAACCCTAAACCCTAAATGTGCATGTCCTTTGATAAGAACCCTGTCGCTAGCATGACGCCCGTATTGCTTCTCGTGTTTGCCAGGCTTGAGGCCCAAAACCTTGACCAAAAAAGCCGGAGGTCGCAGCGTCACAAGACACTAAACCTAAACCATAAATGGGTGGTCGTCAAAATGATGGTCCCTTTTTGGATCCCTATTATCATACGGCACCTGATATATGGGGTGCCCCAAAAAGGATCATCATTTTGACAACCACCCAAATCCTGAACACGTTTGAGGCATTAGAGGTAGGCAACACCCAGACAGCCCAATGGTAGTTCCTTGTTGTCGGCACCTCCAAGATCCCTAAACCCTCCTTAAACTTGAGCCCTACTCCCCCCCCCCCCCCCCCAAAAAAAAAAAAAAAAACCACTCACGCAGGGGAGGTGCCCTTCTGGGTCGTACCACCGAAAACCTTACGCCCCCAACAGGTTCAACCCATTCCCGCGGTTCCTGTTGAGAACTTGCACTGACTGGGGACACTGGACTTAAGTTCCTTGTCAAGGAGCCAGCTTAACTTGGCTAGCCGAAGCCAGAGAGGCACCCCCACAACCCTAAAACTTAAACCCTAAACCCTAAACCCTAAACCCTAAACCCTAAACCCTAAACCCTAAACCCTAAACCCTAAACCCTAAACCCTAAACCCTAAACCCTAAACCCTACCATGCCCCAAGCCCTACACACGGTGGATTCATAGAGGCTGTGTGTGGGCGCAAGATGCCCGACAGAGGTGCCTGATGTACATCAACTCCCCTGTGCCGTTGGCTAAGGGCTCTTTTGGGGTTTAGGGTTTAGGGTTTCGGGTTTCGGGTTTCCGTTAGGGGGTTTGGGGATTTATGATTCATGAGTTGCAGGGGTAGAGGGTTTAGGTTTCGGGGCTTTCAAGGGGCCTGCAAACCTGAATGGCAAAACCAGAGCAGGTTCTATGAGATTCCAACCCCAAAGTAACCCTAAACCCTAAACCCTAAACCCTAAACCTTAAACCCTAAACCCTAAACCCTAAACCCTAAGCCCTAAACGCATGAAGCCGCGCCTCACTTCGGCGGCGGCCTTGTTTCCTACTTGAACAGCTCTTATAAGCTGTCGAGCTACAGCTGTTTGAAAGATGTTGCGGAAGGAAGCTGCATGCAGCTCGGCACATCATGATCCCTTGCGTGCGAGCAGAAGCTGAGGTGAGTGGAAGACGTTAGGGTTTAGGATTTAGGGTTCAGGGTTTAAGGGTTAGGGTTTAAGGTACTACTGAGGAACACTCAGACGGCTACATGCGCATCCTTCAGGCACTCTGGCAGTGCAGCAGCTTCGTAGCAGTAAGACAAAACCTTACAGTAATCAGTACGTGCTCCTGGATTAACAGTAAGATTCGCGCCCAGCCACTATGCTGTGCATGCAACCAGCTCCATGGTCATGCACGCAGATCGTCTCTGCTCCATATTTCATCATCCTTAACCCTAAGCCCTAAACCCTCAAACCTAAACCCTAAACCCTAAACCCTAAACCCTAAACCCGAAACCCTAAACCCTAAACCCTAAACCCTGGGCCTGAAGATCCTCAGAGCCCTTATGCTCGGAAGCCCTAAGTTCCCAACCCGACGATTGCATGGGTCCTTCGTTGGGTGGCTGCTGGGTTGACAGCATCCCGTTTAGGGCAACAAACCCACCCCCTAAACGTGTTTAGGGTTTAGGGTTTAGGGTTTAGGGTTTAGGGTTTAGGGCTAAAACTTAAAGCCTGAAACCTGAACCCCCAAACCCTATGAGGGTCCCCTTCCCAGACCCTTCCTTTGCTGAGTTACATGGCGCCCTTCATCATCGACCCCAATCCCCCAACCCCCCTCCCCGAGCCTTACTTCCCCTAAACCCCAAAGCACTAAACCATAACCCGAAAACCAAAAAAAAACAAGAAGAGTATCCTAAACCCCAAAACCTAAACCCTAAACCCTGAACCCTCACCCTAAACCCGAAACCTTGAACCCTGAACCCTAAACCCTATGAGACCTGCTGGTGGGACAGCCAGCGCAAGCCTCCAGGCCAGTCATGCTGGCAATGCGGTTGTTCTGCAGGTACAGCTGCTGCAGCCGCCTGGAACAAGACTGGGGTTCAGAGCGTTTGGGGGCTTAGGAGTTACAAGGGTAGAGGGTGTAAGGGCTTAGGGTGTTATGCGTTTAGGGTGTTAGGCGGGGTCTTTCGGTGGCACGACTAGGCGGTCTCCCAAAGGTGTGTCGGATGTTGCATGATGCTGACATGGGAATTTCCCAACATCAGGTAATTCCTCTTCTTCCCCCCAACAAACGGTACCCCATTGTTCGGAAACCCGGCTTCGGGGTGCGACTCTTCGATTGCTTGAGGGGGTTCGGCAGTTTACTTGGAGGTTCACATACGTAGGATGATATTAAGCTTCTTCCGGGTGCTGACTCTGCACACTAAACCACCCTGAACCCTAAACCCGAAACCCTAGACCCTAAACTCTGTAACTACCAATGAACCCGAAAGTGGGGTTCAGGCGCCCCCACCCCCCACCCCCTGAAGCCTCACCTCTCCGAGAGTAAATGGCTTCCGCATTCAACTTGAGGGTCTGGACACCAAAGTTTCTGGGGCCCTCAGGGGTTGGGGTTTGGGGTTTAGGGTTTAGGGTTTAGGGTTTGGGGTTTAGGGATTGGGGCTTAGGGTTTTGGAGTTTAGGGTTCGCCCTGAACCTGTCCTGAGATGCTCTATCCCGGCCAAGCTGGAAATGACGTTGTCATAAGCGTACCTGCATGTGTACAGTGAGGGCTTAGGGCTTACGGGTTTAGGGTCTAGGGTTTAGGGTTTAGGGCTTATAGGGTTTCGGGTTTCGGATTTAGGGTTTAGGGCTTATTTAGTCTTAGGGTAGTTGCATGTCCCTTCGTATGGGCCCTTAAAGGGTACCCCTTAAGTACCTCTTATATACCCCATACAAACTAAGGCCCCACACTTCAGAACCCTTTCCAGGGTCAGGGATGAACTTAAGAGCCCATGTGATGTGGGGGTTTAAGAACATAAGGGACCCCTCATAAAGGTCCCCAAATAGCCTGGTTCCCTTATAAGAAGGACCCCAAAATTGGCACCACGAAGTTCGGAACCCCCCCCCCCCCCCATATGAGTACCCTGAGAGTTTAGGATCTCATCTCATCCTCGAGCTCTCTTCTTTTGTGTAGATCATACCGAGCTCTTTCATATCGGTGAGAAGAACTGGAGAGAGAGTGTCAGCCTTGTGTGTGGACACCTCGAGAGACGTGACGTCACCCTAAGGCTTTTCCAGAAAGCAGGTGTCTAAGAATAACTGAACCCATGCCCCTTAACCTCTAAAAGGAGAATATAAGGAAGGATTCTCCCATACCGCTTACTGTCTTTCGGGTTTAGGGTTTAGGGTTTAGGGTTTAGGGTTTGGGGTTTGGGGTTTGGGGTTTGGGGCTTAGGGTTTAGGGTATATATGTTGAATATTTCTTAGGAGGTGCAGGCCGGGGAGAGAAAAAACAAAAGCCCAAAAAAAACAAAAACCCAAGTTTCAACCCTCAACCCTGAACCCCAAACCCTGAACCCTAAACCCAACACCCTAAACCCTAACCCCTGGCAGTTGAGGGCACAGCACGTAGACGCCTGGGACCAACCTCAGACCCTCGAGGTCAGGTCCGATCCGCTTGTCTCGGCCAAGGGTCCAAGGGTTCAGGGTTTAGGGTGTAGGGATTTAGGGTTTAGGGTTTAGGGTTTAGGGGTTGAGGTAAAAAGGGGCGGGTGCGTGTTTAGGGTTTACGGTTTGAGGGGGCCCCGAGGTTAGAGCTTGGGGGCCTAAAAAGCTTAGGGTTTAGGGTTTAGGGTCTAGGGTCTAGGGTTTAGGGTTTAGGGCTTCGGGCTTAGGGTGTTGGAGACCAGCACTCAGAAAAAGCCGAGCACAATATGGTACTACTCGGCGTCCTAGCATGGGAGATGTTGAACCCTGATCCCCAAGGCCCTAACCCTAAACCCTAAACCCTAAACCCTAAACCCTAATCCCGAAACCCCAAATCCCCAACCCCCAACTGCAGAACCCGCGAAGATGGAGCAGGCTTTAGGTGGCAAAGGCAGGAAGTCTAGATATGGCAGTTGATCCAAATTCCTGCCAAATAGCCCAACCCTAAACCCTAAACCCTAAACCCAAAACCCCTCAACTGCAAAAACAAGAGGACCTTCAGATCAACCGACACATGCGCAACCCAACCCAAGTCCAGCCTGAGGGTTTGTGTTGTCAGGCTTGGGGTTTGGGGTTTGGGGTTTGCGGTTAGGGTTTAGGGTTTAGGGTTTAGGGTCTGGGGTCTGGGGTTTGGGGTTTGGGGTTTGGGGTTTGGGGTTTGGGATCCACCTTTCTTAAGAACAAGCCCTATACCCTTCTACAATATAGAACTATAACCCCACATGCACACGGGCCAAAAAAGTATGGAAAAACCAGCCACAACCACGCGTAGCCTTGAATCTGCAAGTGCGTCAACTTCTTGTTGAACTCCTGCCGGGGGCTTTTGTCAGTTTAGGCTTCGGCTAGGCTTGGGGCTTAAGGTTTTGAGTGCTCTTGGGCCTAAAGCCCAATACCGCTTCGGAATATCTGTTGCAGCTGTAGGCACTGTGAACCCTAGACCCTAAACTGCCTTGTTTCAGATCCCTGGCAGGCCTCCTGGGTTAAGTTCCCTCGCAGGACCTCAGGCTGTGGGGTGTAGGGTTTAGGGTTATGGTTTCAGGGTTCAGGGTTCTTAGGGTTTAGGGCTAGAAGAGTCTAGGGTTGAGGGGTGTAGAGTTTGGGGTTTAGAGTCTAGGGATTCACTAGGGAGTCGCAGTGTATGGGCTTCGGATTCAACCACCCCCAACAACCCTTCGACTACTACGACATCTCGCGTCTGCAATAGACGAAGATACCCTAGACCCAGAAACCCTAAAACTCTATAAATGCCAAGTCACGCTCGGAACCCCTCCTAAAAGTTTAACTTTGAGGCTCCCTATTGTAGTTTCTACAGAAACCCAAAAGGTCAAAGTCCTAAGAGCTAGCCAGAAGAAAGCCAGAAGAAAGCCAAGCTAAACCCTAATTAGGGCCCCCGTACCCCTAAGCCCTAAACCCTAGACCTTGAGATTCCCAAACCCTAAAAGACCCTTCGCCCATGTGGTGGTTGCCAAGCCGCTTCAATCAGAAGTTCCTTCAGGTGTAGGGGTTTACAGCGAAAGGCTTTGCGGTTTAAGGTTCGGGGTTTAGGCAACACTTCAAACCTGTGCACCCTGAAGGCCGAAACCCTAAAACCCGAAAACGTTTCGGTTCTAGGTGTCCGACGTTGGTCGAGAAGCTAATGACCTCAGACCAACTTGGCGGCCCACCCACGCCCGAGGCCTAAACCGTCGGTTCACATTGCATCTGGAGCCCAGACGCTCCATGTTTGATTGGTTTTAGTAGGGATTGTGGGGAACTGGGTTTCGGGTTTAGGGAACTTGGAACATATGGTTTCTCTTCACTTTCAGGGACGCTACATAGGGTATCCCCTGCCAGACTAAGAGCAAGTAAGTTTAGGGTTTAGGGTAAGATCCCCAAAGCTGACTTGTAGGCAAATATAGCAAATTCTAGTTAGCACAGTCAATATAAATGGTATAGCAAATATCCATGACCAATCTTCAAATCCAAGTATAGAAGTCCCTAACCCTAAACCTTAAACCCTAACCCTAGACCCTAAACCCTGAACCCTGAACCCTGAACCCTAAACCCTAAACCTCGGCAGCAAAGCCGGCAGCCGCCCGGCAGACCCAATTAAAACCAAACCCGTTTCAGCACCAGACCTTAAACGCCACAAACAGCGAACTCAAACCCTGAAGCCCTACTAGGTTGCCCAGCAACCTATTAAAAAGGGTGCCCTTTTTGGCTTAAAGGGGTTTGTAAGGGAACCTAAACCCCCCAAAAAGGGAATGATGGCACTACTGGGCATCCTAGCCTAAACGAAAGGACAAAGCTGAGTGCTTACAGGCTATGTAATGTGCATTTTGGAATGAAAGTATAGAGAAAAGCGAACAGTCTCATAAGGGAAACTACCCAGCTGGTACCTGACACTGTCAAGGATAAACCCCTAAAACTCAAAAAATCCCTAAACCCGAACCCCCAAAACCCTAAGCCGGGTTTGGCATGAAGAGTCATGGATTCTTGAAGGGTTCGCAATCCAAAACCTTGAGCCCTACATGCTATGCTTGTAACTATGGCGCACTCCTTCCCTGCAGGCCCTAAACGCAAAACCCTAAACACTTAGACCCTGAACCCTAAACCCTAAACAATAAACCCTAAACCCGAAACCCTAAATCCTAAACCCTCAACCCTAAGCCCGGCCTCCTGCGTCAGCGGATGCCCACGGACTCGGCTCCCCGAAGCGACGGACGGTGCCGACGGCGTGCAAGAGTCTTGGAACAGTTTTGGGGTTTAGGGTTTAGGGTTTAGGGTTTAGGGTTTAGGGACAGTTTTGGGGCTCGGGGTTTAGGGTTTTTGGGGGTTAAAGGGTAAAGATTAGGGTTTAGGGTTTGGGGTTTAGGGGTTTTGGGGGGTTTAAGGGTAAGGATTAGAGTTTAGGGTTTAGGGTTTGGGGTTTGGGGTTTAGGGTTTAAGGTTTAGGGGGGTTCCTGGTTTAGGGTTTTAGGGTTTAAGGGTAAAGGATTAGGATTTGTGCGTGCAGGGTTTTTCTGGTTTCTTGGGGGGTTTGGGGGTTTAGGATTGGGGTGTACGTAGGGGGCGTTTATGGTTTTAGGGTTTGTTGGGGTTTCGGCGTAAGGGCTTGGTTTGCGGTTGGGGTTCAAGGTTTGGGGGGTTTAGGGATAAGGCTGTGGGGTCTGCGTGCGTGGTTAAGGGGGGTTCACAGTTTGATGCAGGGTGTTGGGCTTCAGGATTTGTGATCGTTGTTTCTGGGTAGAGGCTGCAGGTTTAGGGTTTAGGAATACTTGGTAGCCCAGCAACCCTATCATTCTAAGGGTGCCCTTCTTTGGGGTTGGTTGCTGTATAAGGGAACCTTGAACCTTGAATCCTAAACCCTAAACCCTAAACCCTAAACCCTAAACCCTAAGCCCTAAACCCTAAACCCCAAACCCCAAACCCTAAACCCTAACCCCTAAAACAAAAAAAGGCAACCACTGGGCTTTCAGGGTTTAGGGCTTAGCAAGGGTGCTCGGATAAGGGCTTCCACCATAGCTCCAGGCAAGTCCTCTCAAACCCTACGAAAGTCACATAGGCTGCTTGAGCTCCAAGAGGTGCTAAAGCTAAGCCTCAGACCCCAAACCCTAAACCCTAAACCCTAAACCCTGAACCCTAAACCCTAAACCCTTAACCCTTTACCCTATAAACCCTTAGCTGCAGCCCTAAATCCTGCACGGCAGCTTGCCCTAAACCCTAAACCCTAAACCCTAAACCCTAAACCCTGAAACCTGCACCCCAACTGAACCTAAGCCCAACAGAGGGACTCAAAGACCCCTTTCCCCGCTGAAGCAACAAGAAGCCACCAAAACCTGGATTTAGGTTTGGTTTCAGTTAGGGTTTAGGGTTTAGGGTTTAGGGTTTAGGGTTTAGGGTTTAGGGTTTAGGGTTTAGGGTTTAGGGTTTAGGGTTTAGGGTTGAGGGTTTAGGGTTGAGGGTTTAGGGTTGAGGGTTTAGGGTTGAGGGTTTAGGGTTTCGGTTAGGATTGAGGGGTCTGGGGACCCTGAACTAAACATCACACGTGTCCCGTGAAACTTCGGGAAGAGTTCCCAGCTCAGGCTGCCACTCACTCCCCTGGGGCAAGGGTTTAGGGTTTAGGGTTTAGGGTTTAGGGTTTAGGGTTTAGGGTTTAGGGTTTAGGGTTTAGGGTTTAGGGTTTAGGGTTTAGGGTTTAGGGTTTAGGGTCCATGTACCTAAACAGGCACTACTTGGGCCTTAAAGTACTTCCTAAACAGGGACTTCGGGGCCCAAGTATATGATAATTAGGGTTCAGGGTTTAGCACCACGGCAGCCTGTTGCCCCGCAGCGCTGAATAAACGTACTTCGGGTTCACGGCTTAGGTTTTAGGGTTGCCCTAAACCCTAAACCCTGAACCCTAAACCCTAAACCCTAAACCCTAAACCCTAAACCCTAAACCCTAAACCCTAAACCCTGAACCCTGAACCCTGAACCCTAAACCCTAAACCCTAAACCCTAAACCCTAAACCCTAAACCCTAAACCCTAAACCCTAAACTAAACAAGCCCCAAACCCAAAAACCCCAAACCCCAAACCCCAAACCCTCCGCCAACCCGCACCCGCGGCCCGCAGCCCCCACAGCCCTAAACCCTAAACCCTAAACCCTAAACCCTAAACCCTAAACCCTAAACCCTAAACCCTAAACCCTAAACCCTAAACCCTAAACCCTAAACCCTAAACCCTAAACCCTGGCCTGTTGCCCCCCTTGGCTTCTGCGACTGCCTTCAGGGCTTGAGGGGTTCGTGGTCTAGGGAGTCTTGGGCATTGGTGGCCCTAAACCCTAAACCCTAAACCCTAAACCCTAAACCCTAAACCCTAAACCCTAAACCCTAAACCCTAAACCCTAATCCCTGCTTTGGGAGTTTACGGCTGAAGGTCTATCGAACCTTCTGGCAAGCTTCCGGCTGCTGACTTATGGGTTCTTTGGGAGCTTCGGGCTTTATAATCTTGGCAGCCCAGTACCCAGAAACTCCCAAGCCCCTAAACCCTAAACCCTAAACCCTAAACCCTAAACCCTAAACCCTAAACCCTTATTAAGTTTTGAAGGAATATGTCTTAGATCATATTAGGCTTCCTGTTAGGGGTTTTGGAGTCTCTGGGTAACCAGAGTCTGAGATGGTCCACCCTTTGTGGAGAACAAGGGTTTAGAGGGCTTAGGGTTTAGGACCCGGTTACTTTACGAAGGCAACCTTGCACCCCCCCACAAAAAGGGCAAGAGGGTGCCACCGGGCTCCCAAGTAACGGGGTTCGTAGGAAGTTTTGGGCAGAGGTTGAGGGTTTGGGGTTCATAAGAAGTTGTGAATTCAGGGCTTCGGGTTGAATGGGGTTAGTACCCTGAGGCCTTGCTTCTGGTTGAACTTTTGTAAGCCCTTAACTGGACCCAAGAGTAACCTAAGAACAAGAAGTGTGCCCGTAGCTACTGAGGGAACCTATACACTTAAAAAAGGTCATTTGGGACTCATTTGGGTCCTAGCCCTAAACCCTAAACCCTAAATAAACCCTAAACCCTAAATTCGAAACCCTAAACCCTAAACCCTAAGCCCTATAAACCCTAAACCCTAAACCCTAAACCCATCCACTGAAGAGTGGCTGGCTCCAAAGGGCCTACGCTGTAAGCCCTGGTCCGGTGACTGTGAAAGATGCCTCTGCTAACTCAGACTCGCACTCCTCAGCCCACGAAAGGCCTTTGTAAGTTGCCCAGCAACCTAGGATGAAAAAGGGTGCCCTTTTTGCTTTAAGGGCATTTAAAGGGAACCCCTTAACCCCCCCCCCCCCCCCCCCCCCCAAAAAAAAAAAAAAAAAAAAAAAAAGGGAATAAGGGTACTTCTGGGCATCCTAGTTTTCCAGCCCATAAGGATGTTTGCGAGAACAGGGAACCCAAAATGAGCCCCGAAGAGTGGGATTAACTTATAATAAGGACCCCAATAAGGTACCCCCCGAATTTCGGAAACCGCCATGAAAAGCCTTTTTCCAGGGCGGGCTTCCGAACACCTTTTGCTTGGAGAACGGAGAGACAGCCTATTTCTGTTGGCGAACAACCCAGAGGGTCCATTTGTCGTACTGCTCTGGAATTAGGTACCCCAAAACCCTATTTAGTATGGTTTTTGGGTTACCTAATTCATAGAAGTAATACAAATGGAACCTCTAGGCAAGAAGGCTTTAGAGATATCAAGCCCACACACCTTCGCTCGGCCTTTCGCGGCTCTCGACAATACCAGCTTCAATGCCTCAACGGAGGCCGTGTTTGAGCTTGGACGAGATCCAGGAGGCTTTCCGTGCGCGAAGTCTTTCGCCACAAGTCTCGCTCTCACCCGCGTGGGCGCTTTCTGCGTCATTGCCCGGCTCTGCGCAGATACCCGAAACCTGAGACGGGTTTAGGGTTTAGAGTTTAGGGTTAGTGAAAACCATGAACGCAAAACAGGAACATCGGGCGACAATGCACTCTTTGAGGGTGTTTTCTCAAGCAGTGCAAGGGCTAAGTCTGGCACCTCAACACTAAACCCCAACCCCGAAACCCTAAACCCTATGCACCCTCAATTGATTGGCATGCCCGGGTGAGGCTTGCGCGCGCTTCTGAACTCGAGATCGGTGCCTTTCTAAGCTGTCACACGCTGTGTCCCAACATATCAAGTCACATGCACCTGCGTAGCCCTAAACCCGAAACCCGAAACCCTAAACCCTCAGCCCCTAAACCCCTAAACCCCTAAAGCCCTAAAGCCCTAAGCCCCTGAACCCCTAAACCCCTAAACCCCTGAACCCCTAAAGCCCTAAACCCCTAAACCGCTAAGCCCCTAAAACCCCTAAACGCCTAAACCCTAAACCCCAAACCCTAAACCCTAAACCCTAACTCCGATTTCAGGTCCCAAGGCATGCCAGCAGCCCCAGCCCCCCCCCCCCCCCCCCCCCCCCCCAACCACCACCACCAATGTGCAAGCTTTTGCGCCATGTGTTAGGGGTTTATGGGTTTAGGGTTCAGGGTTTTAGGGGTTAAGGGGTTTAGGGGTTTAGGAGTTGCAATGAGTAGAGTCGTCCTATGGGTGGTCCCCCACACCCTTGGCCCTCCCTAAGCCCGTGGACCTCGTCGTCGGTGGACAACTCCTACGGGCCACACCGTGCTTTGAGGTTCTCGGGTTCATTCATAGTGTTTAGGGTTTAGGGTTTAGGATTTAGGGTTTATAGGCTTCAGGGTTTATATAGAGGTTTTATCGAGCTTTAGTGTTTAGGGGTTAAGGCTTTACGGCTTAAGGCATCGGGTTTAAGGTTCAGGGTGCGGGCGATGAAGAGAGCAATAGGATGTAGGGCCAGTCCTTCGAAGCATGTTGACCCTACACTCCTTAAACCCATCAAGGGGGCGAGACCTTATGAGACCTTAACCCTAAACCCTCAACCCTCAACCCTCGACCCTAAACCCTAAACCCTAATACCCTAACCCTAAGTAGCTGAATGAGGGGTTCTTCTTTGCCTAAACCCTAAACCCTAAACCCTAAACCCTAAAACCTTTTTTTGCAAGTAGTCCTCGTCGTAGAAGGGAAGCAAGATGTGCCCATAGTTAGAACGCAGAATTTGGGGATGTTCCCAGGTGTACAAAAAGCCCTTAAAACGGATTTTAATAGGGGGGGGGGGGTACTATAATCCCCATTAAGGACGGTTAGTATAAGGGGAACATCCCAACAAGTTCTACAAAAAAACACGTTTTGGAACAACCGCTGTGTCCGAATATCCTTAAAACCCTTGCGAGACTTAGAGTTCGTGGAGGATTTCTAGGGTCCCCACAAACCACGGCATTGGCCTCATTTCATGTTGGGTGGGGTAGTAGAGGGCGCCTAGAGTTCAGAGTGGTTTTGGGGCTTTGGTCTTTTGGGGTCTTAAACTGAGTCTTAAAGCTCTGGTTCCATGAAAGCCTTCTACTGCAGAGGCCAGAAAGCCAAACATCTTGGACTACCTGGACTTCTGGGTTCTCTCTTGAGGTAGATACATGGTCCCTTAGTGTGGGCCCCTAAATTTGAAACCCAAGGGGTCCATGCTTCGGAACCCTTTAAAGCAGCTAACGGCCCATGTGCAGGGTTTAGGGTTTAGGGTTTAGGGTTTAGGGTTTAGGGTTTAGGGTTTAGGGTTTAGGGTTCCTAGGTTCTCTTAGCTCGCCGAGAACTAGGGGATTCTAGGCGCCACCTCACACGGAGCGTTGCCTCCCAATTAATTAACTACGAATGAGACAGTAACCTAGGGCAAAACAGGGCTCCCTGTTTAGAATTGGGTGGTGCTAGACTGGAAGGTACCAAGAGTATTTAAACCCCAAACCCTTAGCCCCTACCGTTTGAAGCCCTAAACCCTAAACCCTAAACCCTAAACCCTAAACCCTAAACCCTGAACCCGAGGGCCTCTGTCAGCCGGAATCTTTGCGGCATCCTCCTGGCCACTCAGATGTTGGTCTAGGGCCTTGTGAGCTCCAGGGTCTAAGGCTTAGTGCTCCTAGAACGTAGCGTTTAGGGTTTAGGGTTGGGGTTCGGGTTTAGGGTTTAGGGTTTAGGGCCTAGGCTTAAGGGTTTAGGGTTTGAAGCTTAGTGCTAATAGAACTTAGGGTTCAGGGGGTTCTCTGGGCTATAAGGGGCTCTAAACAAGCTCACTTGCTTTGCCCTAAACCCTAAACCCTAAACCCTAAACCCTAAACCCTAAACCCTAAACCCTAAAGCCGATGTGGAAGTCCGCCGTCGGAGTGAGTGCTTGAGGCCCTCTCTGACAATCAACCGTGCGCAGAGTGGGCTCTTTACCTATACTCCTAGAGCCGGGAGCAACCTGGGAATAAAAAGGGGTTTAGGGTTTAGGGTTTAGGGTTTAGGTACCCTTTTTAGTTTTAAGGGGATTGTAAGGGAACCCCAACCCTAAAAAAAGGAAAGAAGGGCCTTCTCCCGGTCCTATACTCCCCTTAGAACCGCAATTCAAAGAGTATGTTTAGTAAATATTCCCTCGGGCTTTACAGAAATGAAAATGGATAATACTTCGTAATTAAGGGGGCTATAAACTATATTTTGAGAACTTGGTAGCCGAAATTTCGGTACTCCTATTTCTGTCCCACATGACTCTACTCGTAGCTAGGGCGTGCAGATTAGATGCAGGGGCCCACTTCTAGGCGTGAACCATAATCTTCAATCCTAAACCCTAAACCCTATTCGTAGAAAACCTGCTGTCCGAGTCCTTGACACTTCCCACCGGAACTGCGCAGGTTTCACAGGCAAATTGCCGGGCACAGGTTACCTCAAGCAGAAAAAGCCTACTAACTACACGACATGTCAACATCTCTCCTATAGAAAGTAGTCGGATGATGTCCGTAGTTTGCAGAGGCCTGGCGCTGCGTGAAATTCTGGGTTGCAGGGGAGACCTAGACCTAACCCCGAAAACTCTTAAGTCCCTGAAAAGCCCAAAGCCCTAACTACCAGGTGAATGCGGGAGCACCGGCTCTGACCCCTACAGCTGCAACCTGGAGCCAGGAGCAAGGGGTTGACCGGCAAGGGGCGTGCATCAACTTCTAGGCCAGGGTTTAGGGTTTAGGGTTTAGGGTTTAAGGGTTTAGGGTTTAGGGTTTAGGGTTTAGGGTTTGGGGTTTGGGGTTTGGGGTTTGGGGTTTGGGGTTTGGGGTCTAGGGTCCAGGGTCCAGGGTCTAGAGTCTAGGCTTTAGGGTTGAGGGTTTAGGGTTTAGGGTGTGTATCAAGTATTCTTCGAAGTCCTCACGGCGTAATCCTCCATTTTAATGCCGTTGGAGCCTGATGGTCAGACTCAGAAGCCCCGAACAACAACACCCTGAAGCCTCAATCGGTTTAGGACCGGGCTGAACTCAGGGTTTAGGATTTAGGGTTTAGAGTTTAGGGTTTAGGGCTCAGTGTTCCGATGGAGGGTTTTCACTGCTTGGTGAACGTTTTCCCTGAGCTTCAAAGGGCCAAGGGCCTGGCCGCCTCACTTAAGACGGTCGAGCGCCGGGCCCTATACCTCCCAAAGCACCACGCTCTCACTCCCATCACCATAATATAGGGGCCTGAATACTTAGAAGAGGGTCTTGGGGGCTATTGTAGTATGAATATAAAGGGACCATAAGGGAATAGTATGCGAAATTCTTCCGACCCCTATACCTCATCCCTAAACTGAAACCCTGAACGCTATACTAGACCCAAGAGTAACATCCCCCCTCCCCCCCTCCCCCCCTCGCCCCCTCCCCCCCCTCGCCCCCTCCCCCCCTCCCCCCCCCCCCCCCCCCCCCCCCCCGCCCTTCCCTTCACGTCCAGCGTGTCTTTTTCCTACGTCACACGAGCCTGAAAGCGATCGCCACGGACGCCTCCTTGCAGACGAGGTCGCCAAGACCTGACACAGGAGGCTGTGGGTTGCTCAGGGGTATCCTGCTAGGGTCTAGGGTTTAGGGTTTAGGGTTTAGGGTTTAGGGTTTAGGGTTTAGGGTTTAGGGTTTAGGGTTATCTTGGTGGCATGGAATGAGAAGCATATAAGGGTGCGAGGACGACAACTTGCAACAGATTAGGATTTGGACTCTTGACAAGTGGGGCTAAGGGTAATAGGGAGTAGTCGTCACCAAGCTGCTTGTGGTAAGGGCTTGAGGGGTTCGAGACTCCCCCTTGTTACCCTATAGTTGTACTATGGACTTTTGTAAAGGGCCCTACCTTGCTTCTAGAGTCTTACAGTTTGAGCTGCAGGTCTTTGAACTAGAGTTCATATTGTCAAGGGGCACTTACCAACCCGAAACCCTAAACCCTAAGACTTCCAGAACGCCGCTGAGCTCCCTGGCGCGCGGCGCTTCGTGAAGTCCATGGGTTTGAAGAACCAGAAGCTGTAGTCCATGTCCAAATACACCTGCGTGCCGAAACCCTGAGGTCTAAACTCTGAAGCGTCTAGGAGGTTAACCACCCTAAACCCTAAACCCTAAACCCTAGCCCTAAACCCTAAACCCTAAGCCCGAAGCCCTCAGTGTTGGAGTTGGGTACTCTGGGGGTATTTGATAAAACAAACAAACCCCCAACAAATGAGGGGGTCTATATTAGGAGTCCCGTATGCTCGCCAACCCTCATACGGCCCGTCTTCTTGAGCTGTCATTCTGGTAAATTTCGCTGCAATGGAGGCCCCCTAAACCCTAAACCCTAAACCCTAAACCCTAAACCCTAAACCCTAAACCCTAAACCCTAAACCCTAAACCCTAAACCCTAAACCCTAAACCCTCGAACGAACATCAACCCTACTGGCTGGCTCCCTTCTTGCCAAGGTTCGGGAAACCGACGCTTCGAGCCCGAAAATAACGTGGCGCTCCAGAGGGTCCATTTGGAGTACTATTCTGGTTTAGGGTTTAGGGTTTAGGGTTTAGGGTTTAGGGTTTAGGGTCTAGGGTCTAGGGTCTAGGGTTTAGGGTTTAGGGTTTAAGGTACCCAAAAACCCTGTTGAGTATGATTTTCGGGTGTACCGAGTTCCATGGCAGCACTAAAAATGGACCCTCAACAAAAATCCTAAACCCTAACCCCTAAACCCTAAACCCTAGACTCTACATCTGTGGGGAATTTACCCACAAGAAGAAAGTTAGGAACCCAGGAACAATGACTGAAAGTGTGAGATCCCAGCAGTCTTTCTTCGTGAGAGGGTCTCAAAGGGGGATCCCCCCCTAAACCCTAAACCCTAAACCCTAAACCCTAAACCCTAAATCCTAAACCCTAAATCCTAAACCCTAAGCCCTAAATCCTAAACCCAAAACCCTAAACCTTAAGACTTACAACTTACAAGGAGCCCTCATCCTCGGCAAAAGAGCTGAGACCTGAGGCCTTCACATTTCACCCTTCTGCCTAGCTAGGGGCGCCTAAACTTTTCATAGGTATCCCAGAGGGTCCATTTGTACTACTATTATGGAATTCGGTACCCTAAAACCCTACGTAGAAGGGTTGTTGGGTACCTAATGCCAGAAAGGTACTACAAAAGGACCCTCTGGGTACAAGGTGTGCAAGAATTATGTGTAAGTGAATTATGTGTGTCCGCGTGCACTTGTGCAAGTACACGTCGGGTTTAGGGTTTAGGGTTTCCGACTTGTAGGCCTGTAGATCTAGGGCTGCCGTATCCACCTCAATGATCGTTCTGCCTCAAAAACTCGTGCTGCCTCATTAACACCGCGTGGCGAGGCAGCACTCTACATCTGCAGGGTCGCCAGGGAGATGGTTCGGAAAAGAGAACTAAAGGGAAACGCCGGCATCTTAGCTTGCATGCTGCCTCAAGTATGCATGCTGTCTCTCTGAGGCAGCATGCAAAACTGAGGCAGAATGCATATAGAAACCCTTGAATTAAAAGACACTATGGACCCAGGACCCATTAAGCCCCAGACCCTAAACCCTAAACCCTCTTAGGGTTTAGGGTTTAGGGTTTAGGGTTTAGGGTTTAGGGTTTAGGGTTTAGGGTTTAGGGTTTAGGGTTTAGGGCCGCAGCCGGTCGAGACCGTACCCGGGGTTGGCCTCCGTTCGCCCGGGGAGTTGGGACACAAACTCCAGCACGGCGCCTGCATTGCATGGCCCGGCACCCCCCCCCCCCGAAACATTATTTGTACAGTGAAGCCCAAAATCCTCCCTCAACCCAAAACCCTAAACCCTAAACCCTAAACCCTAAGCCCTAAGCCCTAAGCCCTGAAACACAAACCCTAAACCCTAAACCCGAGAGCTGCGTCGGGTGAATGTCAGGATTATGACTGCCCCTAAGTACCAATCAAGGCTTAAGGAGCTGGAGATTTCCAACCAGGGCCTTAGAAGGAGAAGTGGGGAACCAGGTTTGAGGGTTCATATAGGGTTTAGGGTTTTGGGAGGGTTTAGGGGTTCTTATTATAAGTTAGGTTTAGGGTTTAGGGTTTAGGGTTTAGGGTTTAGGGTTTAGGGTTTAGGGTTTAGGGTTTAGGGTTTAGGGTTTATTTGGGGGGATACAAGGCACCTTCTTCCGGGGTATATTGGGGGATAAAAGCCCTGGCTCGAGGGCCTTCCAGCGGCAGGGTTGTGTCAGCTAAGTCTCGAGGGACGCGCGCCATGGTTGGGGACAGCTTGCTGTCCGAACTGGTCAGAGGGGAGTCGGTTTCCCAAGTGGGTTGTGTTGACAGTTTGGATGGCATTCGAGGGGGTTTCCACTGCCTGCGGACATTTGAGACTCATGCACATTCTCACAAAGCCATTGACGTGCGCGCAAGTGCCACAATGTCTGATGCCTTAGTTTGGACTGTTCTGCAGTTCTTGCGAGTTGAATCGGAGACTTTGGATACATGTATCCTCCCACCGTCCGTTGCTCAAATGTTGCTTCAATGTGACGGCAGCAATCTGCGAAAGTGTGTAGAGCCTCTGGGTGTTCTTGACCCTGCTTGCTCGCTGCTGGTTGTCTTCCCTGCTGAAGGGCACTGGGCCTTGTTGCAACTCACACAGACTTTCTCGCATAGGCTGCAAGCTGTGTACTATGATGGAGTGCCCCAAAGAATCTTGTCTGCAGCAACAGCGCTTGCTATGCGTATCGCAGCACTGTGGGACAAACCACTCGAACCGGTAGAGTCAAAGTGCATCTTCGAACAGACAACCGAGCATTCATGCGGAGCCATTGCATTAGCGCATGCTGCTGCATGCTTGGCGGGTAACGCCGAAGGGGCTCTGCAGAATGTTGTCTCGTTGGTGACGCTTTTTGCGCATGCAGTACCAGTCGGCCACATTCATTGCTCAGGTGGTCTCTCTCAGGAGCAAGAGACTAAACTAAAGGAGCTGCTGCTAGAGAAAGGCGTTCCCGCCGATCAGGTGCACTCTCGTGTGCAGGCAGCAGTGGCCAAGGTCGGTCCAGGGCCATTAGCTAAGTGCCTGAGCGCCACCAACCCCTGGATGGCCCTCAAGTCAGCAGCGTCCCAACCGGGAGCCAACTTTCGCTACATCAAGCCCGAAGAGTTGGCAGCGCAAGTTGAGGCCAAGGCAGCAAGCAAGTTTGGGGCTGCCGTGCAGGACGCCAAGCGCAAAAAGCAGAAGGACAAACGGCCCAGGCCAGATGCTCCAGTCCTGCAAGTTGATCCGGCCCACCTGCTACTTGCTCAAGGTTCTTTTGTTGGCCCAGAGAACTCGCCACTTGGCCAACTTGCCATTTCCGAAGTTGGTAGCCAAGCCACGGGGGTTGCCTTTTGTTGCGCGCAGCAGATGTTGCCATACATTCAGAGCTTTAAGTCCCTTTCCGTTGATGCGCTTGGCCTGATTTCTACTTCGGAACTTCCATCTGAAGCTATTGCAGGCGTACCAGCACGTAACATTCGCTTTCCTGCCATCTATGCACCCACCAATGAGCCAGTGCTTCTTTCCGGCACTCTCCTCCAATTGGGAGATGAAGAGGTTGATTTGGCCAGGCAAGACATTGCAGATGTCGAGCAGCTGCCTACGTCCACCATCCGCATCTCAGTTTACCGTGACGAAGTGGGCATTCCATGGGAGGAGTTCTGTCCTGCACCGATTCGTGCTTTGCTTGCCAAGGTACCAGGTCTTACTTTATGTCGGGATGGCTCTTGCAGGGGTGACTGCCCGTGCTTTCACGCGCCTGTTGATGAGACCTTGGACCAGTTGTTCCTGGACGTGTGGGCTCGACAGTGGGCTAGGCTTGAAGGGGGCCGTGCAGATCCTGGCACAGCTGCTGCGTTCCACGCGTTGTTCCGCATTCCCACTTCTGCCTTGAAACACTGTCTCCGCTTGGGCATACAAGGTGTGTACTGCGAACCTCGTTCCAGCGATGGGTTTTCGCCAAGTGAGGTCTACTCTGTAGTGTGGTTGCCAAACGCAGATCGACAAGCAGCTTCGCATGCTCTCAAAACCTGCGGCAAAGCCATAGCCGTTGCCAGGCTGGGTAAGAAATTCGGCTTGAGGGTCCGTGAAAGTGACGAAGGTGCAGTGTTCGCTGCGCACCGCCCTGGCCAGGAATTTGTCCAGATAAAGGTTGTCCAGAAATGGCGGGTGTACCCACTGCTTAAGGGGGATACAACGCCACCACATGCAACAGCTCCTCCGCAAGTGGGACTGGAAGGCTCGTCCGCTCCAGCCCGCCAGAGGTGATGCTCAAGGCAGCGCCTGGGACATCGGATCTGCTGACGACCCTCCTGCTCAAGCCCTTCCAGTTGGCGACAGCTTCGCAATCTTGACCCGTCTGAAGGGCCCTGCCACTGGTGAAAGGCCGATACCAGTCAGTCACTGCTTCCCGCCGCACGAAGCGGGCCATCATATATGACGATGGCGAAGGTCCCACAAATGAGGCAGATCCCTGGGCCAATGGCAGGGACCCGTGGAGCCAGGCTACGTCCAGCACATGCCCCCGTCCGCCTCCAGGCTTACCAAGCCCGGCCATCTCGTCAAGCGCAGAGAAGAAGCTGGACCAGCTCCGCTTGGAGCTAACCAGCCAAGTCCACGAGGCTGTCACTCAACAGGTCCAGTCGGTTGCCGGGGCAGAGGCCCAGCAACAAGGGGTGCACGACAAGCGCCTGCTGCGTTTGGAACAGAGCGTTAGCGAACTGCAGCGCCAAAACCAGAAGTTTGAGGGTTGGTTCCAGGAGTTTGGAAACAAAGTCACAGCCACTACCGCCCAGGTCCAACAAGTTGCGGCCACGCTTGAAGCCACAAACACACAGGTCCAGCAAGTTGCCAGTACCTTGGATGGCCAACAACAGCAACTCGCCCAAGTTCAGGTAGAGGTTGGACGCTCTGTTGACGGTGTTGGACAGGCCGATGCTGCCCAAAAAACTGACCAGCTTCTCACAACGGTCACCCAAGAGCTTGTAATCGGTGGACGTGGTCCAAGGATAATTGCTGGAGATTTCAACCAGGATGCAGACCGCCTGGAACAGCTCCGCATTTGGAGGGAGCGCGGCTGGGTAGAGGCTCAGGAGCAGGCGCAACTGCTCTGGGGCCAAATGCCCATGCCAACGTGTAAGGGAGCTACCATCCGTGATTTTCTCTGGCTTTCTCCGGAAGCGGCCTGTCTACTCCATAGTGTCATGGTCCAACAACACTTTCAGGAACATGACACCCTAATCGCCACTCTTCGCGTGGACATGGGTGTACACGCGGCTTTGAGTTGGCCCTTACCAGCGGAAATTCCCTGGGAATCAGTGAACCATGCGACGTGGCATCATTCAATGCCAACCTTTCCTGAATGCACTGGCAACACCACTGCGTGGTTGAAGTCTTTCGCGCACATTTTCGAGCAGAGCCTCGATGGGCACATTACGGGGGTTCCCGGTGGACATCTTCCGAGGAGATGTCATGGGCGGGCGAAACGAATGCGGCCGCGCATTGAACAACAGCGGTGCATAGCGCCCAAGCCCAGCCGCCCAGGGGAGGTCTCTTTGAGCCATAGTTTGGTTTGTTTGGAGGTCAAGTACTGGTTTCAGCAACTGCGTCGCTTGCAGAGCCTAGTTCATGCACTGCGGGCTGGGGCAAACAGACCCTCAGCCGTAGAATATCGATTGCAGCTGTGGCGTGCCATTCTTGAGGGTCGAGGGTTCCTGCGCGGCTTCCAGGCCTGGTGGGGCACTCGTCCTGTTCGCCACCAAGGCCTCCCAGCACATCTGCCTCACTCCCTTCCAGGGCTCGACCTAGCGGAGCAATTGTATGCTGACTTCCACGCCAATTTCAAGCGTTTTGAATCCTGGCACATTCGTCAACGTACTAAGTTGCTGCAGGCAAAATATGAGCAGGCTCGCGAACTGTTGTACAGAGATCTCCGCGATGATCGGCCATCGCAGGTTGATCACTTAGTCCTGCAGAAGAGTTTTCAGGTCGTGGCCTGTGACTCGGACACAAGGCAAGTTCACTTGGATAAAGCAGCTGACATGAGGGGTCATTCGACGTGGTCCTTTGAAGGAGTCAACATTGAGGTATGTGTTCAGACTCCGCAGCTTTGCCTCTTGCCCCCTGACGTTCCCCTGTGTCCAGATCTTGCATCACTTGAACAAACCATCGTACTTCATGACGTGTCTGACATTCTTTCCGAGTTTCAGTCCGCGTGGACGCCGCGATGGAACAAGTCTAGCCCAGATGTACAGCCGGACTGGAACAGGCTTGTAAGTTTTGCTCGGGCGTTTTTGCCAAGCGCCCCTTTTCACGCTCAGCCCATCAGCCTCAAAGACTGGCGATCCACTATCGCACGTCTCAAACCCCGCGCTGCTCGGGGCCCAGACGGCGTTGCCAAGGCGGATCTGGTAGCTATGCCAGACGAAGCTGTTTTGTGCCTACTTTCCGTGCTCAATGCCATCGAAGAAGGGAACCTCAACTGGCCGAATCAGTGGCTTCAAGGCTTCGTCATCAGCCTGGCCAAGCCAAACGAGAGGCGAGACGCTGATGGGTACCGACCCATTTGCCTCTTTGCCATCGTCTACAGGGCGTGGTCTTCTCTGCGAGCCAGGCAATTGCTTCAACATTTCAAGACAGTGATGCCGGAATCTGCGCTCGGATTCATCCCTGGCAGAGAGGCTTCCGAAATGTGGTATAGACTGGAGATCATGATTGAACTGGCTTGCCAGGGTGACCAACCATTGTGCGGCTACGGTACGGACATAGTCAAATGTTTCAATGGGCTTCCTAGAACTCCCCTGCTTGAAGTTGCAGCTTTGCTTGGGGTCCCGGACCGTATTTTGGTTCCTTGGCGGGCTTTTCTTTCAGGTGTTCGCCGTAGGTTCCTCATCCGAGGTCACGTAGGGCAAGCACTGGCCTCAACAAGCGGCTTTGCAGAAGGCTGCCCGTTGTCACCGTTTGCAATGTGCGTTGCCAACCTAGTATACCATTTGTATCTCCATCACTATGAGCCGCGTGCCTCTGCGGTCAGTTATGCCGACAACTGGTCACACACAGCATCCAACATAGGACAACTGGCTAGCGGCATCGTGATGACTCAGTGCGTGGCGGACATGCTGGATGTCCAGCTAGATCCGGCCAAGACTTTTGTGTGGGGTTCACATGCATGTGTCAGAAACTCGCTCAAGGCGTTGGGCATCCCAGTTTTGAGACAGTCTCGAGAACTTGGGGGCATTTTATCCTTTGGAAGTGCTACCAGGAATGCGGCGCTAGTAGACCGTTGCAAGGCACTAGCTCCGTTATTCAAGAAGTTGGCCCTTTCACGCAGTCCACTTGCTTTCAAGTTGCAAATCTTGCCTTCTAAGTTGTGGGCACGTGCCCTCCATGGTGTCTCGGGGTGCCCACTAGCACTTGCTCACATTACCAACCTCCGCACACAAGCTGCGCGCGCGCTGCACGTCACGTCAGCTGGGGCTAGTCCATGTCTTCGTCTTAGTCTTTCCGCCCCAATGGAGGCTGATCCAGGATTCTACCAGTTGTGGGCTTGTGTCAGGGATGCACGACGCATTCTGCGGCGACAGCCTGATTTGGTCGGGAGTTGGAAACAGTTCATGCGCAGCTTTGATGGGGCGTTGTACCATGGACCATTCTCTAAGTTGTTGCAGGTCCTTTCGCAGATAGAATGGCATGTTGCAGTTCCACCGCTGGTTGTAGACCATGAGGGTTTGACACACAATCTTCTGTTCATGCCGAAATCGCTGTTGCGCCAACGCTTGGAGAGGGCTTGGTTAAGGCACATAGGACATGCGCACACTCACAGGGCAACCATGTGCGACCTGCACGGGGTCGATCAGGCCCTTGCTCAACTGGATGTGCAGCGCATGCACGCATTGGACCTATCCCGTCTGCGTGCTCTCCAGTCGGGATCCTTGTTGTTTGGAGCAGAGCATGCCAGGCATGATACCACGCTGACAGGGTTATGCTTACATTGCGGTTGCTCTGATACCCGTTTCCATCGGGTGTGTGAGTGCCCAGCATATGCAGCAGCTCGTGAGGGGCAAGAGTGGGCCATCAGCTTTTGGCATACTTTGCCGACTTGTCTGACCCATCATTTGCTACCGCCAAGTAATGCAGACACAAGTGCCCTGCACGCATTGTTGCATGCCATTGCGGATCAAACACCGGACACACACGCCATGCCTTTACATGTAGGCAGACAACATATATTTACGGACGGTTCGTGCTTCCAGAGCGGTCACCCTGACTTCGCCTTAGCAGCATGGGGCGCTGTGCTGGCTGACACAGACACAGTCATTGGATGTGGTCAAGTTCCGGGCATTCAGCAGACTGCCCCTCGGGGGGAGTTATATGCTGTGATCTGCGCCCTGAGCTGGGCACTGCGACATGGCGTTGCAATCTGCATTTGGTGTGATGCTCTACATGTGGTGCAGGGCATTGACAAGTTACTGCATGGCAGCCCTCTTCCGGACGATCCAGAGAACGATGATTTGTGGCGACGAGTGTCGGACATGGTCAATAGCTTCGAACACGATGCTATTTATGTCCAACATGTTCCTTCACATTTGGATCTTAGTCGGACCACGTCTGCCTTCGAAGACTGGGTAGCTATTTGGAATGCGCGCGCTGACCGGGTAGCTGTTCAGGCTAATCAGAATCGGTCAGTCCATTTCCTGGAAGTATACCACGCTGCGCTGCGCCGGCATGAGTTCTTCGCAAAAGCCATTCGGGCTTTCCGGCATATCTATTTTGCCATAGCAGAAATAACGGGCGGACGGCCACCTTGCCAACGAGTAGCGGATGATGGTGACGAGACAATTGAATTGGCCGGGCAGGCCCCACAGTACTTTCTGAGATGTGCATCTATTCAAGATCGCCTACCCGTCAACTGGCATACTCAAGCAGCGGCAGCTACTGGATTCGTTCCAGCGACATTCGTGACGGCATTGATGAATGAGCTCATTCGTTTGGACGAAGCTGAGGTCATGGCTTGTAAAGTTTCCTGGCTTGAGCTTCTGTTTTTGATGGTAGGGAATCCCAGGGTTGAGTTTCCTGTACAGTGTCCTAGCACGGGCGCCTGGGTTCCTGCTTCAACAGTTCTTTTCAGTGCACCTTTGAAGGCCGCTTGTCAGCTCCGGCTACTTCGGAAGGTTTTAGGACATGTAGTGCGAGTTTTGAGCCTGCAGGACTTGTGTTGCCAGGGTATTTCGTTGGCGGATCTTCGGGTCTCTGCGCCTCAAGATGGTATGTTGGTGGGGATCAGTGCCATTGATTTGATGGAGGCACGCTCAAGGCTCGCAGTTTTTACCAAGACACGGCCGATCCGGTCGGTGTCAGATTTGGCGAGGCCAATACGGCCAGGCCCCTGACCAAACCTCAGACCTTGTGCGCGCGGCACTGCTCTGGCTGTGTCCGTGCACCTTCAACGAGTGAGATATATTGGGGGATAAAAGCTACCTTCTTCCGCAGCCCAAGAACAAGCTAAAGCTTTTTGAAGCTGCCATGTTGGCCAGCTAGGGAAGCTGTCATGTTCAAAGCTCCGCTCTTGGCTGCGCTCAGTAGGGTAGCTAAGAATTCTAATTTTACCCTAAACCCTAAACCCTAAACCCGAAACCGTGGCTCTGCAAATTAAGAAACCCAATAAGCCCAACAAGGCTAAGGGTCTAAGGTTACGGTAAAGGGAGATGGACGGTTTGGAGCTGAGGCTGCACGGTTGTACGCTTTAGGGCTTCGAGTTGAGGTCTTTAAGGCTTCGGATTCATGCAGCAAGACTCCATAAGGGCTTAGGGTCTTGCAATATTAAAACGCCCATGCAAAAAGAAGCACCACCGGCCAGCCCCAGCGCCCGCCCATCTCTTCGCAGGCTACATGGTCACAGGCTACATGGCCTGCACACAAACTTCTGCGCCTGACCTTTTAAGGGGGTTAGGGTTTAGGGTTTAGAGTTTAGGGTTTAGGGTTGTTCCCCCTTATACTCACAGTCCACAGGGATTATAGTACCCCCTGTTATGATCCCTATTAAGGACTGTCAGTAAAAGGGCGAACATCCCAAGACATACACCCTACCGAACGAAAACAGGAGACTATCCAATTAGAATGGTTGTGGACAGCGAGCACAATAACTACATGTGGAGTGCAAGGGGGTATGTTGCGCACTTATTTCGGCGCTCGCATGAACCGAAGACCTTTCCACACCCTAAGCCCTAAACCCTAAACCCTAAACCCTAATCTGGGTCTCCGGGCGCATGAGCCCAGGAAAGGACATGGAGAAGTCATGGCCTGGCCATGACAAAAGAATTGCTCTAAGCCCAACCCCCCACAAAGCCCCGCCCCCCCCCAACAAAACCACAACGTACGCAACCCTAAACCCTAAACCCTGAATCCTAAACCCTAAACCCTAAACGTTGGATCATATACAAAATGTTGCCCTCACAGGGAAGACTCGCCTGCGCCCCCTTTTTTGTCTGTCTCTACTGATATACATACAAAATAAAAATAGCGGGTATACATATAAATATCAATGTAAACGAGTCCAGAATACTGTGCTGGATGATCACAAACCCCAAACCCCCAACCCCAAACCCCCAACCCCAAATCCCAAACCCCAAGCCCCAAACCCCAAACCCCAAACCCTAAACCCTAAACCCCAAACCCCAAACCCCAAACCCCAAACCCCAACCCTGACCCCTCTAAACCCTATATGCCCTAAGCCCTGCACCTGCCATGACTCCCCCCGGTCGCAACTTCGGCCACCAAGCTCGCAGGTCCTTCGAGCCGCGCAGGGTTTAGGGGTTTAGGGTTTAGGGTTTAGGGTTTAGGGTTTAGGGTTTAGGGTTTAGGGTTTAGGGTTTAGGGTTTAGGGTTTAGGGTTTAGGGTTTAGGGTTTAATTAGGGTTTAGGGTTTAGGGTTTAAGGTTTAAGGTTTAGTTTATATTCTAGACTCTACTCCAAACCTTAAACCCTCAAAGTTCTACACTTGGCAGAGGGCTGAGGGTTTCGGGTTTATCTAGGGTTTGGCATTTGAATTCTAATGCCAATAACGCGAGCAGGAAGGCCACATGGGCAGTCATTGCGGCTACTTTGCCCCCAATAGCCCTAAACCCCTTTTGGGTTTTGAATTTCGGGTTTAGGGTTTTAGCTACTTCGGGGGGTTCAAACCCTAAACCCTAAATCCTAAACCCTAAACCCCGAAGCCCAGAACGCCACCAAAAAAGAAATGGAACCGCAACGTAGGGGAACCGCAAGGTAGGCCCTTGGCCTGGGATCCTTGAAGGGTTTAGGGTTTAGGGTTTAGGGTTTAGGGTTTAGAGATGGCCTTTTTCGTCTAGCAAAGAGATTGTGGCAGTTTGCTCCTGGATATCTGCGCCACTGCAAGCATTGTGCCTCAACCCTGCGCTAAACCCGGCCCTCGGAGGGAATCTATCCCTTAGAAACAGTGCCTGCAAGGTTTAGGGTTTCGGGTTTAGGGTTTAGGGCTTAAGGGCATAGATGTGAGGCATCCCGAGGCAGAAGATTTGGAATGATCTGCGACGATGAGGACAAAAGGGGTCAGGGCTTGGTCTTAGGGTTTGGGGTTTAGGGTTAGGGTTTAGGGTTAGGGTTTAGGGTTAGGGTTTAGGGTTTAGGGTTAGGGTTTAGGGTTAGGGTTTAGGGTTAGGGTTTAGGGTTTCAGGGTTTCAGGGTTTCAGGGTTTCAGAGCTTCAGGGTTCAGGGGTGTCAGGGTTGAAGGCCAGAATCAACACGGTATTGCTGTGGATTGGCGGCCTTCTCCCGCACTAGTACAGTGGCGAGCCCCCCTGCCCTACCAATTAGGGTTTAGGGTTTCGGGTTTAGGGTTTAGGGTTTAGGGTTTAGACTTGCTTTTGCCGATACCCTTAGTCCCAGAGGATCCATTTGTATAGTACAATTACGGGGGGTACGATTATGGGATGAGGTACCCCAAAGACCATACTTAAGAGGCTTTTGGGGTACCTAATCGTAGATGTACCCTCTTGGTGTGATAGCCTTAAGAATAGTACTTCTCACCCCATTTCGGACCTTTAATCTCTGCTTCTCAGTAGGGGGGGGAGGGGGGCCTCACTGTAGGAACTAAGAGGCTCGTTCATCTGCGGAGCTCCCACGTGCTTTGGCGAAGGTTTTTTGCCTTGAGGCAAAAACTGTCACACAATCCTAAACCTTAAGCCCTAAACCCTAAACACTAAACCCTAAACACTAAACCCTAAACTCTAAACCTTAGCCGTAGTTTGCGGAACTCCGAGGACAACTGCCACCGGTGGAAGAGCCGCCTGGGAGGTGAGGAGCCCCCTCACGTCCCCGAACTCAGGCACTGCTTCAACTGTCAGCACCTCCGAAAGATCTCTGCGATGGTGCCCGGTAGCCTCAAACTAACCTTTGCCTCGCTTTGCATGGTTCAAGGCCAGGGAACCCTAAACCCTAAACCCTAAACCCTAAACCCTAAACCCCAAACCCTAAGCCCTAAGCCCTAAGTCCTAAGCCCTAAACCCCGACCTTCAAAAAGCGGGAGAAGAGTCTTCCCGGGCATGCGTGGAAGGAAGCGTACTGCATGGCGGGGCCCATGGAACTAACTCCCTCAGCTTGCAGGAGCCAACCTGGGTATCTACCCTACACCCTACACCCCAAACCCTAAACCATAAGCCCTAAACCCAAAATCCAAAACCCTAAACTTTAAACCCTAAACCCTAAATCCTAAACTTTAAACCCTAAACTTTAAACCCTAAACCCTAAACCCTAAACCCTAAACCCTTATAAACCCCAAACCCTAAATCTAAACCCCAAACCCTAAACCCGATGACCTCAATGATTGGGGCCCGCCGTGAAGGCTCAGGAGGCAAAGTAATTCGGTTTTAGGTTTAGGGTTTAGGGCTAAAGGCAGGCTCCATAGACCTTGGGGTTGGAGGTTTAAGGCGCTCTTCTTCATTAGAACCCTAAACCCTAAACCCTAAACCCTAAACCCTAAACCCTAAACCCTAAACCGAAGATCAGAGCCTGCAAGCTGCCGGCAGGCAGAATACTGAATCATCCTCGGGACCTTCTCATCCCGAGGTCCGCGGGGCCCTATAAACTTGCTTAAAGGGTATATTACATTGGGTTTAGGGTTTAGGGTTTAGGGTTTAGGGTTGAGGGTTGAGGGTTGAGGGTTTGGGGTTTGGGGTTTAGGGTTTAAGGTTTAGGGTTTAGGGTTTAGGGTTTAGGGCAACGAAGAACCCGAGGTCCGTATTTTATCAGGGTATTGGCTGCCAAGCCTGTCCAGCTTCAACGTCCGGCTCCATGTGGGCGGGTCTGGGAGCTGAGGGTGTTAGGGTGTTAGGGTGTTAGGGTGTTAGGGTGTTAGGGTGTTAGGGTGTTGGGGTGTTAGGGTGCTAGGGTGTTAGGGTTTAGGGTTTCGGGTTTAGGGTTGAGGGGTTTCAGGGTTTAGGCCTTAGGGCTTTTGTTTAGGGCTTAGGGTTTAGGCTAGGTTCCCCAAGAAACAAGCTTTGACTACTCCCTGCATTTAGCTTGTTCAGCAACACCCACATACTTCCTGATCTTCTTACAGTATGCCGGAACCCGAGAGAGGCAACTTAAGGCGTGCATACTGCTTAGCAGCCTAGAAACCGACTGCTGGCAAGACAGGAGGCATTTCGCAACTAGGACGGTCGTGCCGACTGGGATGTGTGGCCATCTTGGGCTACGGTGTCGCACAAGACTGCGAGCAACCCCGAACCCCCTGAGTCCCTACAACTCCACTGCAGCCCTTGCCTTGAAAGTATGTAGAGTTTTGGGGTTTGGGGTTTAGGGTTTATAGGGTTATAGGGTTATAGGGTTATGGGTTTAGGGTTTAGGGTTTAGGGTTTAGGTTTTAGGGTTTAGGGTTTAGGGTTTAGGGTTTAGGGCTTCATCTTGCCCACCTGTGTGCTTAAGCTCCGCACATCCCGGCTAGATCACTCGGCTCCTCTGCCAAGTGTACGCATGGGAGTTTTCAACCCTAAACCCTAAACCCTAAACCCTAAACCCTAAACCCTAAACCCTAAACCTAAACCCTAAACCCTTTCGTAAACTCCCACATGCCATTGATTCGGTGGCTTGATGCGCAGTTTGGCACTTCAAACACCACGCGGTGGAAGCCTGTGCCTTGAACACCGAAGCCCTCGACAGCCCAAAGGGGTGTAGGGTTTAGGGTTTAGGGTTTAGGGTTTAGGGTCCAGGGCTTGCGCTTTTGTGTTTATGTCTCTCTCACCCCCGGCGCTGTTGTCCTATCGGGGTGCTTACTGGGCTTCAATGTACAAGTAGCTGCTAGAAACCGTAGACCTTCAGCCAGAAATGCAAAAGCGAACCCTACCATCAGGATACCACGTTTAGGGTTTAGGGTTTAGGGTTTAGGGTTTAGGGTTTAGGGTTTAGGGTTTAGGGTTTAGGGTTTAGGGTTTAGGGTTAGACCAGACCCAAGAGTACCCGGTAGGGTTTGGGGTGCTAGAGTGGGGAGCCACCTACATACAACCCTAAACCCTAAAGCCTTCTTGGGAAAACCCCAAGCCCTAGTTCAAGCCTAAACCCTAAGGTTTAGGGTTTAGGGTTTAGGGTTTAGGGTTTAGGGTTTAGGGTTTAGGGTTTAGGGTTTAGGGTTTAGGGTTTAGGGTTTAGGGTAAGCCCTAAACTCTAAAGGAAGTCGCACCACAGACCCTGAACCTCGAACGATTGAAATTTGGGCGGCCGTTGAGTTTTTCCCGAAGTCACGATTCCTCGGGGAATCGGCCATACCCTACCTGGACAAATTCGGTGCCATCCTTTTTGTCTACAACAACACGCTAAACCCTAGCCCCTAAACGCCAAACCTGGCTTTGCTAAGCCCGTAGCTCTAGGAGGGCTCCGAAAACCCTCTGAAAAGAAATCCCTAAAGATGGATCTTGAACCCCGAGCAACCAAGGAATAAACAGGGTTTAGGGTTTAGGGTTTAGGGTTGGGGTGCCCATTTTGCTTTAAAGGGGTCGATAAGGGAACCGAACGCCCCCAAAAGGGGAATGCGGGTACTACTGCCAGGCCATCCTAGAAAATACAACAAATCTCCACAAGACCCTACCATGTGCAGGAGGCTAATTTGGGGGGGGGGGGGGAGGGGTTTGGGGAGGGGGGGGGGTAGGGGTTTGGGGGAGGGGGGGGGTTAGGGGTTTGGGGGGGGGGGGGGGGGATGTAAGGGGTTAAGGGGTTAGGGGTTTAGGGGGTTTAGGGCATATCCCATGGGCCTAGCAAGGAAGAGGATCGGTCAAGGGTTTTAGGGTTTAGGGCTTAGGGTCTAGGGTTTAGGGTTTAGGGCTTAGGGTTTAGGGTTTAGGGTTCAGGGTTTAGGGCTTAGGGTCAAGGATCACAGGTGGGGCTCCAAGCGAGCCATGCATCGAATTCGGCGAGCAATCAGGTCGGGCGAAACCAAAGCCACAGGTTGACCAGTAAGAACCTGAGGGGGTTATAGGGCTTTTGGGTATAGATGTTATCACCCTAAACCCTAAACCCTGAACCCTGAACCCTAAACCCTAAACCCTGAACCCTAAACCCTAAACCCTAAACACCAACCCTTAAACCCTGTTAAACCCTAAACCCTGTTGGTTTAAGGGTTGGTGTTTATGGCTGGGTTTCAAAATGTGCTGCCGAGCCACTTGCAGGAGAGAGCTGCCAGGAACACCAACATGAGGCGGCCGCCTTCCGGCAAGCGTAGAGCTTAGGGGTTCTTTTTTTATAAGAGGGTCGGTCAAGGGTTTTAGGATTTAGGATTTAGGGCTTAGGGTTTAGGCTTTAGGGGTTCAGTTTTGAAGAGGCTCGGTCAAGGGTTCTAGGTTTTAGGGTTTAGGGTTTAGAGTTTAGGGGTTCAGTTCTTGGGGTTTAGGGTTGATGGGGTTTCAGGTCCCTAAACCCTACAACCTAAACCCTAAACCCTAGACCCCAAACCCAGGTTGGTTTAAGGGTTGGTGTTTGATCTTTCGGGGATCTGGCCGAGCTTGGGGTTCCGGGGGGGAGAAAATGGGAGGGAAGGGGGGGACATTAAAGATTTCTAACAGCCCTTAAAAGGGATTATGGGGGGGGTTGAATCCCTAGGAGCTCTTAGCTGGACATCCCAAAATTTTAGGGTGTTCGGGTTCAGGGTTCAGGGGCCTTAGATTGTAGGCTTCCAGGCATTTAAACCCTAAACCCTAAACCCTAAACCCTAAACCCTAAAACCCCTCAAGGGGCTTAGGGAATTGGCGGCTCCCTGGCTCTTTCTGCGCTCTAGGCATGATTGTGGAATAAGAGGAGGGATTCCTAGAAGGGGCCCTTAAATCGTCTAACCCTTACATATGCCCTATATAGCCCCTATATACCTAAGTAGCCCCTAAAAATCCCTCTAAAGCCCCTTTTAAGGGTACCTCATTTAGTCCCTTGAGATCAAGGGCTAAGGGCTTCGCGGGTTTAGGGCATTTGGGTTTGAAGGCTTTAGCCCTAGAGCCCGAAGCCCAAAGCCCTGAAAATTCTGGGCTGCTCGTGCCTGCAAACCTCCCTAGCGACAGCTGCATGCACAGAGCCAGGAGTACCGAAGCATCACCTCGATCTCACGGTATCACGCTCATCACGAGCCGTCACCATACCTTCCCTTCTCTGTCAGGCTAACCACCTTGTCATGAAACTGTCTCGCCCGGGTAGTCGCAGCCCTTTCAATGCGATCCAACGGCCACCCATTAAGTGAAGGCTTCTTCCTTCCTCCTCCACCCAGCGTCGCACACCCCAAGGGAGTTCAAACGAATTTAGGGCCTACAGTAGGCGTAGAAGAACCCACGGGCCGAATAAATAGTTCTACTAACTTGGTACCCAGCAGAGTACCCTAGACCCTGGACCCTAAGTCCTAACACCCCATCCGGAAACTCTCTCACCTAAATCCTCAGCTAAACCCTACAGCCCTAAACCCAAAACCCTAAAACCCTAAAACCCTAAACCCCAAAACCCCAAAACCGCAAAACCCTAAACCCTAAACCCTAAACCCTAAACCCTAAACCTTAAACCCTAAACCCTACACCTGCCTGGTACCATCCGATCCTTGGCGCGCCGCGCTGCCAAAAGCGCCAATGGGGGCAGGAGCCCGTACCTCATGGGTTTCCCTACTTCCCCCCTCTGTAGGGTTTAGGGTTTAGGGTTGAGGGCTTAGGGTCTAGGGTTAGGGTTTAGGGCTACTACCCCCCCGGCCCCATAGGTGGCCCCCATAATTAAGGCTATGTCGTGATAATTTAGCCTAACTAAGGTTATTTAAGGGTGGAACCCAGGGGAATACCCCAAAAGTACTCAAGGCCCTAAGGCCTCAGGGCTTTAGGGTTTAGGGTTTCGGGCACGGTTTATGTAGGGGTTAGGGCTTCGGGTTTGGGGTAAAACATAAGCCTCATGTGATCCCCCAAGTACGACCATGGGGCAGTTGAAATGTTGACAGGAACCCTGAAGAAGGGATCTGGGCAAAATTTCTCTGCTAAACTTGATACCGCAAGCACTGAACCCGATACCCTGATGGGCCCTCAACGCCTAAACCCAAAACCCTGTTCCCAAAAAACACACGGCAAAGCATAACTCAACCCAAAGGTTTGACCTTTGGGGCCGAGGGGGGTTCCCCAAAGCCCTCCCCTAGAGTAGTGAGAAACGACCCAGTAGCCCAGCAACAAGTTTGTGGCTGGTTACTTTATAAGGGAACCCAGAACCAAAAAAGAGAGTAAAGGGTACCACTGGGCTACCAAGCCTACATGGGGTTTTAGGGTCCAGAAGTAAAGGTGAGGCTTGAGGGTTTGTGACTGACCCCGTCTGCCCTACCGGTCTGCCCTACCGGTCTGCCCCCTACCCCCCACTTGATTTCTTTGGCCCCCCCCTGCCTGGCCTGGCCACCCTCACGACCCTCTCTCCCAATTCAATTGGCCCTCCTGTGTTCCCCCTTACCTGACCCCCCGCCCCGCTACCTTCACCACACCTTTGTAGGGAAAGCAATGGTGGGAATTGAGGGCGACAGCCCTAAACACCCAAAGGCAGTGGTTTGGGTGGTGGCCTGTGAAAACTCACAGCGGATGGGGAGAAAGAACCCAGCACCAATGAAATTGTTGGATTGAGACGCCCTAAACCCGAAACCCTGAACCCTAAATCCTAAACCCTAAACCGCAGACCAGGTGTCAAGAGCATGGTAGGAAAGGCCCCGGTGAAGGACAGCAGCGGCAAGTAGAGCTGGGGTCCAACACAGGCGACCACGGCCTGGAGAGTGTAGGGTTTAGGGTTTAGGTTTTAGGGTTTAGGGTTGAGGCTTTAGGGTTCTGGGTTTCCGGGTCTAGGGTTTAGGTTTTGGGTGCTGTGGTTTTGGTTTTTGTTTTGAATGGGGGGGGGGGGGGGGGAGGGAGATCAGGCATGTTCTCGAGGTTCTGCCTGAGTTGCGTAGCACAGGATCTCATACCTCCAGCTGTCTGAATTTGGAAACTTGGGGTTCCGGGTGTAGAGTACACAGACACCTCCGGGCTGCAGAATTTGTTTAGGGTTTAGGGTTTAGGGTTTAGGGTTTAGGGAGTGCGAACAAAGGATTCGCAGCTTCCAGCATGGTTGGGGCTCTTCGGGTTCAGCGTTAGGGTTTAGGGTTTAGGGTTTAGGGTTTAAGGGTCCACCTGAAGCCCTAAACTGGGAGAGGGGTTGCTTGCATGACCGTAGTCTAAGCGCGGGGTATGGAGGCCCTCTTCTTTCATGAAAAAAAATGAAGCTGGGGACCGCCTTCGCCATGTGTCAGTGCATGGTGAGGGCCTTATAAGCCCTTTAAACCCTTTAAACCCTTTAAAGCCTTTAAAGCCTTTAAAGCCTTTAAAGCCTTTAAACCCTTTAAACCCTTTAAACCCTTTAAACCCGTTAAACCCTTTAAACCCTAAACCCTACACTATAGGGAACACACAATCATAGGGATACCACAGTTTAGGAATCGCCATCAACCCGCACACTTGGCCAAGGGTTTCGCTATCAAGGTCTCGGAGTTCTGGATGCGGGGGGTGCTGAGCCCACAGACCGCATGGTTTAGGGTTAAGGGCTGAATGTTTAGGCGGTGGCCTAAAGCCCTAAAGCCCTATAATTCATAACAGAACCTAGCCGTATAACCCTAAACCCTGAACCCTAAACCCTAAACCGCAGTCAAAGGTGCTGGAAGGATGACCGAGGCCATCTTGGCCCTTTCGTTGTCCTACGCGCAGGGACCACTTGCGGCCGGTGGTTCGGGTCTCGGGTCTCGGGTTTCGGGTTTCGGGGGTTTAGGTTTAGGGTTTAGGGTTTAGGGTTTAGGGTTTAGGGTTTAGGGTTTAGGGTTTAGGGTTTAGGGTTTAGGGTTTAGGGTTTAGGGTTTAGGGTTTAGGGTTTAGGGTTTAGGGTTTAGGGTTTCAGTTCAAAGGTGTACGTAGGGGCTAGGGTGTGGGGCTCAGATGTGTTTCGGGCTGAGAGGTGAATCGCGTTCAGAAAAAATCGGGTTCAAAGGGGTTCAAAGGGCTTAAGGGTTCTGGGTTGAGGGTTTAGGGTTTCAGAAGCTTCAGGATTTAGACAACCTGCATCTGGCGTTTAGGGGGAGGGGGGGGTGGAGGGGGGGGGGGGGGGGGGGGGGGGGGGGGGGGGGGGGGGGGGGGGGGGGGGGGGGGGGGGGGCAAAGAGTTTTCAGTTTGGGCGGAACCCCGCAGGAAGGAACCAGCAACAAGTCCATAACCCTCGACCCTGGAAAAAAAGTAAATACTTTTTAGGTATAAGAAGCGATAATAGGAGCCCAGAACCAACAAAAGTATTGAAGTATAGTACTCCAAAACCCAGAATAATCCTTGGCCCCCAAAAGCCAGGCCCCAAACCCTAAACCCTAAACCCCCAAACCCCAAACCCCAAACCCTAAACCCTAAACCCTAAACTTTAAACCCGCCACACACAGATCGTTATCCTTAGCAGGCTTGTCCTCAATTGAGCAGCAGCCGGTCGCAGAACACCTGGACAACTCTCTCGGCACAACCCTAAACCCTAAACCCTAAACCCGAAGCCCCGAAAGCCAGCCCCACATCCTAAAAAAGACTGCCGTGGTTGTTGGATTCATGGGTCTATTTGGGGTCCGCACCCAAGGACCCCCTGTTGGATTCAGGGGGTTGGGCGGTTAAGGGAACTAGGGTTTTGGGGCTTGTTTAGGGTCTAGGCTGCCCAGTAACCCAGGCTGAAAAAGGGTGGCCTTTCTTGCTTAAAGGGGTTTGTAAGGGAACCTAAACTCCCCAAAAAGGGAATAAGGGCACTACTGGGCATCCTAGGGGTTTAGGGTTTAGGGTTTAGGGTTTAGGGTTTAAGGTTTAGGATATAGGGTGCTTGGAGCTGAATGCTTGCGCCCGAACCCTGGACTGCACCGCGAAGGCCTGCGTACCTTGTAGACGAGTGAGCCCCGAAAGGTTCAGGGCTTAAGGTTTAGGGTTTAGGGTTAGAGATGGCAAAATGGGTTTATTGTAGGGTAGGGGGATTTGCCTAATTTAATGGTCTGCTTGCTCCACACGGTGGAAAGGCCGTGAAAGCTATAGGCGAGGCTGTCCGCAGGCGGAAACTGGATAAATGTCCAAGCCTAAACCCTAAACCCTAAACCCTAAACCCTAAACCCTCAACCCTCAACCCTCAACCCTAAGCGCTTGGGTCGACCTAAGCTCTGGGCCTTGTCGTTCAAGGTTTAGGCTTTAGGCTATAAAGGCCGGTGGCCTCTTTATCTGTTGCCCTTATACCTTAAAACAGCCCCTAGATACCCCAATACGAACCCCCTACAAAACAGAAACCCTACTTAAAGAGACCAACAACCAATATAATAGCTTGAGGCCTTAAGGTTTAGTGACTTTAGTGTTTAGGGCTGATTTAGACCTAGACCTGCACCATGTCTTAGGTCCTACATTGTCTTTTCCTGTCAAGTCAGAGTCGGCACCAGCTTCCACCAGCAAGCGTGCAATCTCCAAGTGCCCGTTGTCACACGCCAACATGAGAGCTGTACTGCCACAACCGTTTGTTAAGTCCTTGTCAGCACCAGCTGAGTGAGTGAGTGAGTGAGTGAGTGAGTGAGTGGACGGCCTGGGGTGCACTCCGGCCAACGGAAACGCTCCCTCCCGCCATCTCTTCCCCCCTCCGCTTGCGTCATTGGGGAGATCCGGCAAGAGTTCGACGCTCCGAGCCCCTCAATCCGAGCTGGAAAAAACGCCACCCGAACCTCCATGGGCCCGCCCCCCCAAGCCGGGCGGCTTGGGTTGGATTTCCAGCCTTTACTAAAGTCCTTGACCTCACCGCACCAGCAATCGTGCAATCCGCAAGTGCCCGTTCTCACGTGCGAACGTCAGAGCTGTCCTGCCTTCATTGTCTGCCAAGTCTTTGCCTGCACCAGCTTCCACCAGCAAGCGTGCAATCTCCAAGTGTCCGCGGCCACATGCCAGCATGAGAGCTGTCACTCCCCAAGCTTCTGTCAAGTCCTTATTTGCACCAGCTATCACCTGCAAGCGTGCAATCTCCAAGTGCCCGCAGTGACATGCGAACATGAGAGCTGTCCAGCCGCCGTGTTCTGTCAAGTTCTGGTTTGCACCAGCTTCCACCAGCAAGCGTGCAATCTCCAAGTGCCCGCAGTGACATGCGAACATGAGAGCTGTCCAGTCCTCGTCGTCTGTCCAGTTCTTGTCTGCACCAGCTTCCACCAGCAGGCGTGCAATCTCCAAGTGGCCCCCGCGGCATGCGGACATCAGAGCCGTTTGTTCACGGTCTCCGCCGAAGTCCACTTCAGCACCGGCTCTCACGAGCAAGTGGGCAACCTGCGCAAGGCCGATTGAGGCGGCGTGTATAAGCTCCTCTGCTGCGGTCGTCATTTTTTCAGGCCCGGCATGAGCCAGGGAGGCCTCTAGCAACAGCTGCAGCTCCCATGGCTCCTCTAGCACCATGGCATCCTCCAGCCTGGTGCTGCCATGCATGAGCCCTTGGAGGCACACAGGAAAACCGTGCAGCCGGCGCAAGTGGAGCTTCAGGGCAGCGACGTCGCTCAACTCCTCCCAGTTCAAGGAGGCCAGCTCTTCACCGGAGAGCCCCCGAACGCGGAGCATTTTGGGTGATGGTGACAACGACGAGGCCTTGAACTAGCTTCCTACGATCGCCATGGCCGCATCACTTAAGCCCGAAGCAGGCAAGTGCGGCTCTTTGCACGGGCGTAGGCGCTGGCCCGAGCCCTCTCCCCACCTGCTCCCTCACTCCATCTTCTCAACACCGGCCCCCCTCTCGCCCGCCTCGAAGACCGTTTTGGAGCTTTGCGGAACGTGTTGGATTTCGATGCCACCCAACAAACCCAAACCCCGAATGCAGCTTCTTTGCTTGGGATGTCTTGGCAGCCCTAAACCCTAAACCCTAAACCCTAAACCCTAAACCCTAAACCCTAAACCCTAAGCCCTATGCTTCCTCTGCCTAAACCAGGGCTTCATAGTGCCTCTTGAGGAATGCTGTATCTCAGAGGGTATAGGGTTTAGGGGTTACAGGGTTTAGGAGTTATAGGGTTGAGGGGTTTGGGGGTCTAGGAGCTAAAGGTCTTTTTAAAGGTCAGGTTTCACTGCTTTGGGGCTTCGGGTGCAGAGGGGTGTGGGTTCACTGTTCAAGTGCCGAACACTCCCTAAACCCTAAACCCTAAACCCTCAACCCTAAACCTGCTCCCCCCTGCTGCCGCGCTGCATGGCATCCGCGGCGAACTGGCCGAGTGCCAAGTACGAGGCAATCAGGGTCGTGCCGATGGCGCCACAAGACAGCAGCCTCAGGGGTTTAGGGTTTAGGGTTTAGGGTTTAGGGTTTAGGGTTTAGGGTTTAGGGTTTAGGGTTTAGGGTTTAGGGTTCAGGGTAGGGTTTTCTAAGCCTACTGAGCGACTGGTTCTGAGCAAGGAATGAGGGAATCAGGCAACTTTAAATTCCCCAATCATACCCTTAAAGCGATGAGATGCTTAATTTCTGCATCCCCTACCCAAAATCAGCAGGATTAGGGGTCTATTTTGGGGGGGTCCCCTATTGTCGTAAACCCTCATATGCTGGGAGGAGCCGATATCTAGTTCTCCTAAGGATCCTTTGGGTTTAGGGTTTAGGGTTTAGAATTTAGGGTTTAGAATGTAGGGTTTAGGGTTGAGGGTTTAGGGCTTAGAGTTCGGGGGCACACATCTACTCCACTACTGAGAAGCCACCTTCGGTTTATAGGGCTGAGGGAGGTGGGTTACCCTAGAAGCCGCACCGTTATGCAACATTTAGTCTTGGGGGGTGGGGGGGGGGGGGGGGGGGGGGGGGACCCTGGAACCTGAACTTCAAAAAATTAAATATTAAACCCTAATCCGAAGGTCTTGTAAGGGCTTTTTAAGGGCTTCGGGTGAGAGTAGAGGTTTGAGATTTGGGTGAGAAGGGCTTGGCTACTTGTGGGGGGCTTGAAGCTTAGGGGTTTGGGGGTTTGGGGGTTTTGGGGGGTTTATGGGCGTGACCACAAGATGTTGTGAGCTTTCTTAAGGAACCTCAATCCAACTAACTTGAAGTAGTCAGGCTTGATATAGTCAATACCGAATAGCGTTTCCTCATTTGATCAAGAGCCAGGAATGCAACAACGAAGGCACCCCATATCTTGAGTAGGCCCAGAAACAGAAACTCTAAACCTCGAACCCAGAAGCCCTAAACCCTAAGCAATAAAATGCCCGAAACCCCAAACCATAAACCCTAAACCCTAAACCCTATAGCCTATAACCCTAAACCCTGAATTCACCATCTGCAGCTCAAGCACAGCACTGGGACGGCAACCTCGTCAACTCCAAAACAGCGTTCGAAGCAGAGAATCAGGGATCTAGGTTCCTAAAACCTTTAGGGTTTAGGGTTTAGGGTTTAGGATTTAGGGTTTGGGTTTAGGGTTTAGGGTTTAGGGTTTAGGGTTTAGGGTTTAGGGTTTAGGGTTTAGGGTTTAGGGTTTAGGGTTTAGGGTTTAGGGTTTAGGGTTTAGGGTTTAGGGTTTAGGGTTTAGGGTTTAGGGTTTAGGGTTTAGGGTTTAGGGTTTAGGGTTTAGGGTTTAGGGTTTAGGGTTTAGGGTTTAGGGTTTGGGGTTTAGGGTTTAGGGTTTAGGGTTTACGGTATCCCATATCCGAGGGCAGCAGAAGCTGAGCCTTTTCTTGGTGGCTTCTATACAAGGTTGTTAAGATTCCCAAGTGTCGTGCGCACATCCCTTGTCCCTCCGCTGCAACCTCCTCCTCCCCACCCCCACCCCCAAAAAACCTGAAGCCCGAAACCCTGAACGCTAAGCCCTAAACCCTAAACCCTAAACCGGTAGCCCTAAACCCTAAACCCGTAACCCTAAACCCTAAACCCTAAACCCGAAACCCTAAACCCTAAACCCTAAACCCTAAACCTTTGAGCCCGGGTTGGGCACCCGGCCCCCTAGTAGTGATCACAAGGAAGAACAGCTGGTGGGGGAGCCGAACCTATAGACCAAATTCTTAAATCCTAAACCCTAAATCCTAAACCCTAGCCCTAAACCCTAAATCCTAAACCCTAAACCCTAACCCCGAAACCCTAAACCCTAACCCCGAAACCCTAAACCCTAATCCCTAAACCCTATACCCTGAACCTGGAATCCTGAACCCTCAACCCTCGACCGATCCAGAAAAAACTCCCAGGCCCCAAACCCCCCGAAGCCACCTGTGGTGGCCCCTGTACCAGGGCGATCACAGGGTCCACATCGGCGTCCAAGCTCCTGGGAGAAATTGGTTTAAGGTTTAGGGTTTAGGGTTAAGGGCTCTCAGGGGTGAAGGGTTTAGGGGTTTAGAGGCTTAGGAGTTGATGTCTTGCAGGTTTACGGGATTGCGCGTAGAGATGATAAGGCTTTATCCTTGCTTGGCTTTAGCGAGTACCTCACACGCAACCGTTGCAGTTCGCTACCATGTCAGCCCACCCTATTACAATAGCTTCGCTCGTCCTGGTGTATTTCGTGTGATTAACCGTATTCATATGCATATTGACCACGCACCCACACAAACCCGAAACAACGACAGTATTCGTTAGACCCCTAAACTCCGTCAGAGAAAAGCCACACTGGTTTTGAGACATCCTAAACCGCAGGCCCCTAAACAATACTCTCTTTACACGGGCTACTCTCTTTACACGGGCAAAATGCTCTCTGGAGGCCTTATAAACCCTAAACCTTAAACCCCTAAACCCCACACCCTAAGTGCGTCAAAGCGCAAGCTCGTTCCCAACAACGCCGCTACCACCACCCAGGCGATGCCCATGAGCAAGGGCACACCTTGGTGGACATTTCGGGGTTTGGGGTTCAGGGTTTAGGGTTTAGGGTTTAGGGCTAGGGTTTAGGGCAAGGGTTTAGGGTTTAGGGCTAGGGTTTAGGGTTTTTGGGGGTCAAGTGTGGGGTTTGAGGTGCTGAAAGGGGATCCCGTTTATACCCCTTATATACTGCCCTCAACCCTGAACTGCATCCCTTTTAAACCCTAAAGGGCCCTAAGACCCCACAACACTGAATGCCCCTGGAGTCGGCTACCAAGCCGGCCACCAACCCTCAACGCGACACGCACGCCCTAAACCCTAAACCCTAAACCCTAAACCCTAAACCCTCAACTTCTCAACCCTAAACTTCTCAAGGCAATTGAGGCGCGTAGCCCTAAGAGGTTCGTCTACTCCTAGTTAGTATGTCCCTTCCATTGCCCAGTAACCAGGGATTGAAACGGGGGCCATTTTTTGCTTAAAAGGGGTTTATAAGGGAACCTAAAGCCCCCCAAAAAGGGAAGAAGTGTACTACTGGGCATCCTAGCCTTATCCTAAACCCTAAACCCCAAACCCTGAACCCAACTTCCTAAACCCGAAACCCTAAACCCTCAACCCTAAACCCTAAACCCAACATCCTAAACCCTAAACCCTAAACCCTAAACCCTACCGGAGTGGGGGGCGCCCTTGGGATCCTACGAAACCGACACCAGGCGCGCGGCTGGAGCCCAAAAGGATGGCAGTCCTCACCTTCACAGGGTTTAGGGTTTAGGGTTTAGGGTTTAGGGTTTAGGGTTTAGGGTTTGGAGTGCCTGGGGTTTTGGGTCAGGGTAGGGCTTGGAGTGTTAGGGCTTAGCTCGGTAAGTTTTAGGAAGTTTCAGAGTTTTCCGGAGTTACTGCCCCAGAAACACCAAACCCCAGGTTGTCACGGTTTAGGGTGTCAGGTTTCGGGTTCAGGGTTTAGGGCTTAGGGTTTAGGTTTAGGGTTTAGGGTTTAGGGCTTAGGGTTTAGGGTTTAGGGCTAGGGTTTAGGGTGTTGGGGGTTTAGGGGTAGGGCAGCTTGGTTTAGGGTCTTAGAGGTTTACGGTTTGGGGTAAGCCCCCCGAAGTCTCAGAGACGGAAGATTGAAGTTTCCACAACTCCTGGTGCAGCATAGCGCTTCGGGCTTAGGTTTTGCCGTTTAGGGACTTTGAGGGTTTAGGGTTTAGGGTTACTTTGAGGGTTTAGGGTCTAGAGCTTCAGAAGACCGAAGAGCTACACCCTACTTGCGATCTAGGGTTTAGGGTTTAGGGTTTAGGGTTTAGGGTTTAGGGTTTAGGGCAACAAGGCCAGGTGAATGGCTTTAGGGCTTGCTCTCCCTCGAACTTGCAACAGCAGCCAAAACACACCTGAATTGTTGGGGACATACTTAATACGCCTCTTCGGTTAAAGGGGATTGGGTATAGGGTCGCACTAAACCCTAAACCCTAAACCCTAAACCCTAAACCCTAAACCCTAAACCCTAAACCCTAAACCCTAAGGGGGATAGGCTTTAGGGCTCCAGGTGATACCCGCACCTTGCCAGTGTTGCTCGGGCCCATGCGCTCGACCACCAACGGCACGGACTGCCTGAAAACGTAACCGAAACCCAAAACTCAAAACCCGAAACCCAAAAACCGAAACCCTGAACTGAACCCTAAACCCTAAATCCTAAACCCGAAACCCTGAACGCTGAACCCTAAACCCTCCAAGCCCCGATGCCCTTCACCCCCCGCCCAAAGGACGGGGCATCTTCAAGTTTTGCCAACACATGGAACCCTAATCCCTAAACGCCCCCAAACAGCCCCAAGCACCCCCAAACGCCGCAAGCCCCAAACCCTAAACCGAAACACCCCAAACACACCCCAAACACACCCGAAACCCCACCCCCCCCCCCACCGCCCCAACCCGAACCCTAAACCCGAAACCCTAAACCCTAAACCCTAAACCCTAAACCCTAAACCCTAAACCCTCAACCAAAATGCCCCGAACCCCCGAAGTGCGCGGGGGCGCCCGAAGCAGAGGAGGTTGAAGAAGATCGGGAGAGCCCAGGTCGACGAGGCAGCCTATGGGTGGCCCTAAGGTTTAGGGTTTAGGGTTTGGGGTTTAGGGTTTAGGGTTTAGGGTTTAGGGTTTGGGGTTTGGGGTTTGGGGTTTGGGGTTTAGGGTTTAGGGCTTAGGGTTTAGGGTTTGGGGCTTAGGGTTTAGGGTTTGGGGTTTGGGGTTTGGGGTTTGAGGTTTGGGGTTTAGGGTTTAGGGTTTAGGGTTTGGGGTTTGGGGTTTGGGGTTTGGGGTTTGGGGTTTGGGGTTTGGGGTTTGGGGTTTGGGGTTTGGGGTTTGGGGTTTGGGGTTTAGGGTTTAGGGCATCCCCCCTTGATGTTACCCTCTAAGAAATTCTGTAGGGTACCTAATTCCGTTCCCTACTAGGGTTAGCTAGACTGCGGCCCTTGCAGGCTTCGTAAGGGTAGGCTTCGAGGTTTAGGGTCTTGGGGTCTTGCTAACTAGGGGATAGGGTGTGCCGAGTTGCAACTTGACAAGATTCCAACCTCAGACCCTCTTGCCCTCTAGCTTTCCTGCGGCTCACTACCCTAAACCCTAAACCCTAAACCCTAAACCCTAAAACCTAAACCTTAAACCCTAACCCTAAACCCCATCTCAACCCTACACCCTAAACCCTCAACCCAGGTTCGGTTTTGTACAGGTTTCGCGTTCCCCAGAAAGAAAAAAAAAAAACAGTCGGCTTCGCAGCGAAGGTGCGGGTTTAGGGTTTAGGGTTTAGGGTTTAGGGTTTAGGGTTTAGGGTTTAGGGTTTAGGGTTTAGGGTTTAGGGTTTAGGGTTTGGGGTTTGGGGTTTAGGGTTTGTGGTTTAGGGTTTAGGGTTGAACATGCTATCAGACCCGACCATCGGATCTCTGAAAAAGGGGGAGGGGTGCAGGCGACTATCAAACCAATAAGACCCCAAGCCAAGGGAAGGACAGGGAGCGGGGGGGGGGGGGGGTTAGGGCGCTTCAGGGCTTAGGGCTAAAGGTAGACCTGAAACCTGAACCCTAAGTTTCCCTACACCCCGGCAAAAAAAATATGTAAAACAAATAAATATATAAATATGAACCATAAACTCTAAACCCTCAACCCTAAACCCTAGACTCCGCAAGTGTGAGTTCCTAGTGGGAAAGCATGGCCCAAGAGACGACAGCAAGAAAAAACTTCATCGCCAGACCTTAAACCCTAAACCCGACCCTAGATCCTAAACCCCTAAACCCCTAAACCCCTAAACCCTAAACCCTAAACCCTGCTCAACCCTAAACCCCAAGGGCCAAGGCACAGGAGTCAGAAGACCCCAATCCGAAGGCGGCAGCGCCCCCCTTTGAAGGCGTGGGGGGGTTTAGGGTTTAGGGTTTAGGGTTTAGGGTTTAGGGTTTAGGGTTTAGGGTTTAGGGTGTAGGGTGTAGGGTTTAGGGCTAGGGTTTAGGGCTAGGGTTTAGGGCTTGGGGCTTAGGGTTCAGGGCTTGGGGTTGAGGATTCAAGGGCACTCGGGTTTAGGGCTCAGGGTAGAGGGTTCTCGGTGTTAGGGTTTGGGGTTTTGGGGGGTTCGGGGGCGGTTTGGGGCTAAAGGGTTTCCGGTTTCGGGTTTTAGGGCTTCGGGTTGAGGATTTCGGGTTTCTCGGGTTTAGGGTTTAGGGTTGAGGATTTCGGGTTTCTCGGGGTTTGGGGGTTTGGGGGCAGGGCTTTCTGGTTTTGGGTGTTGGGTGTTCAGGGCTCTCGGGATTAGGGTTTTTGGGGTTCAGGGTTTTCGGGTTTTGGGTTTCGAGCCTCGGGCTCTTAAGGCCATGAGCCACCGAGCACCCTTGGAAGCCCCCTTCCCCCCCCCCCCCGCCCCATCCGGCTTAGGGTTATCCTGAAGCCCTCCACGACCAAACATAAAACTACACCCACCAAAAGCACAACCAAAGACCTAAACCCCAACACCTTAGACTGCCACAAGACACTAAACCCTGAAACCCTGAAACCCTGAAACCCTGCCTACAACCCTACAGCCCTAAGCCTCAACCGTTAGGGTGCAGATGAAGCGGCAGGGCGGAAGGCAACTGCCCCAAATTCGTGCCGATTGTGCTGACGATCCTTCAAGGTTTAGGGTTTAGGGTGTTTTCTTAATTCAATATAGGGCTTGGGGTTCAGGGTCTAGGGTTTAGGGTGTTTCACGGGCTTGGGATTTTAAGGGTCTTGGGGGTTTGGGCTGTGGGTTCAGGGTTGAGGGTCTAGGGCTTTGGGGCTTGGGGTGGCCTGGGGTGGGCAAACCACATGATACCCCAAACCCTAAACCCTAAATTCTAAGGGGTTTCTGATCTATTGTTCACTGCCTCTGAAGGCGAGGTGTGCAAAAGAGCGGCGGAGGATGGAGGTCTAGGGGCTTAGGGTTTAGGGTTTATCACCTCGAGTCGGACTTAAGTTCTCCTTTGTCAGAAGTATAGGGCTGCCTTGGGACCCTAGGAAGGCCCCTCAACTCAATCCTCCCACCACTTCCCTCCCATCCTTTACACCTTGGGGTTTAGGGTTTAGGGTTTAGTGTTTAGGGTTTAGGGTTCCTTTACACTTCACACTAAGCCAAAACGGCTTCTTCCCTCCCCAAATGCGGGGGTTTCCGAAATTAGGGTTTAGGGTTTAGGGTTTAGGGTGTTGGGGGTCCTAAAAAAAAGGGGAATCCCGCTATTTGGGGGGGGTGCATGTAGGGGTCCCTGATTTTCGAAAACTCCTGAATTTCCCTTCTGCGCCCCAGCGGCAGGAAGAGAAAGCCACCAACCATGGCAGCCGCCAGCACTGTATTGCTCTGCCTGGGCTTGTAGTCGGGACGGTTTAGTGTTTAGGGTTTAGGGTTTTGGGTTTGGGGTTTGGGGTTTAGGGTTTAAGGTTTGGGCTGCGAATACCCCCCCCCAAAAAAAAAAAACACAGGGCATCCCCATCGAAAAAAGGGAACCCTGAACCCGACACCCTTGCTTATCTGCTGAAGGATGCGTGGCTTCACTACCCTAAACCCTAAACCCAAACCCCAAACCCCAAACCCTAAACCCTAAACCCTAAACCCTTTATTTCTTTAAGAAGATCCTCGTGAACCAAGAACCTTATCAGCGAAATAAGTTAGGTACCATTAGGGCGTAGCTGGAATACACAAATTACGCCTGTGTCTGGAGCCCTAAGCCTTACACCTTACACCTTTAACCCAAAACCTTAAATCCTAAATCCTAAACTCTAAATCCTACCTTGCCCGAACCCAAAAAACTCCCAAAACCCTAGACCCTAAACCCTGAACCCTGAACCCTAAACCCTGAACCCTAAACCCAAAACCCTAAACCCTAAACCCTAAGGATCCTTAGGAGAACTAGAGATCGGCTCCTCCCAGCATATGAGGGTTTACGACAATAAGGGACCCCCAAAAGAGACCCCAACTAGTAGGAAAAGGAGCCCAAGAAGGTTTAGGGTTTAGGGTTTAGGGTTTCTGGTTTAGGGTTTAGGGTTTAGGGTAAAAGGATCCCAATAAGGAAATTTCGGAAACATATCCCATGCAACAGAGCTGCTCCACGATGCGGGCCGGTGTCCCAAAAGAAAAGAGGCCGACCGCAACCTGGTTGAGGTTTAGGGTTTAGGGTTTAGGGTTTAGGGTTTAGGGTTTAGGGTTTAGGGTTTAGGGTTTAGGGTTTAGGGTTTAGGGTTTAGGGTTTAGGGTTTAGGGTTTGGGGTTTGGGGTTTGGGGTTTAGGGTTTGGGGTTTGGGGTTTAGGGTTTGGGTTTATTTCGGGCTTGTTTTATTCTGGGGAGTCTCATCTCTGAGCATCTTTAGAAACCAGGGGCATGGTCCATGCATCCAAACCCTACACTCATGCTCCCGTACACTTTAGTTACAAGCCGAGATTTCTGGAAGCAGCAGGTCGCCCGTCGGAACAGCAACGAGTTTAGGGCTTTCGGGTTGAGCATGGTTATATGTCCTCACACTCCAGGTACCTTTCCCTTGAGACCCTGTCCTCAATAGACCTGGTCACCCTAAATCCCAACCGCAAGCCGCATAGTTGAATAAGGGTTTAGGGTTGAGGGCTAACCCTAAACCCTAAACCCTAAACCCTGAACCCTAAATCCTAAACCCTAAACCCTAAACCCTAAACCCATGGGTGTCGCGTCATAGTTGCAGCGAAAGGGGCGCTGGGCAAAATGCACCCGGCAATGTACGGCAGGCCTGGCGACTGGCAGGCCCAGGGGTTAGGGGGCCTCGCTTCTTTCGGGTTTAGGTTTTAGGGTGTAGGGTTTAGGGTTTAGGGTTTAGGGCCAGAGGGTTTTGGGGATGTTTGGCCTCATGCATCCTGGTCGTTGGAAATTCGGTTTCCTGGAGACCCCCCTTGAAAACAAAAGGTTCTGCCAGGATGCACGAAGGTACTGATTACCAACTTTCCTTCTCACAAACCTTTGGCAGGAACACTCGGTCTTTGTGTCGTGAAGGCCCCTTGGATACTCCACGTGCTTTTGCTTTTGCTTTTGCGTGTATGTACTAATCTTGTAAGACACCAGCCTAAAAACCCTTCAAAACCCTAAACCTGCCACAATGAAGACGATGACCATGGGCAAGGGGGATCAGGACTCACTATAACTAACACACATGGGGGTTTCCGAAATTAGGGGTACCCCTAATATGCCCCCAATAGTATAATACAGTGTAATCCTTTTAGGAACCCCCAAAAGGGTACCCCCCTATTTTCGGAAAACCCCACATCATGAACACCCAGAGCAGCTGAAACAGCAAGCCTGCCCAGCTAGAGAGCGGTACCGTGCAGCCTAAACACCGAAGCCAAAACCCTGAACCCTAAACCCTAAACCCTAAACCCTAAACCACAAACCCTGAACCTACACAACCTTACCCCAGCAAGTGCCCCGAAGCGCCATTGAGCCAGGCCTGTGAGTGTTGACAGCAGCTCCCCAGACTTGGCGACCTCCCGGCGCAGCGTTCAGCGCTTAGGGGACTGGAGGGGGCGGTTTAGGGTTTAGGGTTTAGGGTTTAGGGTTTAGGGTTTCGGGTTTAGGGTTTAGGGTTTAGGGTGTAGGGTTGAGGGTTTAGGGTTTAGGGCAACTTTAGGGTTGATTTTACACTCCTTGCATCCTTCAAAGGAGGTTAGAGACCATATTCAGGGCCCATGAAACTACCTTCAGAGGGCTTAGAGAACTGCAGGGCTAAGGAGGGTTTAGGGTTTAGGGTTTAGGGTTTAGGTTTAGGGTTTAGGGTTTAGGGTTTAGGGGTGCCTGTTGGTGATTTGCAGGCTCTATTGGCAGGGTTGAGGACTTTGGTGTCAAGAGAATGTAGACCCCAAAAAGCCCAAACCCAAGAAGGCGGCAGCCTGCCCAGGCGTTGATCGCATTTTGCTGTACCACCCGCTATGTGGCCTCCCCTTGTGCCGCGGCGCCGTTCTGCGCCGTGGTTCGGCTTAGCTAGCCTTGCCCCGGCTGGTGCAGTTTTCGTGCTGCTGCACCTAGTTGGTTTGGCCAGGGCGCTCCAAGCAACCAGGAGCGCTTCCACATAGCTGACCAGTCTGCACACTGCTCCACCAAAGTGGCTCTTCCGCAACAAAACTAGGCTTGAGCGCCCTAGTTAGGATCTACTTGAGGTTTAGGTCTCATGCTTCGAGGATTTAAGGGTCTATAGTTTAGGGCTTCGGGGTTAGGATTTCAGGGCTTGCAAGAAATGGCGGCCCTTCGAAGCTCGAAGCGAAACAGGCAATGAGCTGAGCATACTGGGAATGCACACCTTTAGCCTCAAAACAAATGAAATTGGGTTAAGAGTTTAGGGTTTAGGGGCCCTATTACGACATGGACCCGTGTATTTGAGGTTCCCCAGACAAAAAATATTGTAGTTCGGAGTGGCTCATCAAACCTACCCCCTATGATCCTCTGCACGCAAGACTCTGAAACCTCCCTCCCCCCTTTGGCGCAGCCCTAAACCCCAAACCCTAAACCCTGAACCCTAAACCCTACACCCTAAACCCTGAACCTTCAGCCCTCAGCCCTGCCTAGATCCCAAAAGCCCGCCTGGGCAGTGACTACTGCCAAACTCTAAACCCTAAACCCTAAACACTAACTCTAAACCCTAAACCCTAAACCCTGAACCCTAAACCCTAAACCCTAAACCCTGAACCCTGAACCCTGAACCCTAAACCCTACACTGAACCTTCAGCCCTCAGCCCTGCCTAGATCCCAAAAGCCCGCCTGGGCAGTGACTACTGCCAAACTCTAAACCCTAAACCCTAAACACGAACTCTAAACCCTAAACCCTGAACCCTAAACCCTAAACCCTCTGAACCCTGAACCCTGTACCCTGAACCCCGAACCCCGAACCCTGAACCCTGAACCCTCAGCCCTGCCTAGATCCCAAAGCCCGCCTGGGCAGTGACTACTGCCAAACCCTAAACCCTAAACCCTAATCATAAACCCTAAACCCTAAACCCTGAACCCTGAACCCTGAACCCTGAACCCTGAACCCGCCTGGGCAGTGACTACTGCCAGCATTTGTGAGGCGAAGGCCAGTGAGCACCTAGACTCCCCTGAGAACCTCAATAAAGATACATATGTCTTAAATATCCTCTTGGGCTTTGTATAGAACAAAAAGAAAAAGAATATGCTTAATATCCTCTTGGGTTGTATATAAACAAAACGGAAACAGAATTCCCAAGGGGGGAAAAGGCACACCACTGCAGCCGTGTCTCCCAGGGCTCTCTTGGCCACCGAGACCACCTCAACAGACCAAGATGACACGGGTTTAGGGTTTAGGGTTTAGGGTTTAGGGTTTAGGGTTTTAGGGTTTAGGGTTTAGGGTTTAGGGTTCAGGGTTTCGGAGCCCACCCAAGGCAGCTGAAGGCTAGGTTACATTCCGAAACATCCTGTTGGATTGGGCTTTAGGGCTTTGGGCTTAGGGTTTCGGGTTTAGGGTTTAGGGTTTCGCCTTTAGGTTTGGGGCGTAGGGTTTAGGGTTTAGGGTTTAGGGTTTAGGGCTTAGGGTTTAGGGTGTAGGGTTGAGAGTCTCAAGATTGCTGCCGGGAGGCCGACACCCCCTCGTCCTGCATCAGGGCCCGGTCCTCCTCGCGGGTTTCCCTTCCCAAAACCCTAAAGATGCCAAAGCACTGGGTTTAGGGTTTAGGGTTTAGGGTTTAGGGTTTAGGGTTTGGGGTTTGGGGTTTGGGGTTTGGGATTTGGGTTAGGGTGATAACGCCTTGCATCCTATTCTCCCTAAATCCTCATAAGCCTTTAGAAGCCTGAAACCCCAAACACCCTCAACCCATAGCTTGCAAGGGTTTAGGGCGAGGGTTTAGAGTGCAAAAGCAGCCCGAAACGGAACTACTTGTCCAGTGTCCAGGTTTCGGGTTTCGAGTTGAGCTTATGCAGGTTGCATTATCCAAAAACAGCTGCTAAGAAAGAACGAAAAAGGACCTAACGCCTAAACCCCAAACCACAAATTCTAAGCCCTAAACCCCCTTAAAGGGGTTAAGAGGGCCCCCGCCAAGGGGAAGTAATCCCTTCCCCCTTTTGTTGAATACCCCCCCCCCCCCCCCCCCTGGATTAGAAAACCACATTCCGGAACATCCTGCCGAAACCGACCCCGCCTTTTGAAACCTATCCCGAATTAGGGGGGCGGGTTCAGTGCTCGCAAAACCTCTCTCTCTCTCTCGCTCTCGCTCTCGCTCTCGCTCTCTCTCTCTCTCTCTCTCTCCCTCTCCCTCTCTCTCTCTCTCTCTCTCTCTCTCTCTCTCGCTCGCTCTCAGTTTACACCTCAATTAACGAAGTGATCACTTACACCCTCCAAACCCTAAAACCTAGACCCTAAACCCTTCAGACCCCAAACGTGACATTTGGATAAAATAACATCCCCCCAATAATAAAACCATATTTCGAGTTTCTATTGCAGGGAGGAGGGGGGGGGGGGCCCCTGTTTAATATTAGGGGGAACGGATTAGGCTGAGAACCCGTTCTCGCTGTAAGTCGTAGCTGAATTCTTTGTCATCTGCCATACAGAACAATGAGCCCTGAACCCAAACTGTTTGTGGTGCGCGGACATCGATGAAGGATTCGAGTTTAGGGTTTAGGGTTTAGGGACTCCTTGCAGGTTCACTAAGAACTCAAAGGCTGTGAAGAAGGTCTGCGCAAATGGCCTACCGCTACTTGTGACGGTGGCGCGTGAACACAAGATGCTAGAAATGTTTCTAACGGGTTTAGGTTTTAGGGTTCAGGGTTCCACTCAGAAATCGAAACCCTAGCTAACCTCATGTTCCCTTGCTTTTGGGGCATCTAGCATGCTTCTGACTCCAGGCGCCCGCCCCCCAAAAAGCAACGGCACAAAACCCCTAAACCTCTTGAGGGTTTGCTGCTTAGGTAATCTCAAGCCCCAGCACCCTTAAGCCCCGAAATCCCAAGCCCAAACCCTAAACAATAGTATCTAAAGGGTTGAGGCATTGGCTAGAATTTCCATCCACTCCCAAGCCCTCGCCCCCCTTCCCCCCACCCTAAAACCTAAACCCTAACGCCCCCAAACCTCTACCCCTAAGGAAACCCTAAACCCTAAACCCTAAACCCTAAACCCTAAACCCCAAACCCCTAAGGAAACCCCGAAACCCCATCCACCCAGGAAGTCCTCTTTGGGCCGCTCCGCATCCTCCATGACCTTGGCCTTTGCAGCCAAAGTACAGACCTGATTCCGCGGCGTTGAAGACGTAGGGCTTAAAGGGTTAAAGGGGTTTTGGGTTTAGGGTTTAGGGCTTAGGGTTGAAAGGTTAAGGGGTTTTGAGGGCTTAGGGTCTAAAGGGTCGAGGGTTTAAAGGGTTTAGGGACTAAGGGTCTGGAGTGCGGAGATGGTGTTGGACATCTGTTTGGGGTAACAAGGTTACCCTAAACCCTAAACCCTAAACCCTAAAAACCCTAAAAACCCTAAACCCTAAACCCTAAACCCTAAACTAGAGTGCAGGGATGGAACTGAAAAAGTCTGCGTAGTCTCCTGCATGCCTACTGTAAATGAGTATTCAAACCAGGCATTCCTACCCTAAACCTTACACCCTAAACCCTAAACCCTAAACCCCTACTCTCCAACTGTCAGTAGGGCTATAGCAGTTTGGGGCTCCAATTGGTAGGGTCTTGGGGCTTTAGGGTTTCTGGGCCTTATGGGGCTTGCAGGGTTTAGGGTCTTAAAGGTTTCAGGGTTTAGGGTTTAAGGTTTCGGGTGTTTAAGGCTTTTGGTGTGAATCGGGCTTTGAAGGGTTTGGGGGCTTGTAGGGCTTATTGGGTTTATAGGGCTAACCCTAAACCCTAAACCCTAAACCCTAAACCCTAAACCCTAAACCCTAAACCCTAAACCCTAAACCCTAAGGGGTCTCCAATATGGAGCGTTGTGGTCCCTGAGAGGATGCCCCGTGACACTTTTCTTCACTAGCCTTCCGAAGCCCTGCACCCTCAACCCTAAACCCTAAACCCTAAACCCTAAACCCTAAACCCTAAACCCTATACCTGCAAGTTCCTGTGGCCGGTCCCTTGGCCTTAAACCCCAAGGCCTAAGCCGCCAAGCGTCCATGTGCCTAAGCACGGTGTACTTGGGGCTATGGAGGAGATCCATAGCGCCCAAGAAGAGGGTTTAGGTTTAGGTTTAGGGTTTAGGGTTTAGAGTTTAGGGTTTAGGGTTTAGGGTTTAGGGTTTAGGGTTTAGGGTTTAGGGTTTAGGGTTTAGGGGTTTAGGGTTTCGGGTTTTGGGGAAACCCTCAAACCTCCCTTGTCCTTGCACGACCCCACCCACGAAGCCTAAGCCGAAACCTTCGACCCCAAGTGTGGTTTAGGGTTTAGGGTTTAGGGTTTAGGGTTTAGGGTTTAGGGTTTAGGGTTTAGGGCTATTCTGCCAAGTGGCGGAAGCCTCCGCATACACCAAGCCCACGGCCGCCAAAAAGAGCCACACGATAAGGAGGCCACAAATGGCCGGGAGGACTCCCATGGGTGCCTAGTAGGGTTTAGGGTTTAGGGTTTAGGGTTTAGGGTTTAGGGTTATAGGTTTAGGGTTTAGGGTTTAGGGTTTAGGGTTTAGGGTTTAGGGTTTCCCATGCGGGCCCAGCCATGGCACGCCATGAGACCCTGAACTGGGTGTCTGGGGACCCTAAACCCAAAAACCCTTAAAACCCTAGAACCCTAAAACCCTAAAACCCTAAAACCCTAGAACCCTAGAACCCTAAAACCCTAAAACCCTAAAACCCTAAAACCCCAAAACCCTAAAACCCTAAAACCCGAAAACCCTAAAACCCTAAACCCAAAACCCTAAACCCTTAATGGGTTTGCTAGGATGGGCCATTGGGCCTTACCATCCGCATGAGCCCGAGATAGGAGGGCCCTGTTGGGATCTGTCCTTTTACGGGCTTAAAGGGGATCATGAAGGGAAGCTAACCCTAACAAAACGGGGACCAGGGGCCTACTCTGGGTCCTGGTAGTTTTGCGTTGTAGGGATGGGGTGGTGCTGGTACTAGATAAAGTTTTAGGGTTTAGGGTTTAGGGTTTAGGGTTTGGGGTTTAGGGTTTAGGGTTTAGGGTTTAGGGTTTAGGGCTTAGAAGGGGCGCCGGAAACTTCCTGCACCCAAGGGGCCGTTACGCTCGGGAGCGCCAGGAAGCCGCCGCCGAGGGCAGTGCCGGCGATGATGGCCACAGCATCCTTCACACTCCTTGGGTTTAGGGTTTAGGGTTTAGGGTTTAGGGTTTAGGGTTTAGGGTTTAGGGTTTAGGGTTCTAGGGTTATAGGTTATAGGTTATAGGTTATAGGTTATAGGCTTGACGGTTCCAGGGCTCCCGAGCTCCAGGGTTCTAAGTATGGTTCTAGGGTTCTCGGTTCAGTAAAGCTAAGGGCTTCTAGGTTGCCCAGTAACCTAGGATGAAAAAGGGTGCCCTCTGTTTTTCTTAAAGGGGTTTATAAGGGAACCTAAACCTACCAAAAAGGGAATAAGGGCACTACTGGGCCTCCTAGGCTTCTAGGGTGCAATCTCCAATCCTGATCTAATCTAAATTTAGGGTTTAGGGTTTAGGGTTTAGGGTTTAGGGTTTAGGGTTTAGGAAATAGGGTTTAGGGTAATCTAAGCTCGACCCCAAACCCCAAACCCTGAACCCTAAACCTAGACCCTTTCGAGGGCTCCTTCTGGGGATTCACGTAAGACCCCAACATCGATCTCGCTGGATCCTAAACCCTGGGCCCTAAAAGAATCCTAAGTTTCAACAAGCCCCGAACAAAAAGAACGAATGAAAGAAAGAAACCTCGTTCCTGGAACACAAGCTATAAAAGAGCAGACCCCAAGAATCTAACACCTCAAGTGGCAAGTGCATTTTCGAGATTTCTCTATTGAAAGGTTCGGCTTTGAACTCTCTAGCCCCGAAACACCAAATCTCACAACCCGGAGAAGCCCCCAGCCCAAACTCCACAACCCCCGGAAGCCCCGAACTCCGAATCCTAAACCCAAGAAACCCAAAAAGCCCTGAAGCGCTGAAAGCAATCAACCCCCCTCACCCCCCCCAAAGGTCCACGTGGGTTTAGGGTTTAGGGTTTTAGGGTTTAGGGCTAGGGTTTAGGCCAAGCATCATCCCGGCTTCTTCCTCTTCGCTGGGGTTCCCGGTGCTGGCCACTGCAGCCGTTAGGTGCAAGCTCGAGTGTTTGGGGCCTCAGCCGGGCTTGGGGTGGTTCCCTGCCCGAACTCTCCGGAAGCCCCAAAAGCCCCGAAATACCTTCAAAACACCAAGCCCTAATTCACTCCGAGGCCCGTCAAGCCCCTAAAGCACTTAAAGCCCTTAAAGCCCCTTCAAGCCCCTGAAGCGGTAAAGCCCTGCACCCCAAAACCCTAAACCTTCGAAGTCATGACACACCATGGCCCTGAAGCCCTGCCCCACATGCTCCAATGTGGTACCTTCTCGGGTGCGTTTGTACGAAAATGCCCCCGGGTATAGGAAACCTATAACTATAACCAATCCCGTAGTAGCTTGAGTCGGGTCTTCAGCTGCTGCCCGAAACTAACCCTAAACCCTAAACCCTAAACCCTAAACCCTAGACCCTAAACCCTGAACCCTAAACCCTAAACCCTACACCCTAAACCCGAAACCCCCAGCCGGGGGGCTCTGGTTCACCGACACCAGCACCGCCTTGGTCGCGCGATTCCAGTGCGCGCCGCCGCGCGGCTTCCAAAAGCTGCAGGACTTGGACGTCATGGGGACGAAGGCAGCCTGATCTGGGTTGAGGGCTTCTAGGGTTTAGGGTTTAGGGTTTAGGGTTTGGGGTTTGGGGTTTAGGGTTTAGAGTGGGCTTCTTGGGGAATGATGGCCCTATATATGGTTCCGTGTCCCGCGTCGGTACCCCCCCCCCCCACCCCCCCTAAACCCTAAACCCTAAACCCTAAACTGTAAACCCTAAACCCTAAACCCCTAAACCCTAAACCCCTAAACCACTAAACCCTCAACCCTCAACCCAAACCCCAACCACACCACCCCACAGGGGGGCCCAAACCACAGGGGGCAGGGACCCTAAACCCTAAACCCTAAACCCTAAACCCTAAACCCTAAACCCTAAACCCTAAACCCTAAACCCTAAACCCTAAACCCTAAACCTAGGTTTCGGGTTCCCGGCCTTGCCCAGGAAGAGGATCGACAGGGTCGCCAGGAGGAGCGGCTTCTTGGCCCGGGCCGGCGCCTTGCGCCCACTCAAGCTGCCCATGTGGCGGCCGACATCTTCGCAAGCGCGGGAAGGCAAGGGGGGTTCCAGAAGCTGTGAGGGTTTAGGGTTTAGGGTTTAGGGTTTAGGGTTCAGGGTTGAACCCTGGTTTTTTTAAACAAATGCACTGCAGCGCAAAGCCAAAGCTCAAGCTCAGACCAGGAAGAGCACGTATTAAGCCCAAACCCTAAACCCTAAACCCTAAATCCTAAACCCTCTAAGCCCTAAATGGTGTTTAGGGTTGAGGGTGTGATGAAGATGTGGAGCTGTGGAGCTTTGCGCATTTCCTGTGGCTGAGCCAAGGTGGGTCGGCAGCAGATGCTAGGATTTAGGGTTTAGGGTTTGGGGTTGAGGGTTGAGGGTTTAGGGTTTAGCGTTTGGGATTTAGGGTTTTGGGGTTTAGTCTTCAGGCTATAGGGTTGATAGCACTGGAAAAACTTGGCTTACAACAACATATTGGGGAGGGGGATGTAAGTCACGGACCCTTCTGGGGGTTTCCGAAATTAGGGATACCTTCTTGTCCAAATTATAAGAGAATGCTTCTACTTATGGGGGGGTGTATATTAGGAGTCCCATATTTTCGTAAATCCCCTTGCGAGGGACTGCGATGTAGTTTGTGTTGAGGGTTTTGGGTAACCCACCCTATGCCCTCAACACTAACTACACCCGAAAGCCCTGCCCCCGCCCCCCACTCCAAACGACAAAAAAACTCTGCGGTAGTTCAGGGGTCGACATCAAGACAAACCCTAAACCCTAAACCCTAAACCCTAAACCCTAAACCCTAAGCCCCTAAATAGGTTTGGGACTGAGAACTATTCGGTAGGTACTGCCATGTCCAAGTCCTTCTTGACGTTTTCGTAGTCGTGCGCCCCATCAATGAAGACAAGGTCCAGCGAGCGAGATGAGATACCTTTGCTGGCGGAGGGTGTGTAGGGTTCCTAGGAATATAGGCTTTAGGGGGTTTAAGGTTTAGGAAAGCCGTAAACCCTAAACCAAGTTCCGCTGCGGGCCTTTAGCAGTTTAGGGGCCTGGAAATTAAGGTTCACTATTCGTGAGCTGATTACGGTGGTAGGAAGGTGACTTAGGTTCGATTGGGGATGCCACCAAATTTAGATCGGCTCGTTAGCTCTCGGGGGTCCGTTCTGTCATGTCGTACAGGGTTCAGGGTTCAGGATTCAGGGTTTAGGGTTTTAGGGTTTAGGGTTTAGGGCTTTAAACCTACTTGAAAACCCAGACTCTACAAAGCCAAAGCCCGAAACTTTAGCCATGAACCCGAAAAGCCCTGCAAAAACCCGGAGAAAGAAGCCGGATTGAGGACCCTCAGCTTCCTACACCCTGAACCCCAAACCTTAAACCATCACAACTCGTGAGCCCCAGCCCCAGCAACCCTAAGGGTCCATGTACCTTATGCTTATATACTTAGACCCAAATTCCGTATATATAGGAAGTACTTTAAGGCGCAAGTATTCCATAATTAGGTACATGGACCCTTAGGGCAATATAAGCCCAACGTTGAACCCTAAGGCCCAAGTGCATCACAACCTGACTTCGGATCCTTTTCTGGCGCTTAGGGTTTAGGGTTTAGGGTTTAGGGTTTAGGGTTTCGGGTTTAGGGTTTAGGGTTTCGGGTTACAAGGCTCCGGAGTACAATAGCAGACCCAGGCAACTGGCAAACTAGACAACTGACAATTTGGGGCTGTAGTGTTTAGGTCGTAGGGATTTTCTGCTCTCGGACATCAGAACGACTCCCACCCCCTGAGCACTAAACACTTGAACCCTTAACCCCTAAACCCTTGAACCCTAAACCCTAAACCCTAAACCCTAAACCCTAAACCCTTAACCCTTGAACCCTAAACCCTAAACCCCCAAACCCGGAACCCCTAAACCTTAAAGTTACTGGAGCTCGGAGCCCTAAATGCAGAATCCCTAAACCCTAAACCCTAAACCCTAAACCCTAAACCCTAAGAGTCCTACATGCAGACGTTCGGCGCGCACTCGCTGTAAGTGAGGTCGTGGCATGGATGCCCACCTGGTCTGTCAACAATGGGACATCGGAGGAGGGTTGAGGGTTTAGGGTTATGGGTTGTTTAGGGTTTAGGGTTTAGGGTTTAGGGTTTAGGGTTTAGGGTGTAGGGTTTAGGGTTTAGGGTTTAGGGTTAGGGTTTAGGGTTTAGGGTTTAGGTTCAGGGTTTAGGGGGTTCCTTATGCAGGAGCAAGTACAATCAAAGATTCTGCTACAAATCCAAGTCTCAACTGTGCAACCCCCCCCCCCCCCCCCGGTGCCCTGCATTTGAACTTTCCTTATGCTTGCATTGTCGACTTTGGTAGTGGTGCAGGACAGTTGCTTTTTCTTCTTCGGAACAATTCCGTTCCGTTCCCGCCCCCGCCCCCCACCCCCGCCCCACACACGCACACTGTCTCTCTCTCTCTCTCTCTTTCACTCTGTCGCTCTCCCTCTGTCTCAGTAGATGCGGGCATGGTGCCTTCGGCAGATTGGGCTTGTCCTCATGCTTTGCAAGGAAGCGGGACCATTACGGGGGAGAAGGAGGGACTCCTGGAAGGGACCCTTAACCTTCTTCTCCTACATAATCTCTATATATATATATATACTTATTTATTTATTTATGTATTTATACCTTATATAGCCCCTTTATACCTAAGTAGCCCCTAGATAAAACCCAAGAACCCCTAAGGTCCCTTATAAGGGTCCCTGTTTAGTTCCTTGAAAGCAGGACCCCGGTACCCCAAAAAGCCCGCGAAACCCTAAACCACGGGGTGGCGAATGCCGCGGACATTCGTGAGAAAGCTGCAAAATCAAGGGAATCATACTCGCACTGGGGATGTACCCCTAAGAGGTTCCCTTAAGATACTCCGAATGTGGCCCTTCTATTCCCTTACCCTAAGGGTCCATGTACCTAAATAGGGAATACTTGGGCCTTGAAGTACCTCCTATTTGGGGACTTTTGGGCCCAAGTACACAATAATGAGGTACATGGACTGGTAGGGTTAGAGGATCTTCAGAAAGGGTCCCCGAATCCCAAGGGTACAACCTTAGGGGGCTGATGAGTTTGCTAAGGTTGGGCTCGTAGTCGGGCTTCGAGTTTTGGGACTACCCGAAGGGTCCATGTACCATATTGTTGTATACTTGGGCCAAAAAAAATTCCCTGTATAAGAGGTACGTTAAGGCCCAAGAATTGCCTATCTAGGTACAGGGACCCTTAGGGCCAGAGCTTGTGGGGCTCAAGAGTCTGTAACTGCAGAGGTTTCGTGCTTATTGGGCTCCAGAAGCCAGGCTAACCCTAATTCAGCCGTTATCTGTTTTGATTCCTAACACAAGCCCCAGGCCCTATACCCAAGGCCCAACAATACAGACACCAAACCCTAAAACCCCGAACCCCAAACCCTAAACCCTAAACCCTAAACCCTAAACCCTAAGCCCTGCCAGCGCCACGTCCTCCGAGTCGGGGCAGAGCGCTACGTCCCAGGAGCCGTCCGCGGGCAGTGCCGCGCCCTTCTTGCATAGACAAGGTGAAGGAAGGGGCTTGGGATAGGGTTTAAGGTTTAGGGTTTAGGGTTTAGGGTTTAGGGCTTAGGGCTTAGGGCTTAGGGCTTAGGGCTTAGGGCTTAGGGCTTAGGGTTTAGGGCTTATGGTTCAGGGCTTAGGTTTCACGGGGCCTCTTAGATGTGGAGGCCAAGTTGACAAAGAATTGGAGATGCCGGTATCACAATTTCCGGCTGACTGAGTGGGACACCATGAATGTGCATTGAGGCTCCACTCCATTACTTCACCATGCCCCAGAGAAACCATGCACAAGTCGGTTTAGGGTTTAGGGCTTACGGTTTAGGGTTTAGGGCTAGAAGGGTACTGTTGTGGGATGGGGGGGAGGGATAGCATCGAAGATGGTCGGTCTCCATGCCCCTTTCTTCGCCATTTTCTTTGCCCACTGACTGGTGTATTTCATTCCCATGCAATTCAGAGAATCCAACTGTTCAGGGTTTCGGATCTAGTGTTTAGGTTTCTGGGATCCTATATTCCCAGCCCCACCCCCCCCCCACCCCCCCTGACTACCCCACGCAGTAGATAGGGCTCCAGTAAAGCTGAATTTCGGGTCATGTGGGCCTTGTGTTGGGTACGTAAACCCGCATCCCTAAACCCTAAACCCTAAACCCTAAACCCTAAACCCTAAACCCTAAACCCTAAACCCTAAACCCTAAACCCTAAACCCCATACCCTAACCCCTAAACCCTAAAGGCCCTAAGACGCGGGCCACAAGAATGACACAGGCCTTGTAGGGACGATGTACTTTTGCACTGCCGTCGAAGCAGTACGTCCTGGGCCCAGCTACATCCCAAAAATAACCCCTGCCCCAATAGTGCATGTTCCACATACACTTTTGGAGGAGTTTAGGGTTTAGGGTTTAGGGTTTAGGGTTTAGGGTTTAGGGTTTAGGGTTTAGGGTCTAAAGGGTTCCAAAGTGTGCGTTCCCCCATACACGTTTTAGATGATTGTGGAACAAAAGCTGTGAAATTCTACGATCCACTTTATGTGTAATCATAAGCTCTATCACGCTTGTAGGGCCGCAGTTGTAATAGTAGTATAATTTGGGGCGTGAAGTGAGAAAGGGCCCGTTTTTAATATGTCTTCACAGGGCTTTTTTCTCCATTACCAGTAAGCATTAGAAGGAAGTGCTATTGAGGGGGCAATAAATAAGGACTACTTCGTTCTTTCGCTTATTCTTTTACTTCGTTCGTAAACTCGCGTGTAAAACCAATACGCTCTTTCTCTTCGTAAAAATACTATTATCATCCGGGGTTTCGTTCATATGTTCATGTAACATGGTATTCTGCCAGTGCAGACTCCACCACATGATGCTGATGCTTCAAGACACGAGAACAAGCGACGGCACAACAAATATTGAAGGAAACCCTAAACCCTAAACCCTAAACCCTAAACCCTCAAGCATGATACAAGCTTCATAGGGGGGGCGCGTCTAAATCTGTGGGTGCAGTGTAGCGGGCTTTTCTTACTAGATCCTATCTTAAGAGATTTGATCAGGGATGTTAGGTTTGTGGCCGGGAGCCAGGGAGGGTTTAGGGTTTAGGGTTTAGGGTTTAGGGTTTAGGGTTTAGGGTTTAGGGTTTAGGGTTTAGGGTTTAGGGTTTAGGGTTTAGGGTTTAGGGAGATGACGACTGCGAGCTTTGCCTCCATCAAACAGGAGCCCCGCAACTCTTCAAACCCTTAGCCCTTTGTCTAGGTTTTGGGGTTCTAAGGCTTCGAGTTTACAGATCATAAGCCCTTAGCCCACGAGAGTACACGAAACCCTAAATGCCCTAAACCCTAAAAAAACTTAAACCCAAAAAACTCCTAAACCCGAGGTTTGGGCGCAGGGAAGTTTCAGGGTCAGGGTTTAGGCCCTGACATTCCTTCGACTGGTGGCTTTTGAGGAGCCATGTTTAGGCTATTGGAGGTGTCAGGGTGTTCAGTTCAGGGCTTAGGGTCTAAGGGTTTAGGGCTTGGTTAGCCACATTTTGGGGCAGGCGAACTGTTTCTGGGGGCACTTCGGGGGCGCGGGGGGGGATGAAGGCCTCAGTCGGTCCCCCAGTGTACAGGGCTCGTACGCGGGGCTCTTGGGCACAACGTCGCGACATAGGAGCATCTTGAATGCCGAAGTGTACCCTCTAAGGTATACCAAACCCTATACCCCAAATCCGTAGAGTTCAGGGTTTTACAGCAGCATCAAGGGCTTGTATACCCATACAGCCCCAAAAAAAACGTAATAAAAACATATTAACAAATAATGATAACGATAATGATCATGATAGTGATAAGGATAATGATAATGATACTACTAATCATAATCCGAATAACAATGTGTATATATATATATATATACATATCTGTATACACATACATGTGTATGATACATACATATATCTACACACACACATACATGTACTTATATACATATATACACTCTGTACATATGCAGAATGCATACCTGTATATGTGGTTTTTGCGTCTATATATATATATGTAGGTATATATATATATATATGTAGGTATATATATATATATATACACATTATAAAACGACCCCGTCGAGTGGCGCGGCAACTTTGGCGAAGCGCTGCTCCACGCTTCTCCGCGCCTCGTCACTTCTTGGGCTTGTATGTGTTGCCCTGTAAACCCCAAAACCCTGAATACTTTAGGGGTTAGCGCTTAAAGGCTTAGGCTTTAGGGTTCAGGGTTTAAGGGTTTAGGGTTTGGGGTGTAGGGTGCCCAAAACCCAAAACCCAAAACCCAAAACCCAAAACCCTAGACCGGAAACCCTTGCGGGTATTCAGGGCTTAGGCTTCCACGGGCCTTTGAAAGGGACGGGGATTGGAAGGGCGGGGGCATGAGGGCTTTCGGAGGAATTCGAGCTTTGGTCAAGGGTATTGCGGGGCATGAGCTTTCCTGGATTTTGTAGGGCTTAGGGTTTAGGGTTTAGGGTTCAGGGTTTAGGGTTTAGGGTTTAGGGTTTAGGGTTTAGGGTTTAGGGTTTAGGGTTTAGGTTGAAACAGACTTGTAACTGGATTGTTGTTTCGGCTAATGTTTCCCGACAGCACATACCGTTGATTGGAGTCAGGGGCGAGGGTCGGGCAAAACCGGGCAAGACACAATCATCCGAAAATGGGGGAAGGGGGCTGTTTAGGGTTTAGGGTTTAGGGCTTAGGGTTTGGGGTTTAGGGTTTAGAGTTTAGGGGGCTGCAGACTTGGGGGCTTGGAACCCTAAACCCTAAACCCTAAACCCTAAACCCTAAACCCTAAACCCTAAACCCTAAACCCGTTTCAGTAAAGCATTAGGGCAAGGCTCGTAGCAATAGGACAGTTGGGGGCTCAGATCTCCATCCTGGCCTCGTTGGCGGAGACCTCTCCCAGGTGACTTTTCTCGCGCAGGGCGTCCTTGCTGCTCAAGCTCTTCGCACAAGGGTACCGTCAGGGTTTAGGGGTTAGGGCCTAAACCCTAAACCCTAAACCCCAAACCCTAAACCCTAAACCCTTAACCCCAAACCCTAAACCCGAAACCGAAAGGGGGACTCCATACCTGGAGGAGGTCCCTGGAGGAGGTCCCCCCCATATTTAGGGCATCTGACAGGGCACTTGGGGCTCCAGGCTAGGTAAACCCGACAGAGGCTTAGGCTTTGGGGTTTAGAGCTTTGCTTCTTTTGTGGCGTTTAGGCTCGGAGGCTGAACTCTAATCCCTAAACCCTAAACCCTACACCCTAAACCCTTTTCGGCGTCCTGGTAGGTGGGATTGTTGTCCCAAAGGTCCACGAGGTGGACCTTGCGTCGAGACATTGCGGCTAAGATTGGAAGGCCTAAATGGCCAGGCCAAATCCTCAAGGGTTTGGGGTTTAGGGTTTACGGTTTAAGTTTAGGGCTTAGGGCAACAACAAGCTCTAAGTGTTCTAGGGTTTCGCGTTTAGCTACCCTAAACCCCAAGCCCTAAACCCAAAAACACTTCAAGCCTAACCCACTAAGCCCCAAATCCTAAGTCCTAAGCCAGGAGCCAGGACACGACCTCCAAGGGCAGTCGCTTGGCCAGCAGAGAGGCGCAGGTCTCACCCATGAAGACCCCGACCTGGGGATCTTTTGGTTAGGGCTTAGGGTTCAAGGTTCTAGGCTTAGGGCTTAGGGCTTGGGGCTTAGCGTTTGGGGTTCAGGGTTGAGGGTTTCTTCGGTTAGGCTTCAGGGTTTGGCACAGCTTAGGGTTTTGACCGCCTGAAGACCGGAAAGGGCGGGGCAGGTTGCCAAGCCTTTTGAGACAAGCACGGGTGGTTCTTGCAATACTCGCATAAGACGGTCCCTTCACCTGTAAAGCCGCTATACAGGGTTTCGGGTTTAGGGATCAGGGGTGAGGCTTTAGGGTTTAGGGTACAGGGTTTAGGGGGCAACGAAGATGGCGAACAAAGACTGGAATCATAGAAGATTTGGACGAAAGGCCGATCGTATTCGCTCGTCAGACCCTTACTCGTCGTGCCCCAAACTCAATCCTTAACCAGTTAACCCTAAACCCTCAAACCCTCTATGTGCCGACTTGGGAATGTAACCTTTAAAGTTCTCGCAATGTAGACTCAGCCCTCTGATGGTAAGAGCCCAGGAAATGCACCCTAAACACTGTAAAACCTATAAACCCCTATAACCCCTATGACCGCTCTCAACCCTCCAAACCCTCCAAAGCCTCCAAACCATCCAAACCATCCAAACACTCTAAACCCTCCAAACCCTACAACCCTATAAACATCACAAACCCTTTAAACCCTCTAAAACCTCTACGACTCTACAACCTCTACGCCCTAAACGCTAAACCCTAAACCCTACGTACCGGCCTCGGCCATGGACACCCCGCGGCGATCTGGCGAGGGCCTGTGACATACTGTTGGTTAGTACGGGAAGGAGGGAATTCGGGCCCTATGGGTTTAGGGTTTAGGGTTTAGGGTGTAGGGTTAAGGGTTTAGGGTTTAGGGTTTAGGGGGTAGGGGGTAGGGTTTAGGGTTCAGGGTCTAGGGTTTAGGGTTTAGGGTGGCAAGATGGAGCTGGAGCACCCCAAGCCCTGTGAACCCTAACCCTAAACCCTAAACCCTAAACCCTAAACCCTAAACCCTAAACCCTAAACCCTAAACCCTAAACCCTAAACCCTAAACCCTAAACCCTAAACCCTAAACCCTAAACCCTAAACCCTACAACGACTGGTGAGGTCCCTGGGTGCCTGTCGAAGGCCAGCATCTCAACCAGGCGCTCCAGGACGACCTCCAAGGACGGGCTTAGGGTTTAGGGTTTAGGGTTTAGGGTTTAGGGTTTAGGGTTTAGGGTTTAGAGTTTGGGGTTTACGGTTCAGTTGAGGGTTTATGGCTTTAGGGTTTAGGGCTTAGGGTTTCAGGGTTTAGGGTTTTCGGGTTGAGGGTTTAGGATTTAGAGGTTCAGAAAGGGGTCTCTAGGGTGTGGAACCCTAGAACCCTAAACCCCAAAACCCTCAACCCCCTAAACCCGAAAACATAAACCCTAAACCCTAAACCCTCAACCCGACCCTGGTGGCTCCGCCTGACGCTGGTCAGCTCCCCGAGGTACAGCCCAGGGGGGAAGTCGAAATAGCGGCGCGGTGTACGCACCCCATGCCGGTTGGTCCCCTGAAAAACTTGAAGGGGGAGGATTTAGGGCTCAGGGTTTAGGATTCAGGTATTAGGGTCTAAGGTTTGGGGTTGAGGGGTTAAGGCTTTGTTTCGGGTTAGGGGGTTTAGGGCTGCTGAGGGGCTTGAGGGGTTTAGTGGTGGGGTTGACCTACAGGTTGTGGAGGGCTTGGGGTTGAGGCTTTACGCTGAATGTTCAGGTTTAGGTTTTAGTGTGTAGGGGTTCAGAGTTGAGGGCTTGAGACCACTTAAGCCCTGATTCCTAAACCTTATAAACACTGTAGAGCCTAAACTAATCGTAAGTTACTCCCTACTTCTCGCGTATACTCCATAAGTATGATATTTGTTTAAGGCCCAAGCCCAAACATGTGTTTCTTCTCCTGCTGGCGAAACACGTGTACGTAAACCCCAAACCCTAAACCCTAAACCCTGAACCCTAAACCCTAAACCCTAAACCCTGAACCCCTAAACCTCTAAACCCGTAAACCCTGAACCCGGGGCCTGCAAAACCTGAAGATAAACGCCTCACGTCACCGAAACCCAGATGGTAGCTGTTCTCGAGATTATGGGTTTCAGCTTAGGGTTTAGGGTTTAGGGTATAGGGTTTTCCCTTATTGCGGTCCTTACTAGAGGGCGGCCCCTACCTTTTTTAGGGCAGGGACCAGGATTTAGAGAACTGACCACCCTAAACCCTAAAACCCTAAAACCCTAAAACCCAAAAACCCTCAAACCCTAAAACCCTAAAACCCTAAAACCCTAAACCCTAAACCCTAAAACCTAAAACCCTAAACTCTAAAACCTAAAACCCTAAACCCTACTGATGAAGAAAGTGCTGCCGCTGGGCGGAACAGCGGCAGGAATACGTTGTCATAGAAGAACCAAAGCCTGGCAAAAACACACGCAAACGCGGGTCTTTTGGGCTTTGGAGATAGGGTGCAGGGTTCAGGGTTCAGGGTTCAGGTTATAGAGTTTAGGCTAAACGTTTTAGGGTTTAGGGTTTAGTGGACAAAGTCCTGAATCGTGGAGTCATTTGGGAGGTTCTCTAAATTATTTGCCTTGTATGGGTCTCCTACGATGATACGGAGCCTTGTATGTAGGTTCATAGCGAGGCCGGTAGCTCGGAGAATGTCTTCGTACGACGAGTCCTCTTGTGATTAAAGTTGCGTTGAAGTCTATAAAACCAGCACCCAAAAACCTTACCTGAACCCAAAACCCTGAACTCCAAGCCCCAAGCCCAAAAACTTTACCGAACACCCTAAACCTGGTAAGTTTCGCGAACCAGGTTTCGGGAAGGTGAGTTCGACACCAATCGGCGCTAACTCCCCATATAGGGGTTGGGAGTGCATGCTTGCTTTTTTCTAGACTGAACAACCATTTGAAGGCTCTGCACACCCACAGCAGCGAACCAACATGTTTTACCGTTTGTTAAGGGCCGGCGTCCCGCCGGTGACCCTCCATGAGCCTCAGATTCCCGAAGAACCTGGCCAGAAGCAAGCCCTACCCCTCTATAGCCTTGCCATGGCTGACCTTCAGAAGCCCCTAAACCCTAAACTGTAAACCCTAAACCCAACGCCCAGGCTGGATTACTATGATGCCTGAAACTGAGGCGTGGGACCTTTGCGCCTTACATGGCCGTGAGGGGCTTCAGGGATCGCCTCCTCAAGGCCTTAAGTAGCTAAAGTTTAGGGTTTAGGGTTTAGGGTTTAGGGTTTAGGGTTAAGGGCTTAGGTCTTAGGACCTCGGCACTTACATCCAGGACCGTAAGCCCTACGAACTAAACTCGCTAATTCTAACTCGGGAACTAGGGAACTAAGCACCCACATTGTCCTATAAATGCTTGTAAGCGATGAGAAACCCTAAACCCTGAACCCTAAACCCTAAACCCTAAACCCCTCTTTGTTAGGTCAGGGCTCAGGAAGCCTTGGGGCGACTCAAATCATGCAGCCAAGCTTCTCAAACATCCAGGACACCCACGTTGGCAGCGACTGGGCCTTTGTCTTCGGTTAGGGTTTCGGGTTTCGGGTTCAGGGTTTAGGGTTTAGGGTTTCGGGTGCAGGGTTTAGGGTCCAATTAGGGCTGAGGGTTTAAAGGAAGGGTTTCGGATTTGGGGTTTAGGGTGTTGTCTTGGGCGCTCACCAGCAAGAAGGAAAGACTGCCCCAAGCCCAGTCCCCATCAACTGAGGGTTCACAAGATGTTTAGTTCCCAACGCCTGAACCCTAAACCCTAAACCCTAAACCCAAAACCCTAAACCCTAAACCCTAAACCGTAAACCCTAAACCGATTCTGGGCTTTCATGAAAAAGGAGGGCTGGTGTGGTGGGTTCGGGTCAACCCTAAACCCTAAGCCCTGAACCCTAAACCCTAAACCCTGAACCCTAAACCCTACACCCCAAACGCTCTGCATCCGAGACGCGAATTCCAAGAAGGTACCCCGATCGTAGCGCGGGAGAAACGGATGCCTCACACAAGGGGCAGAAACAAAACACTCTGTACTCTGTACCTTACCCCTAAACCCCGGCCCGAAACCCCCCAATGCCCCCTAAACTCCCCAAAACCCGTTCAAGCCCGAGAACCCGAGGACACTTGCAAGCCCATCATTTGACAACAAAGCCTAAGCCCTTTCGGTTATGAGGGTTTGGGGTTGGGATGTTCCCCGCTATACTCACAGACAGCTATATTGGTTTGAGCCGTACATAACCCTATAAAGGATCCCTGATGTCTCAACAGCTTGCAACATCGCCCAGCAAGACCAACCTAATCCCCAAACCCAAACTCCACACCCTAAAACCAAGCCCTAAACCCCCAAAACCCAAAAATCCACAAACCCAAAAACAGAACCCAACAACCTTACACCCCAAAACCCCAAAACCCCAAAACCCCAAAACACCGAACCCCGAACCGAAACCGAAACCCTAAACCCTGAACCCTAAACCCGAAAGCCTAAACCCTAAACCCTAAACCCTAAACTCTAACCCTAAACCCTAAACCCTAAACCCTAAACCCTAAACCCTAAACCTGGCCTCAGCGAGAGCCATGGAAGCTGCGCGAAGTGCTTAGCCAAGTCCGCGTAGAAGGCGGTCTGTGGTTTCAGAGTTTAGGGTTTAGGGACTGTTTAGGGTTGACAAGGTTTAGGCCTACTTGGGTTGTCCGCAAGAGGGCTACCCTTTTGAGAAGGGGTTTCTAGGCTTATTGCGGGCAACCCCCATGATTTTGGTGAATGCTCATGTAGAAGTAGGGGTTCTAACCGACGATGTGCTTGTAGAAGTTTTGTCACACTCACGTCCCTCTGGGTATCCAAGCTACGTACAAGGGGCGGTATACCGGCAGCGACCGCTAAACCCTAAACCCTAAACCCTGAACCTTAAACCCTAAAGCCTAAAACCTAAACCCTAAACCCTAAACCCTGAAACCTAAACCCTAAACCCTAAACCCTAAACCCTCAACCCTAAACCCTAAACCCTAAACCCTGAACCCCAGGGCCATGGTAGCTGCCGTAAGTCACCAACACAAGCTAACATGGACTCTGGGGAGCCCAAGCCCTACACCCTAAACGCAAAACCGCAAAAACCCAAAGGGCTTAGGGTTTAGGGCTTAGGGTTTAGGGTATAACCTAAACTTTAAACTCCCAAAACCCTGCCCCCCCGTAAACCCTGAACCTAAACCCCAAAACACTAACAGCCTAAACCCCTGAAAGCCTAAAACGCCTAAAAGCCTAAAGCCTAAAGCCTAAACGCCTAAAACCCTTAACCCTTATCCCTAAAACAAAGCGAGCGAGATTGTTCAGCATGTTCGTGAACCCGAAAAGGCAGAACATCCCCGTTGTCCAGATTCCAAACATCCCTGAAGGTTTAGGGTCTATAAACCCTAAACCCTAAACCCTAAACCCTAAACCCTAAACCCTAAACCCTAAACCTATAGGGTGTAGGGTTTCGGGTTTGGGGGTTTGGGGGTTTGGGGGTTCGGGGGTTTGGGGGTTTGGGGGTTTGGGGGGTTGGGGGTTTGGGGGGTTGGGGTTTTTCGGGTTGGGGGTTTAGGGTTTCGGGGTCTGCGACTTAGTGTTCTTAGAAAAGGCTGGGAGAGAGGAGTTCTTCCAGAAACGCCTACATGACCTAAGCCCACTAGCACTAGCACCATCAGAAGGGTCATCTTGGACAGGGCGCCCTTCGCAGGTGCCAAGGAACCCAAACCCACACCATCACCTCTCTCTCTCTCTCTATCTCTCTCTCTCACTCGCTCTGAGAAAGGTTCAGCATACCCCTTGGGCATACCCCCTCACAGAAATTAAGGGATATGGAAAAATTGTTTGCTTACATTCTCCGTTTATTTAAGGGGTTTGGGGTTTGGGGTACGTTGAAACTTGTCACGGGATTAGGCTTCCAAGGGATTTATGTGGTGATCCTGTTCTAGACCCGAGCGTGACCTAGGAATCACAAGGGTGCCCTGTTTGGCTGACGGGGCTGATAAGTGAACCAAAACTCCCAAAAAAGGGAATAAGGCCTGCTCTGGATCCTAGTGTTCTGAGTCGAGGGCTGAGGGTTGCAGGGTTTAGGGTTTAGAGCTTTAGGGTTTGAGGTTGCGGGATTTGGGGTTCAGGGTTTAGGGTTTAGGGTTACAAGGGTTTAAGGCTTTCTTCCGACTTTCGCCGTGAGAGGAGAAGCTGCAACCAGAAGCCGCACAGCCATCTTACGGCCACAGCACACCCTAATCTAAGCCCTAAGCCCTAAACCCTAATCCTTAGACCCCGAACCCTAAACCCCAAACCCTAAACTCTAAACCCCAAACCCTACACCCCAAACGCTGACAAGGGTGCCTTCAACAGCTCTGAAGGTAGACAGTCCACACCCACATCCATCCTGGATTCAGGTGTTCTAGGGTTCGGAGAGCTTCGGGTGTAGGGCACCCTAAACCCGAAACCCGAAACCCTAAACCCTAAACCGTCAACCCCAAATCCTAAACCCTAAACCCTAAACCCTAAACCCTAAACCGGGCACTAGAGGTTTTCAAGGACGCAGGATAAAGGTAGAGGGTTGCAGAGCTCATAGGATTTGGATTTGACGAACACAGGCCCCGGAGCCTTAAACCCTGCGGGCTTTCGTCGGCGATCTACGAATTTAAGGATTGGTACAGTAGATGCACCCAGCTAATATACATTTCATGAATGTTGACAGCTTGAAAGCCTGAAAGCTTGAAAGCTGACTGGGAGCTTACGATAATCAGGGGCCGGTAGTAGACCCCAAATGCTTAATATAGGATGCCCAAAACCCTAAAACCCTAAACCCTGAAACCCAAAACCGGAAACTCTAAACCCTGAAACCCTAAACCCTAAACGCTAAACCCTAAACGCTAAACCCTAAACCCTAAACCCTAAACCCTAAACCCTAAACCCTAAACCCTAAACCCATACAGCCCGAAATCCATAGAATCCAAGCAGCGGCAGCCCCATGATTTCTTCGGGCCTGTCACGTTAAGGCAGCCAGCTCTCTTAAACATGCAAGAAGGTTGGGGTTCAGGATTTAGGGTTTAGGGTTTAGGGTTTAGGAGGTAGGGTTTAGGGTTTAGGGATCAGGGATCAGGGTTCAGGGTTTAGGGTTTAGGGTCTAGGGTTTAGGGCACCAGGACCCAAGCCAAGCCTAAATCCTTATGGTAGCCCGTCAAATCTTAGCTGAGTGGTTAACAAGTGGAAGGCCCCAGATCCGTGATAACTCGGGTCGCTGTTCTGGGACCAGAAGCCCGAAACCCTAAACCCTAAACCCTAAACCCTAAACCCTAGTAGTTTGAGGCATCGGCTCCCTCCTCTTTTTTTTCAGGGGGCAGCGGGCCGGGCGTGAAGTTCACGGTTTGGGGCTGAGGGCTTGCTTGGAGTTTCATGGGTACTTAATTCTAACCCCAATCATACGTCTACGTAGAACCTCCTTGGGGGACTCGGGGGACTAACGGGGGCTGATAAGTACAGTTACATGATTGCGGGTTAGCAGTACCCTGAACCCCTAAACCCTAAACCTCTCTTTCATAGATAGTTTAAATGTTAAGGAGTTACTGGGCAAGGTCGCCGTTTTACTGGGCAAGGTCAGTTGGGTCAAAAAAATCGACCTGCCCAGTAAAACGAGGGTTTAGTGTTTAGGGTTCAGGGTTTAGGGTTAGGAATTAGGGGGTTTCGGATTAGTGTTTCGGGTTTACAACAGGGTTGAGGGCTGAGGTATGGTCGGGTGGGGGGGAGGGTTTAGGGTTTAGGGTTTAAGGCCTAGGGGCTTAGGGGTTTAGGGTTTAGGGCTAGAGTTTAGGGTTTAGGGCTAGGGTTCAGGGTTTCAGGGGCTTAGGGGAAAAAAGCTCCGAAAGCCCCACAGAGCCTGACGAGCGCAGCGGCTTGCGCGCAGCGAAGCATCGCGGCGCGGCGACGCCACGTCTGAGGAAGAACAGGTGTGTGTTGGTAGGCTTCTGTCCCTAAACCCTAAACCCTAAACCCTAAACCCTAAACCCTAAACCCTAAACCCAAAACCCAAAACCCAAAACCCAAAACCCAAAACCCAAAACCCAAAACCCAAAACCCTAAACCCTAAACCCTAGCCCTACACCCTAAACGTCCTCAAGCCCTCAGCATCCTTAAGACCCAAACCCTGAATAGAAGCCCCACTGCCATAAACCGACTCTTTGGGTTGTAGGGTTTAGGGCTAGGGTTTAGGGTTTAGGGTTTAGGGTTTAGGGTTTAGGGTTTAGGGTTTAGGGTTTAGGGTTTAGGGTTTAGGGTTTAGGGTTTAGGGTTTAGGTACACATCCCTGAGCATCCGTTTGCGCCTTAAGCCGCTACGAGCAGGTGCCCACGAAAATGCCTTCTGAGGGGTTTACGGTTTAGGGTTTATAGGGTTTAGGGTTTGGGTTTTTTTGCGCAGGGTGCTAGATTGGATGAAGCCCAATGGGAACGACAACGCCCTCAAATTGAGAATACAACTCCCTGAATCCTAACCCCCGCAAAGCCCACATCCCTAAACTCTAAACCGTAAACCCTAAACCCTAAACCCTGACCCTCAAACCCTAAACCCGAATTAAACCTAAAACCCTAAACCCTAAATCCGAAACCCTAAACCCTAAACCTTAAACCCTAAACCCTAAACCCTAAACCCTAACCCAGCAAAAAAACAACAATGGCCTCTGGATCGAGCTGCGGCATGTTGGCCAGAACCGTCAGCCGAGCACGCTGGCTTTCTAAGCTGCCCTGGGAGAGCCACACTTGTTTTTGGCTTCGGGTGTCGGGTTTGTAGGGTTTAGGAGTTTAGAGATTAGAATTTAGGGTTTTGGGCTTAGAGATTAGAATTTAGGGTTTAGGGCTTAGAGATTAGAATTTAGGGTTTGGGGTTTAAGGCTTAGGGTTTAGGGCGTCTCGCGGGGGCGGCGCATCACGCGAGTTTCGGGTTAGCTTAATTGCGGATGTAAGGTTTGCGGTCTAGGATTTAGGCTCCAGAAGGGCGTTTCGAGTGAATACTCGCCCAAAGCCCCAAGCCCTAAACCCTAAACCCTGAACCCTAAACCAACCCTAAACCCTGAACCCTGAACCCTCTTCCGGAGCCCGGTTCGCAGCCTCGTCCTCTTGTAGGCACGCAGCCAGTACCGCTGATGCGTTCGCAGGAGGACTCACCGAAGCTGCATCCTGGAAAGCAGCCGCGGTCTAGGGTTCAGGGTTCAGGGTTCAGGGTTCAGGGTTCAGGGTTCAGGGTTCAGGGTTCAGGGTTTAGGGTTTAGGGTTTAGGGTTTAGGGTTTAGGCCCCCCCCCCCCCACAAAAAAAAACCAAACGAAAGAGGACGTAAGCCAGTCCAAAATCGCGCGCGCCTGACAGCCGGCCAGTCGTTCGCCACTTCCCACCGCAGGCTCGAGGGCTGCACAGGTGTGGTAGATCCTTAGGAGGGTTTAGGGTTTAGGGTTTAGGGTTTAGGGTTTAGGGTGTAGGGTGTAGGGTTCAGGGTTTAGGGTAGAGCGTTTAGGGTTCTAGGGCTCAGAGGGTAGAAACATGAGCCTGGAACATTTCATATCCTGCAAAAAAAAGGGTACTCCCTGAACCTTATAAACGCTGGACCCTAAACCCTAAACCCTAACCCTAAACCCTAAACCCTAAACCCTAAACCCTAAACCCTAAACCCTAAACCACTCTTTCATATATAATATAAATGTTAATGACTTTGCGGGCAAGGTCCTATATTTAGCGGGCAAGGTCCTATATTTAGCGGGCAAGGTCATATATTTAGCGGGCAAGGTCATATATTTAGCGGGCAAGGTCATATATTTAGCGGGCAAGGTCATATATTTAGTGGGCAAGGTCCATTGGCTAAAAAAAGACCTTGCCCACTAATATATATGACCTTGCCCGCTAAAGGGCGACCTTGCCCACTAAATATATGACCTTGCCCGCTAAATATATGACCTTGCCCGCTAAATATATGACCTTGCCCGCTAAATATATGACCTTGCCCGCTAAATATATGGCCCGGGCCAGGTCATATATTTAGCGGGCAAGGTCATATATTTAGCGGGCAAGGTCATATATTTAGCGGGCAAGGTCATATATTTAGCGGGCAAGGTCATATATTTAGCGGGCTAGGTCATATATTTAGCGGGCAAGGTCATATATTTAGCGGGCAAGGTCATATATTTAGCGGGCAAGGTCATATATTTAGCGGGTCATATATTTAGTGGCAAGGTCCCCCCCCCTCCCACCCCCCCCCCACCCCCCCCCCCACCCCCCCCCCCACCCCCCCCCCCCCCCACCCCCGCCCCACCACCCCCACACCCCCCCCCCCACCCTCCCACCCCCCCCCCCCCCCCACCCCCCCCCCCCCCCCAACCGCCCCCCCCCCAACACCAAACCTCCCCGCCACCGAGAGCCCCCCCCCCCCCCTCCCCCCCCCCCTCCCCCCCCCCCCCCCCCCCCCCCCCCCCCCTGGAGCCCCGCAAAAAAGTCGATTCAAGATGGCTTCCAAAGAATAAGTTCCCGAATGACCGCGCCTGTTTTTGAGGCCCCTGAAGCCCCTCAAACGACTCAAGAACTCAAGATGGCTTCCAAACCCGAATGGAAACATGTGGTTAACAAATCCATTCTGTTGACCACGTTGGTTTTCTTGTCCGCTCGAAACAGAAACATGTGGTTGACAAATCCATTCTGTTGACCACGTTTGGTTTTCTTGTCCGCTTGAAACAAACACATGTGGTTAACAAATCCATTCTGTTGACCACGTGCCTAGAGAAGAAGGAGGTTGGATATTTTTCCTAATGGTGTGGGACCCAATGGGCGGGTGGGTATTCCCCTGTGGCCTTGAAAGCTGCTCAACTAGTGAATGCTTGGACCAGAGATGCTGAACCCTAAACCCTAAACCCTAAACCCTAAACTGAGTGAGCCCGGGGCCGTCGAGCAGGGCGAACGCACCGAAGCCGGCAGGCGAGGTAGCTCCGGAGCCAGAAGCCCTCCGGCGGGCGACGGAGCTCCAGTCCCGCAGGCAGCTGCGGGCTGCGCGGTGGACTCGGCAGGTCGCTGGAGAGAAACCCGTCAGGTCGCCCTAGAATGAGATACCCCAAACCTTCGGGTAAAACATCGCAACCTCTTGCGGGAGGCCTTTGCCCCTGCCTGGAGGCCCGGCCCTTGCCTGGGAGGCCTTGCCTGGGAGCCGCCTCAGGAGGTCCCTGCCTGGAAGTTTTCTGTGTGGGAGGCTGCCTGGGCAACCCTGCCTGAGAGGCCCCCTGCCTGGGAGGCCCCTGCCTGGGGAGGCCGCTGGATTGGGAGGTCCTGCCTGGAGGCCCTTTGCAGGGAGGCCTGCCTGCCTGGTATGGGAAGCCCCTGCCTGGAAGCCCCTGCCTGCCTGAGGTTTGGTGGCTCTAGGAGGCTGTGAGGCCGCTGCTTGCTGCTTAGCATCCAAGGCCTGATTGGGAGGCCTGCCTGAGAGGCCCCTGCCTGATGCCTGGAAGACCCCTGCTGATAGACCCTGGATGGGCTGCTGAGAGGCCCTTTCTGGAGGCCCTGCTTGGGAGGCCCTGCCTGCCCCTGCTGGCCCTCACCCTAGCCCTGACCCTGGCCCTGGCTCTGGCCCTGGCCTTGGTCTGAGGATTTTTGCAAGGCATCCAGATCCCCAGCCAGGATGCAGCATGCAAGGGTGAAGGCGGCAGCCAGCCCCAACCTTCGCGTTTTTAAGTTTTAGAAAAACTTGCTGGGAGGCTGTGGCCCCCTGCCTGGGACTGGATTTGCTTGCCGGAAACCTTTTGCCTGAACCCTGCCTGAAAAACAGGCCTTGGCCTGAGGTGCCTGGCCCTTTCAAGCTAGGGATCCAGATCATCAACAGGACGCAGCATCACCAAGGTCGAAGGCGGCAGCCAGCCCCAAGCCCAAACCTTTGGGTTTTTGACTTTCAAAAAGACTCACAAGGCCACCACGACTCCAACAAGGTCCAGCTGCAGCATCAGCGAAAGGGAAGGCAGCAGCAACCGCCCATCCCACCCCTTTGACTTCAGGCGCGATGGCGGCAGCCAATCCAATCCCAAACCTCTGACTTTTGCTTCTAAACCCAACCAATAAACAAGAGAAAAATAGCAAAAGCACGATCAGAGTTCAAAAGAACCCTAAACCCGTAGAGGTCAAGGCGAGGGTGGAGCGCCAGCGGGGGTGGGCTTATGCAAATCGGGGCGCGCCTGGGAGCTTTCAGCACCAGCGCGCCCACTCATTGAGACACCCTAAACCCTAAACCCTAAACCCTAAACCCTAAACCCTAAACCCTAAACCCTAAACCCTAAACCTTAAACCCTAAACCCTAAAACCCTAACCCAACCCCTAAACCCTCAACCTAACCCTACACCCTAACCCTAACCCTAAACCCTACCCCCTAACCCTAAACCCTAAACCCTAAACCCGAAACCCTAACCCCACACCCTAAACCCGAAAACCCAACCCTAAAACCCTAAACCCTAAACCCTAAACCCTAAACCCTAAACCTCTCTTTCATATATAATTTAAATGTTAAGGAGTTACTGGGCAAGGTCATTTTTTTACTGGGAAAGGTCATTTTTTTACTGGGCAAGGTCATTTTTTTACTGGGCAAGGTCATTTTTTTACTGGGCAAGGTCGTTTCGTCAAAAAAACGACCTTGCCCAGTAAAAAAATGACCTTGCCCAGTAAAAATGTTACTGGGCAAGGTCATCTTTTTACTGGGCAAGGTCATCTTTTTACTGGGCAAGGTCATCTTTTTACTGGGCAAGGTCATCTTTTTACTGGGCAAGGTCATTTTTTTACTGGGCAAGGTCATTTTTTTACTGGGCAAGGTCGTTTTTTTACTGGGCAAGGTCATTTCGTCCAAAAAACGACCTTGCCCAGTAAAAAAATGACCTTGCCCAGTAAAATAATGACCTTGCCCAATAAAAATGTTACTGGGCAAGGTCATCTTTTTACTGGGCAAGGTCATCTTTTTACTGGGCAAGGTCATTTTTTACTGGGCAAGGTCATTTTTTTACTGGCAAGGTCATTTTTTTACTGGGCTAGGTCATTTTTTTACTGGGCTAGGTCATTTTTTTACTGGCAGGTCATTTGTTTACTGGACCCTAAACCCTAAACCCTAACCTAAACCCTAAAACCCTAACCCTAACCCTAAACCCTCACCGCAAACCCTAAACCCTAAACCCCTACCCCGAAACCCTAAACCTAAAACCCTAACCTACCCTAACCCTAAACCCTAAACCCTAAACCCTAACCCTAACCCTAACCCTAAACCCTAAACTCCTAAACCTAAACCCTAAAACCCTAAACCCAAAACCCTAAACCCTAACACTAACCCCTAACCCCCTAAACCCCTAACCCCGAAACCCCTAAAACCCCTAACAAAAACCCCTAAACCCTAAACCCTAACCCTAAACCCTAAACCCTAACCTAAACCCTAAACCTAAACCCAAACCCAAAACCCCAAACCCCTAAACCCTAAAAACCCTAAACCCTAAACCCTAAACCCTAAACCCTAAACCCTAAACCCTAAACCCTAAACCCTAAACCCTAAACCCTAAACCCTAAACCCTAAACCCTAAACCCTAAACCCAGTGAGCCCGGGGCCGTCGAGCAGGGCGAAAAGCCGGCGGGCGAGGTAGCTCCGAACCCAGAAGCTCGCGACGGAGCTCCAGTCCCGCAGGCAGCTGCGGGCTGCGCGGTGGACCCGGCAGGTCGCTGGCGAGAAACCCGTCAGGTCGCCCTGGAATGAGATACCCCAAACCTTCGGGTAAAACATCGCAACCTCTTGCCGGCAGGTCCCTGCCTGGTCTGGAGGCCCCTGCCTGGTGCCTGGGAGGCCCCTGCCTGGGCCCCTGCCAGGCCCTGCCCCTACCTGGGAGGCCTCTGTTTGGGTTTGGCTGAGAGGCCCCTGTTTCCCTACAAGGCTGTGGGGCCTTTGCTGCCAGGCGCCCTTGTCTGGCTGCTTCGGATCCAAGAGGCGCCCTGCCTGGGAGGCCCCTGCCTGAGCCCTGCCTGGGAGGTTGCCTGGGAGAGCCCTGCTGATAGACCCTGGCTGGGCTGCCTGCTGAGAGGCCTCTTTCTGGGAGGCGGCCCCCTGCTGCTGGCCCTGACCCTAGCCCTGACCCTGGCCATCCCCAGCCAGGATGCAGCATGCAAGGGCGAAAGCGGCAGCCAGCCCCAAGGGGTTTTTAAGTTTTAGAAAAACTTGCTGGGAGGCTGTGGCCCCCTGCCTGGGACTGGATTTGCTTGCCGGAAACCTTTTGCCTGAACCCTGCCTGAAAAACAGGCCTTGGCCTGAGGTGCCTGGCCCTTAGGGATCCAGATCATCAACAGGACGCAGCATCACCAAGGGCGAACGCGGCAGCCAGCCCCAAGCCCAAACCTTTGGGTTTTTGACTTTCAAAAAGACTCACAAGGCCACCACGACTCCAACAAGGTCCAGCTGCAGTATTAGGGAAAGGGAAGGCAGCAGCAACCGCCCATCCCCCCTTTGACTTCATGCGCGATGGCGGCAGCCAGCCCAATCCCAAACCTCTGACTTTTGCTTCTAAACCCAACCAATAAACAAGAGAAAAATAGCAAAAGCACGATCAGAGTTCAAAAGAACCCTAAACCCGTAGAGGTCAAGGCGAGGGTGGAGCGCCAGCGGGGGTGGGCTTATTCAAATCGGGGCGCGCGCCTGGGTGCTTTCAGCACCAGCGCGCCCACTCATTGAGACACCCTAAACCCTAAACCCTAAACCCTAAACCCTAAACCCTAAACCCTAAACCCTAAACCTAAACCCTAAACCCTAAACCCTAAACCCTAAACCCTAAACCCTAAACCCTAAACCCTAAACCCTAAACCCTAAACCCTAAACCCTAAACCCTAAACTTTTAGGGGCTTCGCCCTTGTGCGCCAGCGCAGCTTTTTGTTGAGTTGTCGTTAGTTGCTCTGCGGTTGCGTAGGCGAGGAGGTTTCGAACAAAGAAGACTTTTGGGCTTTGTGCCTGCGCAGGCCAAGGAGGTTCAAGAAGAGTGAACATTTCAGCACTTTGGAGCTGTTTGAAGCTTCTCAAGTCCTTTTCAAAGCCACCCGGTGCCTTTTCGGGCTCTTTGTTAAACATTCCAGCCTAGTAGGAACACACTGTTGTATGTGTAGGAGAATGCACAGATTGAGCCAGGAACCAACTTTGTGGCCCAGGCTCAAAGGAGTGAGAGGACAGAAACCACAGCAGAGCGGTGAAGCGAAAAGTGAGCCGCAGTGGTGGTTTAGGAAACCCTTTAGGAAAGCCCGTTCTTTAACATGGTAGCGGAGCTGTCTGAACCAGGAACCTTGACAGGAACCTTGACAGCGATGATGCTACTCCTAGCAGTAGGAACGACCTTCATAGCCATGGTGGCTTCTCTCGTCTGTGGGCTGAGACACATGTGGAAGCAGGAAAAGAGAACCGAGGTCCGAGAGTTCTTCGAGTACCTCCCCACGGTCAGGATCGCATATAGAAGAGGAACCAAGTACCACAGGAGAAACTGTGGAATCATCAGGAATCAGTCGATTGCTGGTGCAGCAGCAGTGAGGGACTTTGCCCCTTGCTTTCAGTGCTTCCCGGAGCGCTATGTGGTTCAGGAAACGAAGAAGGTGAACATGCGGTGCCACGGCATGGCAGCAGGAATCGTCTTGCTGATTGGTTTTCTCCTGGGATGCCTCGCAACTTACTGCGGGATGACAAGGAACCTGGGAATGATGGACGCAGATGTGGAGCCGTGGCGTGCCCTTGACTACGTGCAGGAAAAGAGAGAGGTCAAGGATGAACTAGCCCTTGGAGGTCGCGCCTTCGAGGATGTACCGCAAGAAGACCGTGCGAGAAAGGAAAAGCTTGAGAGAAAGGAAATTCGAGAGTCCGACGAGAGCGAGCTGATGGCGACTTGGAGCAGCATCTCAAGAAGCCCCAATACGCAATGGAACTACATCGAGAACTTCGAGAATCTCGACGACAGGAACGGCTACCCGATTCAGTTCATGAACGTCTACACGATTCAGTTCAGGAACTTCGTTGGTGAGTTTGACAGCCAGGAGAGTGTGAGCCTTGAGTCCGGCT
>CAJNDS010002307.1:189286-194286 GCA_905221605.1 Symbiodinium natans
CAAGCGATTCAAGATGGCTTCCAAAGAATAAGTTCCCGAATGACCGTGCCTGTTTTTGAGGCCCCTGAAGCCCCTCAAACGACTCAAGAACTCAAGATGGCTTCCAAAGATTAAGTTCCCGAATGGAAACATGTGGTTAACAAATCCATTCTGTTGACCGCGTTGGTTTTCTTGTCCGCTTGAAACAGAAACATGTGGTTGACAAATCCATTCTGTTGACCACGTTTGGTTTTCTTGTCCGCTTGAAACAGAAACATGTGGTTAACAAATCCATTCTGTTGACCACGTGCCTAGAGAAGAAGGAGGTTGGATATTTTTCCTAATGGTGTGGGACCCAATGGGCGGGTGGGTACTCCCCTGTGGCCTTGAAAGCTGCTCAACTAGTGAATGCTTGGACCAGAGATGCTGAACCCTAAACCCTAAACCCTAAACCCTAAACCCTAAACCCTAAACCCTAAACCCTAAACCCTAAACCCCAACCCCTAAACCCGAAGCCACCCCAAGCCCTAGAGAGCTTGCTCGGCTTGGAGCGGAGAATCCTCATGGCTGCCTCCATGGCCTGGCAATCACAGGGCTTAGGGTTTAGGGTTTAGGGTTTAGGGTTTAGGGTTTAGGGTTTAGGATTTAGGATTTAGGGCTTAGGGTCTAGCTTTTGTAGAGTTTGAGGTTTCAGGACTTGGGATTTTAGGGTCTAGGGCTTCGGGTTTCCCTAAACAGCCCAGGGCGGGGCGGGACCGGCAACTACTAAATCACACAGCCCAGTCAACTAAAGCCCTGAACACCAAACCCTCAAAAACCCTAAACCCTAAACCCTAAACCCTAAGCCCTAAACCCCAAACCCCAAACCCGAAGCACAGAACCAGAGATGCCCCCTGCCAGCATCATGAGGAAAAAACCTTCGACGGCAGAGGGCTGTCTGAACGCAAACCCAGGAGAATGTCAGAGGCTGAGGCACTGGCAGCCCGTGATTCGACCCCTAAACCCTAGACCCTAACCCCTAAACCCTAAACCCTAAAACCCTAAACCCTAAACCCTAAACCCTAAACCCTAAACCCTAAACACCACTTCAGACAAATTTCAAGTGATGGGTCCCTACTAGCCCCCTTTATACTACCCTCCCCCCTAGGTTCCCCCCTTAAATAACCCTTGATTAAGCTTAGTTATTCCTAAATAGCCCTAAACCATAAACCCTAAACCCTAAACCCTAAACCCTAAACCCTGAACCCTAATAATGACGGGGGGGAACCTAGTACAGAGGGGAGTAGTAGGGGAACCCACTGAGCCACTGGAAGCCGAGGAATCCAGTAAGCCGACCCTCACTTTGCCTTCATCGCCACCAAGCACCGCTGACGCACTTCCTGAACAGGGGTTTAGGGTTTAGGGTTTAGGGTTTAGGGTTTAGGGTTTGGGGTTTAGGGTTTGGGGTTTGGGGTTTAGGGTTTGGGGTTTAGGGTTGAGGGTTTTAGGCGGCTAGACGTGCGCAAGTTTGGCGGGTGTGTTAGCAGCGGTTGCGCAGGGCGGAGAAAGCGCAGGAGTCCCAGATGTCCCTCTCTCATCGTGATCACTAGTTTGCAAGATGGTAACCCTCAACCCTAAAAAGCTAAACCCTAAACCCCCCTCAACCCCTCAACCCTGGCTTATCTTCCCCGCTTGGAGAATCCTTGAGAGCCCTTTTGCAAGGATCCGCAGCAGAGGAAAATTCCCTCATCGCCCCAAAGCTTCTTACTGTACTCCCTTTAGAACCATACTGGAAATGATGTGGGTTTAGGATTTAGGGTTTAGGGTTTAGGGTTTAGGGCTTGGGACTTTTAGCAAACAATGAATATTTTTTGCAGGACTGTATAACGGAAAGCATACCTCAAGGGAAACTATAGGTTAAGCTGCCTTTGGCAGTGCGACCTTGTTAAGTGATACTTGTGGGCCTGCCTGAAGTGCTTCCCTCACTTCTTCCATGTCTTGTCCGCCATAAACTCTGAACCCTACAAAACATCAAAGCACTAGCAACAGGTCCCTAACAAAGTGATAGTCTGCAGCAATGAGCTTCATCCCGCATGCAGCTGGGATGTGTTCAAAGCCTAAACCCTAAACCCTAAACCCTAAACCCATGATCCCTATGAACCCTGCAACCTAAAAGCCCTATATGCCCCAAAAAAGCCTGAACCCAACAAATACCCAAGAAACCTTTGCAAACCCTGCACCCTAAACCCAAACCCCTAAACCCCAAACCCAAAACCCCAAAACCCTAAACCCTAAACCCTAAACCCTAAACCCTAAACCCTAAACCCTACATGGCACCTGCAGCTCCCGGTGGAAGCAGCGCTCTCCCGTTGCGCCGAGCTGCGAGGCCAACTGTGTGGAGACGCCTTCAAAGCTGCCTTGGCTTAGGGTTTAGGGTTTAGGGTTTAGGGTTTAAGGTTTAGGGTTTAGGGTTTAGGGTTTAGGGTTTAGGGTTTAGGGTTTAGGGTTTAGGGTTTAGGGTTTAGGGTTTAGGGTTTAGGGTTTAGGTTTTAGGGTTTAGGGTTTAGGGTTTAGGGTTTAGGGTTCAGGGTTCAGGATTTAGGGTTTAGGGCTTAGGGTTTAGCGTGTAGGGTTCAGGGTGTACAAGGTTTAAGGCTTAGGGTCTAGAGTTTAGAGTGAAATTTAGGGGTCTGTAGGAATTTGGGGTTTTAGGGCTTGGGGTTGAAGGCTTGAGGTTGAGGTTGGAAGGCTTCGGGCGCAGGCAGCTAGGGCTGTTGGGGCTTCATCGGGGTCTAGGGTCTCGAGCTGGGATGCTCCCCCTTATAGTAACAGTCCTTAATCCCTAAACCCTAAACCCGAACCCGAAACCCTAGGGGGTACTACAATCCCTATTCAGGACTGCGAGTAGAGGGGGGAGGCATCCCAAGTCTCGGGTTTCGGTGGTGGTTTTTGGCGTGGGTTTCGGTTGTGGTGTTTAGGTTGCCCTCAACCCTAAACCCTGAAACCCTGAAACACTAAACCCTGAACCCCGAACCCTGGGGTTTCGGGCCTTTTTCAGGGCTCTGGGGTGCAGTCCGCGTTTGGGCGTGAGGTTCCCTCACTTTCAGGCTCTCGGATTTCATCGGGTCTGTTTGAACATTCTAGACCCGGGAGCAACCTGAGAACCAAGAGGGTGTGCCCTTTTTGGTTCAAAGGGGGCTTATCATATACAGGAGTCTGAGCCCTAAAACAAGGGAATTAAGGGCCCACTCTGGGTCCTCGTTCTTGTTCAGCCTTAGGGGTGTCTTCATTATAGGGCTTTGAGGGTGGCTCTTCGGGCCATGGCTTACAAGCTCAGCTCAGTGTTCTAGGGACTACATGGGGCGATCATGGGGAGGGGGGGGGGGGGGGGATTCTACGACCCTGCACGGAATAAGCCAGGGTGTAGGGGTTCAGGTTTAGGGTTTAGGCCCTATTGGGCAAAAATAGAGTAAGGGCACTCATTTCTGGGCATCTTAGCTATAGACCTGAACAAAGCCGGACCACAACAGGGAGTGATCTCTAGGTCTCTAGGTGCCCACTATCACACGCGAGCACGAGAGCTGTCTTGTCATCGCTGTTTGTCACAGGTCCTTTCAGCACCATTTTGCACCAGCAAGCGTGCAAGTTCAACGGCCATTGTCACATGCGAAAGTGCGAGCTGTCATGTCTTCATTTTATGAGCCAAACCCTTGTCAGCACAAGCTTCCACCAGCAAATGCGCAGTGACCAAGTTCCCGTCGCAACATGCCGCATGAGAGCCCGTCCATGAATCACTGCAGCAATCGTGCAATCTCCAAATGCCCAGGTTGACATGCAACCATGAGAGCCGTCCTCCTGGCTACTATGCGTGTGACATCTCCTTGTCTGCCCCATCATGCACCAGCAAGTGCACGATCTCCGAGTGTCCGTTGTCACATGCAAGCATGAGACCAGTCCTTCCTGCTGCGTCTGTCAAGTTCTTGTCTGCACCAGCTTCCACCAGTAAGCTTGAAATCTCCAAGTACTTGTTCTGACATGCCAACATGAGAGCTGTCTTGCCATAACAGTTTGTCAAGTCCTTGTCTGCACCAGCTTCCACCAGTAAGCTTGAAATCTCCAAGTGCTTGTTCTGACATGCCAACATGAGAGCTGTCCTGCCATAATCGTTTGTCAAGTCCTTGTCTGCACCAGCTTCCACCAGCAAGCGTGCAATCTCCAAGTGCCCGTTGTCACATGCACACATGAGAGCTGTCCCACCGTCATAGTGTTTCAAGTCCTTGTCTGCACCAGCTTCCACCAGCACGCGTGCAATCTCCAAGTGGCCGTTGTCGCATGCAAACATGAGAGCTGTGCGGCCTCGTTCATTTGTCCTTTCCTTGTCGGCACCAGCTTCCACCAGCAAGCGTGCCATCTCCAAGTGCCCCCTGTGACATGCAGCCATGAGAGCTGTCCAGTCGTCGTCGTCTGTCAAGTTTTTGGTTGCACCAGCTTCCACCAGCAGGCGTGCAATCTCCAAGTGGCCCCCGCGGCATGCGGACATCAGAGCCGTCCGGTCATTCTCTCCGCGGAAGTCCACTTCAGCACCGGCTTACACGAGCAAGTGGGCAACCTGCGCAAGGCCGTCTGTGGCGGCGTGTAGAAGCTCCTCTGCTGCTGCTGTCATTTTTCAGGCCTTGCGTGCGCCAAGGAAGCCTTTAGCAACAGCTGCAGCTCCAAATGCTCGTCCAGCACCATGGCATCCTCCAGCCTAGTGCTGCCATGCATGAGCTCTTGGAGGCACACAGGGAAACCGTGCAGCTGGCGCAAGTGGAGCTTCAGGGCAGCGACGTCGCTCAGCTCCTCCCTGGCCAAGGAGGCCAGCTCTTCACCGGAGAGCCCCCAAACGCGGAGCAACGGGCCCGACTGCGCAAATGCTGCCAAGTCCCTCTTCATCGTTTTGTTCTACTACCAGGATGGCCCTTAAAAGCCTCTGAAAAATATTCCCAAGTACGGAAAATGCAAAATGTCCGAAGGGCTTACCTAGACTGTCTTCTTCCAAGCGC
>CAJNDS010002307.1:199286-251786 GCA_905221605.1 Symbiodinium natans
ACCACTCCAGAGTAACTACAATAGAATCAATAGAACAGTCGTGGGCGGCGACAGCCAAGCAGCAGCAGCAGCAGCAGCAGCAGCAGCAGCAGCAGCAGCAGCAGCAGCAGCAGCAGCATCATTATTTGATTTCAGTAGCAGCAGAAGCGGCAGCAGGAGCAGTAGCAAAACAAATTGAGCACTAGCAAGAGCACCCCCAATAATGTGCTGGAGCTTTAACCCACAACCCACCACCCGAATCCATAAAGCCTAAAACCCTGAATCCTAAGCCCTAAAACCCTAAACCAGGAGTCCCACTCAAAGCTGAGATCGATGGAATCCGCCGTCAGGGCATCGCCAACCTCAGCGAAGGTTTGAGGGCGATTCGTTGTGTCTGGGTAATTTTGGAGCCAAAGCCCTAATCAATCCAAAAACCCCAAACCCGGGGCCTCCTTTGACTACGTGCCATCGGAAACGGAAGCGGCGTTTCATAGGCAACTGACTTGAGCTTAGGCCTAAACTTAGGCCAGGGTGGCTTTGCCGCCTTGAACGGCGTGGGGGTGTTTAGGGTTTAGGGTTTAGGGTTTAGGGTTTAGGGTTTCGGGTTTAGGGTTTAGGGTTTCGGGTTTAGGGTTTAAGGTTTAGGGGGGTGGGAAACAAGGTGTTAGATGGCCCTCCACAAATCGGCCAGAGCTGCGCTTCGAACCCGACGAAGCCTTCGAGCCTTTTTTAAGGGTCCATGTACCTTATTATGATATACTTAGACCCAAAAGTCCTTATATAGGAAGTACTTTAAGGCCCAAGTATTCCATAATTAGGTACATGGACCCTTAGGGCTCTTTTTGCATCCTAGCCTTCACAGCCTCGGCGCAAAATATGCAGCAAGCCCTAAACCCTATAAACCCTAAACCCTAAACCCTAAACCCTAAACCCTACACCCTAAACCCTAAACCCCAAACCCTGAACCCTAAACCCTAAACCCTAAACCCTGAACCCTATTTCCTCGTGCGGCCCTGGGTCCTTGTCGACGGGGCCCTGGACCGTTTCCAGAAAGGAGAGCTTCGGAACCAGCACGAGCTTCCTTTGGGGCTCCGAGGTACGGGCCCTTTGGGTTCTGCAGGGTTTAGGGTTCAGGGTTTTGGGGGCTTAGGGTTTTAGGTTTTTAGGGTTTTAGGGTTATAGGGTTTTAAGGTTTTAGGGTTTTAGGGTTTAGGGTTTAGGGTGTAAGGGTTAAGGGTTTAGGGTTTAGGGTCAGGGACTATATGCAAATACATATACATGTCTTTAAAATACATATTGAACAAGCATGTGCCTATCAATAGACGATAGTACTGTGTTTGACAGTGGTGAGGCTCAGGACACTGCTCTTGCTGAGCATGGTGGGTGATGCTGCGTGAGGTACGCGGATTGCCAGGATGATGGTCGGTGGTGATGACGAGGATGAGCGATGGCGACGATGGCGATGACGATGATGTTACGTGAATCCAGAGTCTAGAAAGCCTGTGCTCTGCATGTTTCTTCCTCGTCCAAGCGCTACAGCGCTACGTCTTTTCTCGAGCCCCTGCCTATAAAGGTATGATGAGGCCCTCCCAAACCCTTTTAAATTACTTAAAATCCGGAACCCCATTAAACCCTACATCCGAAACCCTCTTGTTGACACCGTGCTTCCGAGACACACCGTAGACTTTGCCACGGCCCTAAACCACAAACCCAAGCTACAAAGCAAAACTCGACCCTAGAGTATCCTAGGCATAAACAAGGTGCCCTTTTTGGCTTAAAGGGGCTTATAAGGCTACCCTAAACCCTAAATCATAAACCCTGAACCCTAAACCCTAAACCCTAAACCCTAAACCCTAAACCCTAAACCCTAAACCCCAAACCCCAAACAGACGGACCAAGGGCCCTACTCTGGGTCCACCGCAACGCGCCAAGCGTCCCAGACAGCACAGTGCCGATCCAGCGGTGGTGGATGTGGCCCCGGTGAGGCCCATAGCCCTGCCACTGAAGCCCTCTCTAGCCCTAAACCCTAAACCCTAAACCCTAAACCCTAAACCCTAAACCCTAAACCCCAAACCCTAAACCCCAAACCCTATTAATTATGATGAAACCTTTGCCGGACTGCAGGTTCACAACAAAAACATCCGGAGAGATCCCCCCCCCCCACTCACCTAAACCCCGGGGAGGCTCTCAAAAGTAGATCCCCCTTAACAGTTTCTAAGAATGACCCTAGGGTACTATTTGGGGGTTCTACTTGTTAAACCCTAAACCCTAAACCCGAAACCCTAAACCCTAAACCCTAAGGTCTGGGCAGGCCTCCACTCCTCGCCGGAGCTCAGTGAACTTCGAGGGCATCGAGACGTACCCGCGCTGCGCGACGCGAGGGAGCATCTGGATCAGAATCCTCGGCGTGCTCTTGGGGGCAACCCTAAACCCTAAACCCGAAACCCTAAACCCTAAACCCTAAATCCAAACCGTAAACTCTAAACCCTAAGGGGCAGGCGCAGGGGGCGTGGAGGGGGGTGCTCGGGCTGGAAGACTGGAGATTGAATTGGGCTTAAGCCCAAATGCTAAACCCTTTAGACCCTTTGAACCCGTAACACCCTTCAAACCCCTCAAGCCCGATAAGCCCTGTACCCCTACACCCCCCCAAACGCTAAACTCTATACCCTAAACCCTAAACCCTGAGAACCCGAAACCCTAAACCCTAATGTTGAACCCTGTTTAGTGTGCCCCCCCCCCCCCCCGCCCCCCTGAACAGTCGAGGCTGGATTTTGACCTGTTTAAACGGGACCGGGATTTTACATGATTTTAAATAGGGAGGAGTTTAGATAGATTTAAAAGGGGTCCATATGAATTTGAGAGGGAGCCGTGCGAGTCGAAAAGAGGACAAGATTGAGTTTATGTGAACTTAAAAGGGATCCATAGGCTTTTTCCGAATTCTGCCATTGTTTCGGGTTTAGGGTTTAGGGTTTAGGGTTCGGGGCCGTGAGGGGCTCCTGGATAACCCCCTTGTCGGATTGAACGAAACCAATTTTTCAAATGGCTTCTTAAAGGGAATTAATGGTTTCGGGCCGGTTGGAATGGATGAGGTCGGCCTGTAAAATCACAAGGTCCGGCTTTAAAATCAGAAGGCCCGGCTTTAAGCCGGAGCCTCCGGGCCGAAACAAGCCCCACATCCTTTAAACGAAATGTCGGATTTCGGGAACCGTTTGACTGTAAAGAGGGACCCCAAACAGTCAGGGTGTCCTGAATAACACAGCCAAAAATGACTATATAGAGGAGGCCCCCACTAAACCAGGTCCAACGTTATTCTACAAAACCCTAAACCCTAAACCCTAAACCCTAGACCCTAAACCCTAAACCCTACACCCTAAACCCTAGACCCTAAACCCTGTTCTGCGCAGCTTCTCCGGGTTCATCACGTCCTCTACAACATGGGAGGCCACAGCGTAGTCGAACTTGCCGGCAACTTCCACCTGATGTGCCGTGTAGGCTTTTAAGGTTAGGGTTTAGGGTTTGGGGCTCAGTTAGGGTTTAGGGTTTAAGGTTTAGGGTCTGGGGTTTAGGGCTTAAGGGTCGGGGTCTAGGGTCTTATAGACTCTAGGGATGAGGGGGCGATCTAGGGGTTCAAGGGTTACGGTTTATGCAAGGTTTGGGGTTTAGGGTTTAGGGTTTAGGGTTTCGGGTTACGTCTATATGAAAGACCCTGACCCCTTATGGGGTTTACATGGGAGGAAACCCCGTAAGGTGAGGTTAAACCCTGAACCCCCAAAAACCCTAAACCCCTAAACCCGAAACCCCAAACCCTAAGCCTAACCCTACTTTAGGGTTTAGGGTTTGGCTAGGGTTTAGGGTTTAGGTTCGTTTAGGGTTTGGAGCTGGTTTAGGGTGTGTAGGGTTTCACGACACCTGCACAGCTTCAACCCTACACCCTTGACCTCACAGCGTGCTAGACAGTTATAGGAGGGGAAACCCACGAAAAAAAACCCTAAACCCTGAACCCAAAACCCTATGTACCCCAAGCCCTTCATGGTAGGTCTTGGAGGTTTACTTGGTAGCCCTAAACCCTAAGCCCAAAACCCTAAACCCTAAACCATCTTATAATAACCCTATGGTCAGGGCACCCTGTTTGGCATGGCTACTTTATAAGGGAACCCATAGCCAAAATAACAAGTTAAGGGGCACCACTGAGCTACCAAGTTTCAGGCCTAAACCCTAAACCCTAAACCCCAATTCACTTCCGAAAGCTGCCAAAGTCGCGTGCTGCAACAGCGGCCCCCACGCCGACTCCTTGCTTTTGCTTTTTTTGGGTTTAGGGTTTAGGGTTTAGGGTTTAGGGATTAGGGTTTCCTATCGAAATGGGTCACAACTCTATCGGCCCTAAACCACTAACAACCCCTAAACCCCTAGAACCTAAACCCCCCCAACACAAAACATGCAGCTTGGATGTCGATCTCAATCTGCCAACAGTGCTGCGGATATGTAGTTCTCAGGGCTGCGAAAGGCTTGCAGCTCTATGACAGTCTGCCCACAACCCCTCAAACTGCCAAAACCCTAAACCCTAAACCCTAAACCCTAAACTCTAAACCCTAAACCCTAAACCCAAAACCCAAGCCCCCTACCCCCGTTCTAAGGACGGCCTTGTTCACATCCAACGCGAAACGAAGAAGCTGCCGGGGTTCCTGGCTTCTACCTGGGCGGTGGCGGTTTAGGGTTTAAGGTTTAGGGTTTAGGGTTTAGGGTGTAGGGTTTAGGGTTTAGGGTTTAGGGTTTAGGGTCTAGGGACTAGGGTTTGGGGTGTAGGCGTTTAGTTCAAACTTTGCTGAGTGGGATGGGGAGTTTGGGTGGAGGGCTTAGGGTTTCGGGAGCTGAGTACCGGTACTTGTTGGGGAAGTAGGAAGCTTGGTGCTCTATAGAATCCTTGTCAAGGGTTCTAAGGCAGGGGGAGCATGCTTGCGCTTATTCCCTGCTTCCGTAATAGGGCTTGGGCTTTATGGATCTAGAAACTACTTGCATGGGACCCCAAAACAAGGATGAAAAGGGGTGCCTTTTTGGAATTGGGTAGAACAAGAAAAAAACCCAGGACCCCTAAAAAACAAGAGGGCCTACTGGGAGATCCAGTGGCCTTTACGGGTTTAGGGTTTAGGCTTTAGGATTTAGGGCTTAGGGACCACCTTGTGTACATGTGTGCTCCAGACCCTAGCCCATTCACCCTAAGCCCTGAGCCCCCCCATCCCTAAGCTTAACAGTCTACACCCCAAGCAGGGTTTAGGGTTTAGGGTTTAGGGTTTAGGGTTTAGGGTTTAGGGTTTAGGGTTTAGGGAGGACACCATGACTTCTTGTAACTGGAGGAGGAAGTATTTCCAGACACGAGCCTTTCTCCGATCCTCTCCATGCTTAGGTACTTCCCCAAACCAACACAAACTCCTAAATGTCCATCTGCTGACAAATCCCAGTCTCTGAGTGGGGTTGTAGGGAATTAGCTACCTGATATTCATATATGCTAGAAAACCCATTCAAAGACAATTCAGGGTGCCTGGCTTAAATCACTCTCGGAACTCGAATTTGTGAAAGGCGAAACATGGAACCCAACCACCAAGGACAATGCCACTAGATCACCCAAAACCCAAAACCCAAAACCCTAAACCCTAAACCTTTGAAGTAGGGTTTCTACTCCGAAGCATGCCCCGAAAGACACCCCAAAAGGGCTAGGGCTTAGCGTTTTAGGTTCTAATGGTTTAGAGTTGAGGGCCAAGTTTGTTCTGAAACCCTAAACTTATGGATTCCCCTACTACCCCCCTCAATACTCCCCCCCCCTAGGTTCCCCCCTTGGGGGAACCTAGGGGGTAGTATAGAGGGGGGTAGTAGGGGAACCCCTGATAAACCCTAAACCCTAAACCCTAAACCTTAAACCCTAAACCCTAAAGCAGACATGTACCAAAGGTGCAGCACCGGCTGTAGGTGAATTCCCCAGAGAAGCAGCTGATGTTCGCCTGAGACATAGCTTGAAGGCGACAGATATCCATAGGCGCCTGTATGAACTAGCTTCATTGGGGTAGGGTTTAGGGTTTAGGGCTTAGGGCTTAGGGTTTAGGGTTTTGGGTTTAGGGTTTAGGATTAGGGTTTAGGGTTTAGGGTTTAGGGTTTAGGGTTTAGGATTAGGGTTTAGGGTTTAGGGTTTAGGATTAAGGTTTAGGGTTTAGGGTTTAGGGTTTCGGGTTTAGGGTTCAGGGCTTAGGGTTGTGAAGTAGTATAGGAAATTGAGCCTTTGCGTAGTCTATGCCAGAAATGTGGTAGGGCTGCAAGGGGATGATATGTTGGTCTACGATACCAGGGAACCCAAAAAACTAGACCAAATAGTAGGGGATCCCCTTACAGTAAGGACCCCAAAAAGGTACGCCTACTGTCCTACACCCTAAACCCTAAATTACTAAACCCGAAACCTAAACCTTACACCCTAAACCCTAAAGCCTAAATCCTAAACCCTAAATCCCCACAATCAAATTGAAATGTGTATGACCCCTCCGGTTCTGCATGTGGCTTGAGGACTGGGGACAAGCCTTTCTGAGACGTAGATGAGCAGGTGCAAAGGAGCCAGGCCCAGGATGGGCTGTTAGGGTTTAGGGTTTAGGGTTTAGGGTTTAGGGTTTAGGGTTTGGGTTCTTGTTACTCCTCCACAGTGAACACTTTTAAAAGGGCCCATCTGGGGGGATCATGGAGTGCGTGCCAGCACTGAATTCAAGATCTTGGGGCCCTATGGTCCGCCCTAAACCCTGCAGACTTACCAAAGCTTTTGACGCCCTGAACCCTAATAGCCCTAATAACCCTAATAACCCTAGAATGACCCCAATGACCCTAATAACTTTAAGAACCCTAAGAACCCTAATAACCCTAATGACCCCAATAACCCTAGTGACCCTAACAACCCTAATAACCCTACTAGCCCCAATGGCCCTAATAACCCTAATAGCAACCCTAATAACCCTAAGCACCCAAACAACCCGAATAACCGCAATAGCCCGAATAACCCTAATAGCCCAAATAACCCTAAGCACCTTAGGTCCCTGCACTCTGCAGGCAGTTCGCTGCTCCGGCTCTCCAACTCCTTAAATACACAAATAATATGGAAGGAAACAAGCCTAAACACTAAACCCTGAGCCCCGAACCCTAAACCTCAAATCCCTAAACCCTACGCCCTAAATCCTAAACCCTAAACCCTAAACCCTAAACCGTAAAAGCGCTAAACCCTGAAAGTCCAGCAGGTGCAGGGTTCAGGGTCGACTCGCCTCGCCAGGCGCCCTTAGCTGGCCCCCTGTTCCGGCACCTCGGCGACATGGGGGGGGGGGGGGGAGGGTTTAGGGTTTAGGGTCTAGGGTCTAGGGCCTCGGGTTTAGGGCCGAGTTACGTTGGTGATATCTGTTTTTGTTGGGGGGGGGGGGGGGGGGCGGCCGTAAGATGGACACTTAGAGACTGCGCATCAGGAAACAAGTTTCCCAAAGCTGTCGGCAGGCAAGCAAAGTCTCCAGCGCAACGATATATTTGCCCCATGCCAACACCATGTCCTGTCAGAACCATATCTGCAAGCAACTCGCTCAGACGGCTGCCCATCTCTGGGTCTGGGGCACTCAAGGCTTTCCGTTGCATGCGAATTCCTGTCCTCAACTGGAACTCACTCAACAAGGCATCCTCGCACCCGGCAACAGATGCATCGCCGCCTTCTCTAACATCGCACGGCGTGACGATGACTGCATCGTAAATGGGCGCCACAAGCTGAAACCCATGCTTCGGGAGGAGCTCCACGAACTCTCGCAGCCGTCGACACTCGCGATCAAAAAGCACATACGCGAGCGCTGATGTCTCTGGACGAGGCCTCCCAGCGCACTCCAACGCACGTACAACGTCTGGATACAGCGTGGCGACACAGGTTCGAAGCTTTTGCGCCTCTGCTGCCAGGCCTTCTAGTAATGGACATGCAACAACGCAGCCCTCAATTTTGCTAGGAAAGACATACCCGAAGCAAGCCTTCAACAGCATGGTCTTGGCCTCCTCCAACGTGATGCTCAGCCATTGCGACACGCATTGTCGCCATTGCTGTTTGTGTTCTGCATAAAGCTTGAAACACGGCATCTGCAGCTGCTGCTCCTGCCCGATCTCAAGAGCACAATGTACGATTGCGTTGGGCATGTCATACTCGATGGAGCCAGCAGGTGATGCCGCTGCCCGTGCCTGTCTGCTGAGGTTGGTCATGCTCAGATGACCAAAAAAAAACCGGCCCATGGAGGTTCCACCCACCAGCTTCTGATGCCCGACGCTCCTCACCTGCACAACGTTCACGTTGTCGTCTTGTCCTTGCCTGCAGGCTGTCAAGAAGTCACGGGCCTGCTCCCACCGGTCCATGTCCGGGCCTCCTGCTTCCAGATACCTTTCGAGACCACTGACATTGACGCAATGCGTGATCTGCCACTGATCGCCTTGAGGCAAAGCGCACGGCGCCATGCCAGCGGCAATCCAGACACCCTGTCCCGAGGCGTCGGACGCCCATTGCCAGTCCAGCCATCCTCCAAACACGCTCGAAGCAGAAGACGCCTGGGCACAGTCCTCCAAGCAAGCCTGCCATTTGTTTACGTCCACTGCTCTGCGCTCAAAACGATCCAGCGTGGCGCCGCCTCGGCACATCCCATCAACTTGACGAATCAGGCACGGAAAACTCTTGATGGAATCCTTCAAGAAGTCCACTCGAAGTCTTTTTTCCGAAGGATGTCTGCTTGCTCCCTTGACTGTGGCGAACCCAGGGTTGGAGACTACCGCCAGCCGGTTCACGTCGCCCTTAGACGATGCCCACGCATTATGACATCTACATCGCAAATCAGACGGCAACACGCCGTGTCGCCTACTGCAGTCATGCTCCTGCGCTCTATGCAACACACCGCAGAACGACTAGGCGCACGACACTAGAAAAGAACACCGACTTCCATGACTTCATCTGATCATGGGTCTCCCGCACAATGCGTTCGCTACGAGACATCGGCTGCGAGCTCCCTGATTGCCCTGCTCCATTAGTTTTACCAGCGTCCTCGGCCGCTTCCAGTTCGTCTGGTGTGGCTGCCTCCGTGGTGCGGTTCATACGCTTCAGCAACCAGGCCGTGTCCCGTGCAGTTTGACTGCCTGGCTCCATGAACTCTAAGCCATCACTACATGCTCGAATGCCATGCTTCTGAAGATGTGGAAAGACCCAGTCCTGGAAGAGGCACCACACTGCAGCCCCGGATACCATAAAGTCCTTGACGCCCGGATCCGCCACGAACACCTTGGAGGCTACGTTCACTTCTGAAGGAATGTTGGTGAACGTCGACCTCATATAAGTGCACCGAACTCTCCTGGCATATGAGCGTTCTTCGGCGGTCGCCACCTTTGGCGTGTCCCCCGTATTGAAGGACCAGACCTTTCCAGTAAATGGCCATCGGCCATACCGGGTCTCACTCTCGTGGTTTCTTCGGAGGGGGAGCGATCCCCCCCCGATAAAGAGTTTGAAGACGTCGTCCAGAATCCCACAATCTCCTTTAGCTTCATCGATACTGATAAAAATTGCATGGCTGAAGTTACAACCTTGCACTTGGAACTCCCGCTCGCGTTGCAAGAGGCCACAACTGCCACCAGAAAATCCACTGCCGAACGCAGCCTGCAGATGATCCTGGAAAATGAGGGACTTGCCATCCTGCCCAACGCCTACCACCGCATGCAATACATCTGGTTGTCGAGCTCGAGCAACTACCAACGCGCATTGATTCAGCAGTACCTTCAACCCGTCACTGCCAGCAAAGGAGGACAGCAGTATGCTGGCATACCGGCGCCGCACGGCCAGACTGGGCGCGTTGCACAGACTTGCCGGGATGGACACATAACATCCTCTTCTCGGATCTTTCGGCATCTGATGTACAGCACCGTCCACCGTGCTGATGTAACAGTCCTGGAAGCATAGTCCTGCCTTTTGCCGCCCGCCAACATCCTCATCGGCCCACTGCTGAAAAGACTTCACAATGCTCCTGCAAGTCGAATCGTGTGCCCACAAGCCGCTAGACATGTACGATATGTAGACACGCTATCCCAAACGATGCACGGAAACACATGTCGGTCGTAGGTACAAACAGCAGTCATATCCTGTGGTGTTCACTGAACTGCTGTCGCACAACGCGGCACAGTTCCGCCATGGCCAGGGTCCATTCTTTCGCACGGAGCTCGGCCTTTCTCGGCATGGCATCCTGCGCATCCCAAGCCCACACACCTGCCTGCGCAACCGTTGCCTATGCTGCCCTTGCGTGTCTGTACTCTGCGTTGCAACAGGCCTACGTACCCCCATGTCCCCCCCATGCATTCCAACTGAATAGCTGATTCCAAAACCGGAACCCTGCGCACACAGAAGAGAATCCAAGCCCGAGCCCCTACGCTGCCGTTGCGTGTCTGGCAACAGAACTACGTGCCCCCAAGTTCTGCATTCCAATATCTGACTTCCAAACCGCAAGCGACTGCTCCTGCATCTGGTTCTGCATAAGCACTGCGTCGGAACACTTCTGGATCGCCCGCACTTCGAAAACAATGTCGGTGTATTGACGCTTCGTAGTCATCCGCCACATGATGCCACAGTATGCCTGTGAACGACGAAGGGCTTGCAAGATGAACTCGAGCCCCACCGAACTCAGACGCTCTGCGGGCGCCCAGGAGCCATTCGAGTATGCAAAGAGTACGCCGCTGTGAGATCGATACAGGTCGCCTGCCACCAGCGCAAAAAGCTTGCAGAGCAGCAGCTCGGACTTCCCTTCGTCCGAGCACGTTTCCGACAACCTGATCGGAGGCAACAGCAAATCAAACCTGCAGCTTCCAAAGAAGTTATAGCCTCTACGCCTTCTTGAACCCTTGCATGACGACCCTGCGTCGACAAGCCGACCTGTCTTAGCGAAGCAGGCTAGGCTGCGCTTATATTCCGCACACCTTACTGCCCTTTGTAGGTACCCCGGCCACAGTATAAATAAACCAAAAAATGTATATATATATATATATATATATGTATATACATATGTATATATATATATATCTGTGTCTGTGCTTCAGAACAAAACAGTCCGGCATGAGACGAGACACAGAATCGTGGCCTGGGCTGCACCACGTAGCAACTTCTGCTCGTCCGACAGAACTTTGCCACGCCAGAAAAATGATCTGTCTATCTTGTCTCGAAGCACCTGCATCTCTTCGGCCATGGACATAGGCACTGCACAGATGTCTGACGACAACTGCATCGAGGAACACCCCGAGGTCGGCTCGCCAGCCCACGCGGGCAGCCATGTCTGCACCACTTGCGTCGTTAGCACAGCAGCCTCCCCACCGCCCCCGCCGAGACGCTCAGGCGTTTCGCCGGAGACTTCTTGCCACTGGCTCGGACCAGCTTCTACGAACGTTGCCATGGATGGGTCATCATCCAACTCCGACATCGCCCGGTGCCTACTGTGCTCATCGAACCAGTCCTGCATCTCGGGCGGATACACCTCCTCCGGGTCCATGGCTGTCCACGAGAGACGCGCTGTCCACCAGAGATGCAAAGCTGCTTCAGCTCAATCGAAAAAAGCACAGTGACCTAGCCACCTACCTGTGTTATTTGCAGATGTACGCAATCTATTCTACACTGCCCAATCATGAACAGCAAGTATTGGGACGGGATGCATGTTTCCCAGGCATGCGTGCTTTGCTGCTCTTGCACACTACGCCAGCTGTCATGCCCTGTACTACCGAAGGCACCGGCGAGGCCGCGCCGCAATCCATGCACGCCTTGTAGAGCACGCTGTCTACAGAGGGTTGCGTCTCCTATTTTCTGGGTCTGGGGTAAGACTAGCGCCGCAAAGCATGTAGGAGCGAAAAATGAACTGGGTACCTGGCCGGGCAGGGGTGGCGTGGGTTGGGGGGAGACCCCACACACAGCACACGCGACACGAGCAGGGAAGCGGAAGCAACGAACTGGGTCCGGCCAGGTGAAAGGGAATTGGGTTGGGGGGCGTCCCCACACACAGCACAGTAGACAAGATTGCTCAGACAGATGTAACAAAAGCACACGATCGACATGCCGTGTCTATGCATACATGAATAAGTCTTTGCATGTATGTACAAGCTTGACTGCTTGTTTGTTTGCTGGTGGATAGTTGTTGCTCTACAGTTCTGTCTTTGTTTCCTTTCTTTCTTTCATTCCGTCTTTCTTTCTCTTCCTTTCGTTCTTTCTTTCTGTCTTGCTTTCTTTCCTGACACTATTTTTCCTCTCCTTCTTCACACAGGGCACATACATATACTATAGACACTCTACAACAAGTGTATGTACATATATAAAAATTTACACACAGAGATAACACATCTGTATATGTATGTAGGCATACTACATATGTACATATAGACACGTACACACATGAATGTATGTATGTATGTTTGTATGTATGTATGCATGCATGTCTATATGTGTATATATACATATGTGTACACATATGTATATATATATATATCTATCTATTATGTGCGTGTCTATATATATATATATATATATATATATGTATACACACACACATGTATATATTAAATGTCTGTTTCCTACACCTACACATATAAGATATGCATATCTACATATATATATACATATGATATCTATATATATATATATATATATATACGTGTATATATACATATATTAATATATATATATATATATATATATACAGGTCTATATATAGATGTATACATGTCCACATATGTATATACATACACACACATATGTGTATATATATATATATATCTTGTGTGTGTGGGGCCACGTCTGTCGTCGCGTAGCCCGCGCGGGAAGAGGCGCGCGCAGAATCGCACGCGTCTGGTCGGCGCGTGGCCCGCGCGCAAGAGGCGCGCGCAGAATAGACGCCAAGCGTCCAAGGCACGGGGGGGGCGGGGGGGGGGGGGGGGGGGGGGGGGCGGCTCTTGATTAGGCTCATGAGAGCGGTTGCTTGAGAGTTGAGGGCTTCTGGGGCCGTTGGGGCTCTCGGGGTTTGGGGCTGGGTGAGGGAGTTTAAGGTTCAGGGTTTTAGGAGTTAGGGTTTAGGGTTTAGGGTTTAGGGCTAGGGTGCTCTCAAAAAGTCTGAGCCCTCCAGCCGCGGAAGCGTGTGAGCCAGCAGACTTATCCACGAAGATGACATACTCGAGACGACAATCATCCACAAATTTTAAACCCTGAACCCCTAAACCTGCAAACCCCTAAGCCCCCCAAACCTACACCCGGAACCCTAAATCCTAAACTTACCCTAAGCCCTAAATCCTAAAATTGGTCGAAGGACTAAACCCTAAACCCTAAACCCTAAACCCTAAACCCTAAACCTGGCCCAAAACCCTAAACGCCAAGACCTCACGCAATGAGTCTTCGGTAGCCTTCGTCCTCTCAATGTCTCAAGGCCAAGGCACGACAGCAGAACCTCGCCACCTGTGCCGCATTGTCCAGCTCCTTCAACAAGTTTCGACCCTAAACCCTAAACCCTAAACCCTAACCCCTAAACCCTAAACCCTACATCCTAAACCCTAAGCCCAAAACCCCAAACCCTAAACCCTGAAACCCTGAAACCCCCAGCCCACCTAGCCCCCGAAGCTTCAGACTTGAGGGTGGTTTGTTGAAATCGGGGTGGATTAGGGTTTAGGGTTTAGGGTTGAGGGTTGAGGGTTGAGTGTTGAGTGTTGAGGGTTTAGGGTTTTGTTTAGCACATGCCGTCGTGCAGCCTTGTAAGTCCCTAAGCCCTAAACCCATACTGTAGCAAACCTGTCTAAAACTCGAGACGAGGGTCTGGCGTCTGTAGGGGGCCCCTTGTTTCAGGTCGTCGGAAATCTAGGGCGTGAGGGTTTAGGGTGCAAGGCTTCGGGTACGTCAGGCGCTCGGGGTGTGGAACGACCGGCGCCGATCTTACTACATGATACATATAAGCTCTGAAACCCTAAACCCTAAACCCTAAACCCTAAACCCTAAACCCTAAACCCTGAACCCTAAACCCTAAACCCTAAACCCTAAACCCCATAGATAACCATACATGTCCCTGCGAAGAAGATACTCCTGACCTGGGGCGGGCTTCCCAAAACCAAGGGCAGGACACCCTACACCCTGAACTCCATACCCTGACCCTAAACCCAAAACCCAAACCCTAAACCCCAAACTCCAAACCCTAAACCCTAAACCCCAAACCCTAAACCCTAAACCCCAAACCCCAAACCCTGAACCCCAAAACCCTGAACTTTGAGGGCTCCTCAAAGCAATCCTTGACCACATCCGGGGTTCCTTGATTGTGAGGCATGAGGGAGTTGGAGTGTTCTTGGAGGGTTTAAGGTTTGGGGTTTAAAATCCCTAAACCCTAAACCCTAAAGCCTAAACCGTACACCCAAAACCCTAAACCTTAAACCCTATAAACCCTAAACAGGCCCTAAACCCTAAACCCTCAAACTAAACGGCGGGGGGGGGAGTTCATCTGGGAGTTCATAGCGCAGGCTGTGGAGCGTGATGTTTCGCACTGGGCACGGCCTTTCGGTACAACGATATGAGTGAACTGCGATCTCAGATTCCCTAAACCCTAAACCCTAAACCCTAAACCCTAAGCCCTAAACCCTAAACCCTAAACCCTAGACCCTAGACCCTAGACCCTAGACCCTAGACCCTAGACCCTAGACCCTAGACCCTAGACCCTAGACCCTAGACCCTAGACCCTAACCCAAAACCCAAAACCCTAAACCCTAGACCCTAAACCCTACAATGGCCGCTGCCGGGCAGACATTGACCTGCATAGCTCCAATTATGCATTGGACCCTAACTTGCCGGGCTTTCAGGGCTAGCGGGTCGGCGAGAGTGGAAGGAGTAACCCGAAACCCTAAACCCTAAACCCTAAACCCTAAACCCCTAAACCCTAAACCCCTAAACCCTAAACCCTAAACCCTAAAGGTGAGGGGGGAGGAGGAGGAGGAGGATGAGGAGGGTCAGACAGGTGGGGTGCAGGATTGGGGTTTAGTGTTCAGGGTCCAGGGTTTGATTGCCATGGTCCCTTAGTACGGGCCCTTAAACGGGGACCTCTTACATACCCCTCATATACCCTTGGCAACCCAAGGGGCCCATACTCCGGGACACTTTTTTGAGGAGGTAAGGGACCAGATAACAGGCCCATTAGAACTACCCGTAGAGAGACCCTAAGCCCCAGTAAGGTTATAGGGTCCTTGTCTTCTGGCACCAAAGCCCTAAAAAACCATGAACCCTAAACGCCAAACCCTGGACCCTAAACCCTAGACCCTTAACCCTAACCCTAAACCCTAAATCCCTAATCCCTAAACCCTAAACCCTAAACCCTAAACCCTAAACCCTACACCAAACCCAAACCCGAAGTCAACCCTACACCCAAAAGCCGCAAAGAGCGTTGTTGGCCCGGGCACTATCGGCGATTGCGTCCGCAACTTCCAGCGTCCACGGGTTCCTTTGACTCGTGCGGCTGCGATTTCCTACACCCTAAACCATAAACCCTAAACCCTAAACCCTAAACCCTAAACCCTAAACCCTAAATAAGGTTGATGCTTACAAACCCTCTGAGACATGTTCCTAAACATCCTCTTCAACCCATTTAGGGAAAGTATGACATATCCCAAGGCCTGCCCAGCTCTAGTGCAGGGCTATCGCATTTAGGGAACGTGGAGGGGGTGGGGGCAATAGAGTTTATTTGGGGGGTCTTAGGGTTTAGGGTTTAGGGTTTAGAATTCTTTGTTTTTTTTTGGGGGGGGGGGGGGATTTAGGGTGTAGGATTCAGGGCTTAGGGTTTAGGGTTTAAGGTTTAGGGTTTAGGGTTTAGGGTTCAGGGTTCAGGGTTCAGGGTTGGTTTAGGGTTTAGGGTTTAGGGTTTAGGGTTTAGGGTTTAGGGTTTAGGGTTTAGGGTTTAAACCCTATACCCTAAACACTAAACCCTAAGCCTGAACCCTGAACCCTAAACCCTACAACCCCCCAAAACCCACCAAAAAGATGCTCAAACGGAGCCCCGAGCTTCATAGCCGCCCCGATGTCGACCACGCGGAAGCGGCCACAGCGCCGTTGCGCCTGCGTTGCGAGTGGGGGGAACTCGATGTTCAGGTCGGAGGCTATCCCTAAACCCTAAACCCTAAACACATTTCCGCTTTGAGGGCTTCAGGTTTCTGAGGCCGATGGTAATTTGTAGGCTGGGGGTGCTGATCCGACGGGATCAGCCAGTGAGGGAAACAAGCTGTGAGTAAAAGCCCTCAGGCCCTAAGCCTATATAGCCAAAACCCTGAACCCTTGAACCTGTAAAGTGCGAAACCCCCAGCCCTCAGACCCTAAGACCCTAAAACCCGCAAACTCCAAACCTCTACAACCCTGAAACCCGAAAAACCCGGAAACCCTAATAGCCCTGAAACTTGGGATGTTCCCCCTCATACTAGCAATTCTTAATACAGATTATAGCAGGGGCTACTAGAATCCCTACGGACTGTTAGTATAAGGGGGAACATCCCTAAACCCTGAAACCCTAAACCCTAAATCCCAAGCTTTAAACCCTAAACCCTAAACCCTAAAACCCAAGAAGCCCTCCGAACACCGTGGGCTAGAGGCCTCTGCCATGCGGGCAGCAACGTGCTTCCGACTGCCATCGGAGACCTTCGACTCAAAAGTGTGGGGTTTAGGGTTTAGGGTTTGGGGTTTGGGGTTTAGGGTTTAGGGTTTAGGGTTTAGGGCCGACTCCCTCCCTCCCTCTCTCTCTTCTTCTTCTACGGGGCATGAAGGGGTCGAAACCCCTCCGGCGTAGACATCCCCACGATAAGCCTTTTGCTGAGATGACAAAAGCAGCCCGTGTGTTACTAGACATCACCACAAGCCAAGACCCTCATCAGAGGTGCCATTGGTGACATGAAACGTCGTTCTCCGCCTAGTGAGCTCCAGTGTATCCTGCGCCTGTGTACAGTTAGCATTCGGTTAGTTAACACCACACAAAATGCAATATGCTGCAGCCACATCCTTGTCCAAATGCCCACATGGCAAATGTTCGTGTCAAGTGCCAAGCCAGTACTGACCATAGCAGCTTGTATGGTTGCTGTCTGTTCACTTCTTCCCAAACCCTAAGGGTCCATGTACCTAATTATGGAATACTTGGGCCTTAAAGTACTTCCTATATAAGGACTTTTGGGTCTAAGTATATAATAATAAGGTACATGGACCCTTAGGGAAAGTTTGGGGCGGGACAAGTGGCCCTTGATCTCTCACGCTACGCTCAGTAGCGTAAGCTACTGATACGACGCCGCCAGCGTCGATACAGTGAGGCCGGTAGGCGGCCTGAGGCTGTAGGACACTACCCTAAACCCTAACCCCTAAACCCTAAACCCTAAACCTTGGTGCGAGTCCCCTCCGATGCACACGATCGCTCCGACCATGCTATCGAGCTCGAGGTTTGTGTTCTGAACTTTGCCCCTCACAGCCACACCATACACCAGCTTTAACCTCTCTCTCTCTCTCTGTCTCTCTCTCTCTCTCTCTGTCTCTGTACATTGTAGACATGAATATGTTTAGGGTTTAGGGTTTAGGGTTTAGAGTTTAGGGTTTAGGGTTTTTAAGGTACGCACATACATTTTGCATTTTATGTATATGCATGTATACACGCGGGTATTGGTACATTCTCTATATGTCCGCATAAGCAAAGAAGCAAACATGTGCACATATATATATATATATATATATAGAGAGAGAGAGAGAGGGAGAGAGAGAGTTTAAGCACGTTTAGGGTTTAGGGTGCAGGTTAGGCACTGGATGGGTTTCAGGGCTTGGGGTGTAGGGTTTGGGACTGCTCGACATCGTGTCCAGCATGTCGTAACAAGCATATACTTGGAGGATGGGTGGGCGTAGGTAGTTATGAGTTCGAACGTGGGCCTTTAGGTACGATAACCCCAGATAGGGTTTAGGGTTTAGGGTTTAGGGTTTAGGGTTTAGGGTTTAGGGTTTATAGGGTCCGCCGACCCTGGCGGCGTGTTGGATGGGAAAAGGAGGTGAAAACCTCCCCCCCAAAACCTAGAGAGGGGTGGGGGGGGTCGGTGCACAATTTTTTCGTGGAGGACCCCGCCACCCGCACAGCGTAAACAGGCGGTTCAGGACAGGGGGGGGCGCCCTCAACAAAATCGCGTTTTGGACCCACCCCCTCCCCCCACCCCCCCCCCCCCCCCCCCCCCCCCCCACCCCCCCCCCCCCCCCCCCCCCCCCCCCCCCCCCCCCCCCCCCCCCCCCCCCCCCCCCCCCCCCCCCCCCCCCCCCCCCCCCACCCCCACACCCCCCCCCCCCCCCCCCCCCTCACCAACCCCCCCCCTCCCCCACCCTGGTTTGAGCTTCCTGCCCCCCCCAAACGTTTCACAGAACTCTGCCGAGCAGGCTGGGATGATCTTCGAACCATGCGAGCGGGTTTAGACCTCTCAACTATGCTCCAGCGGGGTCGGCGGCTTGAGCCGGAGGCTCTTAAATTTAGGGTTTAGGGTTTAGGGTTCCTGTTTCCGTGCTTTGAACTCCACTTGGCTACTTAGGAAGCCCCCTGACTTGCAAGCAGGCCTTGAATCATATGTCACATTTTATGGCTCTCGTGTTGAACCCTAAACCCTAAACCCTAAACCCTAAACCCTAAACCCCAAACCCTAAACCCTGTAAGGACTGAGTCCGACATGAAGCCTAAACCCCAAACCCTCAACCCGAAACAAACCCGAAACCCTATTTCCTCACGTTCCCATTCAAACTTTGAACCGTGTGTGCTTCGTAAGGTTGAGGACCGTAAACCCTAAACCTTGTTTCAAGGGGTTTCCGGGCTGAGGTTTGCAACCCTAAAACCCGAACCCAAAACTCCGCATAAGCCCCAAGCACTCTAAACCCTAAACCCTGAACCCTAAAGCCAAACACCTAAACCCTAAACCCAAACGCCTAAACCCTAAACCCTAAACCCTAAACCCTAAACCCTAGACCCTAGACCCTAGACCCTAGACCCTAAACCCTCCCTCAAGCCCTAGAAGCCCCAAAGGGTTTAGGGGGCCAGTGCCGAGCGGATCTGAGCGGCATGAACGGAATGAAGAAGCGCGTCGGCTGGCAGCAGAAGCGCCGCAAGCCTCTGGAGCTGAAGGCCTAAACCCTAAACCCTAAACCCTAAACCCTAAACCCTAAACCCTAAACCCTAAACCCTAAACCCTAGACCCTAAAACCTAAACCCTAAACCCTCAATACCCTGAATAACCTGAATACCCTGATACCCTAAACCCTAAAAAACCCTACAACCTTCTAGGTTACGGCTTTAGGTCTTTTAGGGTTTTAGGTGCTCAGGGTTGTGGGTATACAGTTAAAGGGTTTAGGGTTTGAGGATTTTCGAGTCTAGGGATGTGGGGTTTAGGGCTTATGAAGGAAGCCTTTGAGCCCTAAACCGTCATAGACTGAAAGCTGGAGAAAGGGAGACGGCAACGCAGGGATCTCATTGGCCCAGCAACTGTATCATGATGAGTCTATTTGTCTGCGGTCGAGGACCGCATATTACGATACCACGATACGGAAGCAATAGATTATCAAAACCACAAAATTATCAATAAGTGAATATAAAACAATAGATATAAATATATGTGTGTATATTAGTGTATATACATATACATATACTGAACTTATGCTTCGCCATATTGCATGCACATATATCGTAAAGAAAAGGTCGGGGCTTCCTTGACATTTGACAGTGAAAGGCTCCTCGGCAGCAACACCGCCAAGGGAGGCTCAGGATGATCCTCTATGGGTTGGAGGGGGTAGGGTTTAGGGTTTAGGGTTTAGGGTTTAGGGTTTAGGGTTTAGGGTTTAGGGTTTAGGGTTTAGGGTTTAGGGTTTAGGGTTTAGGGTTTAGGGTTTAGGGTTTAGGGTTTAGGGTTTAGGGTTTAGGGTTTAGGGTTTAGGGTTTAGGGTTTAGGGTTTAGGGTTTAGCGTTTAGGGTTTAGGGCTTAGGGTATTTGCGTCGAAAACCTTCTTCGTTTGGACCCTAATCCCTGAACCCTCGGTTGGAGTGGGTAGTTCGACCGGCTGACGCGTGCTCACCAAGCGTACTTCCGCTTGGCACGCCGGGAAAGCCCTAAACCCTAAACCCTAAACCCCAAACCCTAAACCCTAAACCCGAAAGCCCTGACACCCAAAAAAACACTAAAACCCTAAAGCCTAAACCCCAAACCGTACACCCTAAGTCCTCGTCTAACCTGAAACCCCAAGCCCTTAACCCTAAACCCTAAACCAGCAGGCAAAAAGCAGTAAACTACTCTAAACCTTAAACCCCAAACCCGAAACCCTAAACCCCCAAACCCCAAACTCCAAACCCTAAACTCCAAACCCCAAAACCCTAAAGCCTAAACGCTGGGAGCTTCATCTGGGCCAGGCGCGCTAAGACCGCGAGGCCGCGCATTGAGAGGCCGCATCTGGGCGATCGCATGGCGCTCCTGGGTCCATGGGGTTAGGGGTTTAGGGTTTGGGGGGGTTTAGGGTTTGGGGGTTTAGGGTTTAGGGTTTAGGGTTTGGGGATTTAGGGTTTAGGGTTTGGGGGTTTAGGGTTTAGGGGTTAGGGTTTGGGGGTTTAGGGTTTAGGGTTTGGGGTTTGGGGTCATGTGGGGTTTAGGGTTTGGGGTTTGGGGTTTACGGTCTGGGGTTCAGGGTTTGAGGGGCCTAGAGTCTAGACCCTGAACCCTAAAGCCCTCAGAACCTGAACCCAAAACCCCAAACCCTGAACCCTGCCTAAACTCTAAACTCTAAAGACTGAAACCCTGAACTTTAAACCCTAACCCTAAAGCCCGACCCTTCACCCTAAAGCCCTGAAGCCTAAACCCGAAACCCCCAACCCCCCGAATTTCCCTGAACCCCAAAAACCCCGAACACCCCCCTAAAGTCCTAAAACCCGAAACCCTAACCCCAAAACCCAAAACCCTAAACCCCTAAACCCTAAACCCTAAACGCTGAACCCTAAACCCTAAAACCTAAACCCCTAAACCCCTAAACCCCTAAACCCCTAAACCCCTAAACCCCTAAACCCCCAAAGTCCCAGACTTAGACAGCCCGACGAGTTCCGCGCGCCTCCGGCAGCATGGCCCTGCGAAAGTCTGCCAGCGCGGGGAAGTGTCAGAGAAGCCTAGACTGTGTAAAGCCTGTTTAGGGTTTAGGGTTTAAGGTTTAGGGTTTAGGGTTTGAAGTATAAACCCTAAGCCTTTTAGGGCGTTCGAGTCTTAAGAGCTGGGGGCTTGATGGGTTTAGGGTTTAGGGTTTAGGGTTTAGGGTTTAGGGTTTAGGGTTTAGGGCTTTTGGGGTTTAGGGTTTAGGGTTTGGGGTTTCGGGTTGCAGGGCTTCGGTGTGTTATGTAGTTCGAGGCCAATGACCTCTTGCCATTTGGGCGACGTACTACCCAAAACCCCAAAGCCTCGACTGTGTACCAAACACAAACCCTAAACCCTAAACCCCAGACCCTAAACCCTAAACCTTTAAGCCTAAACCCTCTCTAAACCCTGAACCCTGAACCCTTAACCCTAAACCCTAGACCCTACTCAACCTGCAAAGTCTTTAGAGCTGAGCCATCGGCTGCGATTGGACGCATTGGGACTTACCCTCCCCATCGTAAACATTGAAACTGAACACGGTTTCAGGGTTTAGGGTTTATATGGTTTAGGGTTATGGTTTAGGGTTTATAGGATTTAGAGTTTACAGGGTTTAGGGTTTATATGGTTTAGGGTTTATAGGATTTAGAGTTTACAGGGTTTAGGGTTTATATGGTTTAGGGTTTATAGGATTTAGAGTTTACAGGGTTTAGGGTTTATATGGTTTAGGGGTTTAGGGTTTTGGGTTCAAGGTATACGGTTCAGGGGTTCAACGCCGCGTGACAGACCCTCAACACGACGGTTCCATTCGTCTTGCGTGGCCCTTGAGCCCCAGAACAAACCTCCCCCACCAAAACCATGAAATATGCGAGTTTACAGGGTTTAGGGTTTATATGGTTTAGGGTTATGGTTTAGGGTTTATAGGCTTTAGGGTTAAGGTTTAGGGTTTATATGGTTTAGGGCTATGGTTTAGGGTTTTGGGCATCACCCACAAGCACTCCTAAACCCCAAACCCTAAACCAAGATGGTCTCGTGCCTGGGATTTCTGGGTTTAAGGGGGCTCGGGTCCAGGTCCCATAGTGTCTAGAGTCTAGAGGCTGGGGTCTGGTGTTTAGGGTTTAGGGTTTAGGGTTTAGGGTTTAGGGTTTAGGGTTTAGGGTTTCGGGTTCCGGGTTTCGGCTCGGAAGCAAACAACCATGGACCCCTTGGCCAACAACCACAAACTCTCTAGTCTGAAACCTCGTACTCCCTGAACTCCCTAAAGACTCGCGAAACCCCCCTCAATCCCCTAAACTCCCATAGACCGCAAGCTCCCTAAGACCGTAAACCCTCCAAACCCTGAACCCAAAACCCCAAACCCGAAACCAGAAACCCCAAACGCTGTAAACACCCAAGCTCCATACGAAGATCCTCAGCCCAGAACTCCCCACATACCCAAAGCTTCGTGAACTGAAGGGTTTTCCCTAAACCCTAAACCCTAAACCCTAAACCCTACACCCTAAACCCTAAACCCTAAACCCTAAACCCTAAATCCTAAACCCTAAACCCTAAACCCAAACCCAAAAGCCTAAAGCCTAAACCCTAAACCCTAAACCCTACAGCAGGTCTTGGCTTTAGGGCTTTTTCGCGCTCCTCGATAAATCGGGGCTTCAGGGCTTCAGGGTGTGCTCCGAGGGGTTTAGGGTTTAGGGTTTAGGGTTTAGGGTTTAGGGTTTAGGGTTTAACTTAAATTTCCGCTCTTCCTGTTCTGTCAAGACGACCCGCGTGCCTTTGGCACTGCTGGGGTAGTGGCTCATTAACGTCTTTGGGTCAGCCATCCGCGTGTAGCAGTTGGGGTTTAGGGTTTAGGGTTTAGGGTTTAGGGTTTAGGGTTTAGGGTTTAGGGTTTAGGGTTTAGGGTTTAGGGTTTAGGGTTTAGGGTTTAGGGTTTAGGGTTTAGGGGTTGTGCTGGTTTGTTGAACAGCAACCTTAGGGCCTTAGGGACATGTACACTCATGACAACAAAAAGTAAGCTTAAGATTTAGGGCCTTTAGGGTTTAGGGTTTAGGGTTTAGGGTTTCGGGTTTAGGGTTTAGGGTTTAGGGTTGAAGGCTCGCCACAACCTGCATGCGCCCTCGGAAACAGGCCAAGAACGTTGAGTTTGAGGACCGCATAGAGAGCTGCCCCAGTGGCCGAGCTTGATGCGAAAAAGCTCGACACTAGTTAATAACCTTCCTCACCGGCTTCTCCTGGAGAGGCAGATGTCCACTTCAGGAGCTCCTGTGACACAACTTCGTTCTTTCCACTCTTCTCACGAAGCCAGCTCTCTCTCTGTCTCTCTCGCGCTCTTCTATCTCATATCGCTCGCTCTCTCTGTCTCTCTCTATCTCTCCCTCTGTGTCTCTATCTCTCTCTCTCTCACCGCATATGACTTAACACTACGACCTCAGTGCGCACAGTCAAGTTCCGAGGCTCGCTGCCTCAACACAAGAATAGAGTTAAGAGGCTCGACCTCAAACATTTCTCAGATATATCTTCGGACAAAGGAATGCCATGGGACTCACTGAAGCTCCGAGCTCTAGACTCAAAAACATCAACCGCAAGCAAACAACCTGTACACATACTAGTCGTCTCTCCCCTAAACCTTCGATACCCCTAAACCCCAAACCCTAAACCCTAAAACCTAAACCCTAAACCCTAAACCCTAAACCCCAAGCCCTAGTAACTGGGAAGCATCGGGACGGTGTCTAAACTCTTGCAGTCTCCCTGTTCGAAGTCCTCATAGCTAGCTGAACTCCAACTGGCCGTAATACTGGGCGCCAATCACCGTAGCTGCGATGACGCCCACCGCGGACAAAGCGAAGAGGCCTGAAGCAAGCGCGGCTTAAACCCTAAACCCTGAACCCTAAACCCTAAACCCTAAACTGCTGAATACCCTGATTCGAGGTCCTGCGCGGATGCTAGGACTTCTGGTTCAAGCTTCTAGGTTTAGAGTTTAGGGTCAACCCTGAACCTTGGACCATTACCCGGAAACCCTAACCCGAAGCCAAAGGTTTAGGAAGATCCGGATCCAGAAGCTTCTTCCCCAAACCCGAAACCCGAAAACCGAAGTTGAACGTCTTGTGATGTCTGAGGCGCGACGACTACGGCCCGGAGGTGTTCTGCGTCCCCCAATACCTTACACCTTAAAACCCTAAACCCTAAACCGCCTAAGAGTAGGGTTAGGGTTCTGAGTTTGGGGCTTACAGGGGAGTTTAGGGTTATACTGGTTAAATCGCCTTGCAAGCTCAAAAGCACTGAGTCACTGAGCCCTCGCTGTAGGGTTTAGGGTTTAGGGTTTAGGGTTTAGGGTTTAGGGTTTAGGGTGAAAACCTCAAGCTGGTTTGCAGCTGAGCTGCACCAGAAGAGAGCAAGCTGCCAGTCGCACGGGGCCGGCTGGGCGTAAGTAGCCTTGATGATGCCTGCTTCGGCATATCCCAAAGGGGGTTTAGGGTTTAGGGTTTAGGGCTTAGGGTTTAGGGTTTAGGGTTTGGGATTTAGGGTTTAGGGTTTAGACGCCTGTTTCGGCATATCCCAAAGGGTCCACGTACCCAGATATAGTCTAGTGTTTGGGGTTTGGGGTTTGTGGTTTGGGGTTTGGGGCTTGGGGCTTGGGGTTTGGGGTTTGGGGTTCAGGGTTCAGGGTTCCGGGTTCAGCGTTTAGGGTTCGGGCAGTACCATATACTTGGGCCTGAAAGGGGTTCCTAGACAGTAGCTTTAACACCCAAATATACCATATGGGTACATGGGCCCTTAGGGATATTTCTCGGGCTGTGGAGTTGGGAGTGTGCGGGGGTCTGGGAGAATTTAGGGTGGCTGCAGGGATTGGGATGTGGCTTTCGGCATCTCGGAAAAGGAAGGCCCGCTCCAGTGCGGCCCAAAACAACTCTAAACCCTAAACCCTAAACCCTAAACCCTAAACCCTAAACCCTAAACCCTAAACCCTAAACCCTAAACGCTGAGTTCCCTTGGGGAAAAAGGTTGACCTTTGGGTTCAAGGGGTTTTCACACTACCTTAAAAGGTTAAAGGTTGCCCAGCCAGCACCTAAGACAATGCATCTAAGCCACCATAGACCCACAGCGAGATGTCGGCCAGGAAGAACCTCAGCAAGCTACCTAAATGTACTTCCCCAGATAGTCTTACTTCGGAGCCCGGACCCATACTCCACACCCGGGAAGCATAAAACCCTTAGCCCTTCAACGCGACAATCCCAAACCCTACACCCGTAAACCCCAAGCCCGAAACACCGCTAAACCCTAGACCCTAAACCCTACACCCTAAACCCTGAACCCCTAAACCCCTAACCCCTAAACCCTATAAACCCTGTAAACTCTAAACCCTAAGCCCTAAACCCTAAACCCTAAACCCATCTATGCCAGGCGCAGCATCGCCCAGAAGGCCGCACAGGGCTTCGCGAGCGTGAGCCTGTCAACCCGGAGGCTGCAATGCTCTATTTTGCCCGGGTTTAGGGTTTAGGGTTTAGGGTTTAGGGTTTAGGGTTTAGGTGCACAAATGCAAGAGTAATGCAAGAGATCCTGCAGCACGAAACCTGAAGTGGTCGGACTCAGAGCGATGAGGGATGCAGAACAGCTCTCTCCAAGGTCATTCGGCTAAAGGGTGTTGGATATCTGCTGCTCATCACAGTCTGCAACAGCACGTCATGACAGCAACAGCAAGGAGACGAAAACAGCAAGGAGACGACGACTTCGAACGCGTGACGTTCCAACTGCTGCATTTGCCGATCTAGCAGCATCTGGCATCTGTACGAAGGCTCCAGGGTAGACCGCACATGAAGCACCGTCTATCAGACATGCTCTTCAGCAAGAACTCTTTTTGGCACTGTCTAATTCCGAGCGCAGCATAGACGCATCGGCTGCGCACGGACTCAACAAGTGCTGACCTTTCACTGAAACACGCAAGAAATCCTCAGTCGACGCGCATGGTTTGTCTTCAGTCCAGGATGTAGCCGCATCCTCCGACATCTAATTAGTTTTTGGAACATCACCGGACGCAAGCGCACCACAAATTCAAGACTAATGCAAGAAATCCTGCAGCACGAAACATGCAGTTGTCGGACTCAGAGCGATGAGGGATGCAGAACAGCTCTCTCCAAGGTCATTCGGCTAAAGGGTGTTGGATATCTGCTGCTCATCACAGTCTGCAACAGCACGCCATGACAGCAACAGCAAGGAGACGACTTCGAACGCGTGACGCTCCTTCTGCTGCATCTGCCCATCTAGCAGCATCCGGCATCTATACGAAGGCTCCAGGGTAGACCGCACATGAAGCACCGTCTATCAGACATGCACTTCAGCAAGAACTCTTTTTGGCACTGTCTAATTCCGAGCGCAGCATAGACGCATCGGCTACGCACGGACTCAACAAGTGCTGACCTTTCACTGAAACACACAAGAAATCCTCAGTCGACGTGCATGGTTTGTCTTCAGTCCAGGATGTAGCCGCATCCTCCGACATCTAATTAGTTTTTGGAACATCACCGGACGCAAGCGCACCACAAATTCAAGACTAATGCAAGAAATCCTGCAGCACGAAACCTGAAGTGGTCGGACTCAGAGCGATGAGGGATGCAGAACAGCTCTCTCCAAGGTCATTCGGCTAAAGGGTGTTGGACATCTGCTGCTCATCACAGTCTGCAACAGCACGCCATGACAGCAACAGCAAGGAGACGACTTCGAACGCGTGACGCTCCAACTGCTGCATCTGCTGCATCTGCCCATCTAGCAGCATCCGGCATCTATGCGAAGGCTCCAGGGTAGACCGCACATGAAGCACCGTCTATCAGACATGCTCTTCAGCAAGAACTCTTTTTGGCACTGTCTAATTCCGAGCGCAGCATAGACGCATCGGCTACGCACGGACTCAACAAGTGCTGACCTTTCACTGAAACACACAAGAAGTCCTCAGTCGACGCGCATGGTTTGTCTTCAGTCCAGGATGTAGCCGCATCCTCCGACATCTAATTAGTTTTGGAACATCACCGGACGCAAGCGCACCACAAATTCAAGACTAATGCAAGAAATCCTGCAGCACGAAACATGCAGTTGTCGGACTCAGAGCGATGAGGGATGCAGAACAGCTCTCTCCAAGGTCATTCGGCTAAAGGGTGTTGGATATCTGCTGCTCATCACAGTCTGCAACAGCACGCCATGACAGCAACAGCAAGGAGACGACTTCGAACGCGTGACGCTCCAACTGCTGCATCTGCTGCATCTGCCCATCTAGCAGCATCCGGCATCTATGCGAAGGCTCCAGGGTAGACCGCACATGAAGCACCGTCTATCAGACATGCTCTTCAGCAAGAACTCTTTTTGGCACTGTCTAATTCCGAGCGCAGCATAGACGCATCGGCTACGCACGGACTCAACAAGTGCTGACCTTTCACTGAAACACACAAGAAGTCCTCAGTCGACGCGCATGGTTTGTCTTCAGTCCAGGATGTAGCCGCATCCTCCGACATCTAATTAGTTTTTTGGCACATCACCGGACGCAAGCGCACCACAAATTCAACACTAATGCAAGAAATCCTGCAGCACGAAACATGCAGTTGTCGGACTCAGAGCGATGAGGGATGCAGAACAGCTCTCTCCAAGGTCGTTCGGCTAAAGGGTGTTGGATATCTGCTGCTCATCACAGTCTGCGACAGCACGCCATGACAGCAACAGCAAGGAGACGACGACTTCGAACGTATGACGCTCCGACTGCTGCGTTTGCCGATCTAAGAGCGTCTGGCTTCTATATACGAAGGCTCCAGGGTAGACCGCACATGAAGCGCCGTCTATCAGACATGCACTTCAGCAAGAACTCTTTGGCACTGTCTAATTCCGAGCGCAGCATGGGACGCATCGGCTGCGCACGGACTCAACAAGTGCTGACCTTTCAATCCAACACACAAGAAGTCCTCAGTCGACGCGCATGGTTTGTCTTCAGTCCAGGATGTAGCCGCATCCTCCGACATCTAATTAGTTTTTGGCACATCACCGGACGCAAGCGCACCACAAATTCAAGAGATCCTGCAGCGCGAAACATGCAGTTGTCGGACTCAGAGCGATGAGGGATACAGAGCAGCTCTCTCCAAGGTCATTCGGCTAAAGGGTGTTGGATATCTGCTGCCCATCACAGTCTGCAACGTCTGCAACAGCTTTGCTGATGAAAGTCGAAGGCGCCAGGGCAAACCACACATGAAGCGCCGTCCTCAACCCTGAACCCTCTAAACCCTAAATCCTAAACCCTGAACCCCCTATGCCCTCCAAACCCTCTAAACCCCTAAACCCCCTAAACCCTAAACCCCCTAAACCCTAAACCCTAAACCCTAAACCCTAAACCCTAAACCCTAAACCCCAACCTCAACCCTTGCGGGTCAGGTCGCCTCCGCAGCTCCACCTCCGCAGCGGCCTCACAGGCGTCCTGCCCCTCCTGGTCACCCCGCTCCTTCATTGCAGAGATCAGATGCTGCTTTGTTTATAGGGAGCTTTTCAATCCCCTAAACCCTAAACCCTAAACCCTAAACCCTAAACCTCAAACCCTCAAACCCCAAACCCTAAACCCTAAACCTCAAACTCTAGACCCTAACCCCTAAACCCTCAGCGTCCTTCAGCTTGAAAGCACCATAGCGGAACGCTACCAGTCGCCCCACCTGGCAATCCCCGGTCTCCGGGAGTTCGGGGTTTTAAGGCTCGGGCTTCATGACTTGGAAGCTACAAGCATGTAGATAGGTTTAGGGCTTATGGGGGTAGCTAGAGTTAGGGTTTAGGGTTGAGGGTTGAGGGTTTAGGGTTTGGGGTAAAGCCCTAAACCCGAGACACAAGACGCACACCTGGCAGGAGAGCATCAGCACCCACAGGCCGCAGAGAGCAGCCATCGCAAGATGCCTGGGGGGGGTGTCGGGCTTACCACAGGGCTTAGGGTTTAGGGTTTAGGGTTAAGGGCTTTAGGGTTAGTTCCATGGGCCCTTAGTATGGCCCCTGACCTCCTGAAAAAGGGTTCTGAAGTATGGACCCTTGGGTCGTGTGGCGTATAATTACGGAATTCAGGACCTCCTAAATTCCTCAACAGGGAAGATGGGGGATACAAGGGTTTAGGGTTTAGGGTTTAGGGTTACCTGATTCCCTGCTAAGTCAGAACTCAGAATTGTTAACCCCTAAACTGTAAACCCGAGCCTAACCCTACAAACCCTGATGACTTGAGGATTTTGGGGTTCGTACCTTATGGCTCTTGGGGTAGAGAATTTGAGGGCCTCCCTGAACCTTAAATCTAAGGGTAGTTACATGGTCCCTTAGTATGGGCCCTTAAACCCTTATATACCCCTTACAGAAACCCTATACTTTAAAGGAGGTAGGGGACCCTCTTAAGTGAAACGACCCTTAGATAGGCAGCAGGGCTAGTTGTGTCCTATAGCGTGAACCCTGTCTGTTCGGAAGTGAAGATTTAAGGTTTGTAAGGTTTAGGTTTAGGGCACCCGTGGGGAACCTAGCAAATAGGGACATCCTGGGGGGAAGGCGGGAGGTTGATGGGTAGTTTATAACCCCAATTCAATTATAACTGTACTTACAAGCCCCCCAAGTCCTCTAAGTAGGATACATACAAAAAGACTTGCGGTTGGGGTTGTAAGTACCCATCAACCTCCAAGCAAAGCCCCAATGATCAGAAACCCGCATTGATAAACAAACTGACCCTAAATCCTAAACCTACAATACCCACCGTAAACCCTAAACCCTAAACCCTAAATACTCTAAACCCAGTATCGATTCCAGAGAGGCTGCAGAACTCCCAACATCGCCAAGGTTGATGCCAGATCCTTGTCGCAACTCCTCGGCTTCTCCAAGAAAACCGGTTTAGGGTTTAGGGTTTAGGGTTTAGGGATTAGGATTTAGTAATTTAGGGTTTCGGGGTTCGGGTTTAGGGTTTAGGCTTCAGGATTCTGAGCTTCGAGTTGTGAGGCTCCAGGGTTTGTGGCCGGCCGGTTTCCAGCGCACGCGGTAAGCCTCAAGCCCACACTATCAAAGCCTCTTGGTCCACCTTTCTTCTTGTGTTGTCTCCGATGTTTCTCATTCTCCAGAATATGATCACTTCTCAACATAATGGCCCCTTTTCGGGGTACCCGAAAAATTCGAGGGGGCGCCTTAGACTTGAAGATGATCCTTGTAACCTCTATGTAAGGGCTTCGGTTTAGGACTTTGGGTCTTGAGGGGTCGAAACGGCTTCGAGAGGCTGTTGCTTCCCAAAAGCTTCAAATGAAAACAAGCTAGACGGCCAGAATCTTGCATCGGGATGCCATTCTTCGAGTTGATGAAGAAAAGGCAACCCTAAACCCTAAACCCTAGACCCTAGACCCTAAACCCTAAACCCTAAACCCTAAACCCTAAACCCTAAACCCTAAACCCTAAACCCTAAACCCTAAACTAACCCTAAACCCTGAGAGCTCTTGGATCTTGGAGGTTCAGAGTGGGGGGAGCCCTTTAGGTCATGTGTAGGTCATCGGAAGATGCTGCTTCCATGGGGCCAAACAGAGCAGCCGATCTCACTAAGACACCGAGGTCCCCAGACCTTCTAGAACCCCTTGCTTAAGGAATAGACCCTAATTCATATTAAAGATCCTGAGTATAAATTAAGTATATACCCTAATTCATAATAAAGATCCTTAATGCATTCAGCATATACCCTATTTCATAATAAAGATCCTTAGTATAAAGTAAGGTATATTCCTTAGTTAAGGGGTTTTGGAAGTTCTGGGTCAGGTTTTCTGGTCGCTCACCGACTCAGGCGTGGGCTGGCCAACGAAACCCTCTGACCTAAACCCTAAACCCTAAACCCTAAACCCTAAACCCTAAACCCTAAACCCTAAACCCTAAACCCTCTTGACCAAAATGAAGGGAAGTCTGCCCTGAACCCGAAGCCCCAACCCACCCAGACGACTCTCAGAAAGCAATGCTCTCGCCAGGGCACCCCCGCATGAAGTAAACACAGAGGAGCCTCGGTGCTCTCGTTTTCGGATTTAGGGTTCAGGGTTTAGGGTTTAGGGTTTAGGGTTCAGGGTTTTAGGGTTTACGATTTCGGGTTCAGGGTTTCGGCTGTCAGGCCAGCTTCCTAAGCATAGACGCTTATTTGATACCCCCACCCCGCCCGACCCCCCCCCCCCCCCCCCGACCACTCCGCCTTCCCAGAACCCCTACACAACTAAACCCCAAGAGCTCTCAGGGTTTAGGGTTTAGGGTTTAGGGTTTAGGGTTCAGGGTCCAAGACCCCAAGACCCCAAGACCCCAAGACCCCAAGACCCCAAGACCCCAAGACCCCAAGACCCCAAGACCCCAAGACCCCAAAACCCCTAACCCTGCCCTAAACCCCTAAGCCGCAAAAATCCTTGAACCCCAAAACCCTAAACCCCGAAACCCTGAACCCCTCAACCGCAGAATAAGTCACTGAACCCCAAAACCCTAACACCTATGAGGAGCTCCTGCAGCTAACCTTAAACCCTAAACCCTAAACCCTAAACTCAAAGCCTAGGATTCCAAACTCATCAACCTGCTCGGGCAAAAGAAGACTGTGCAAAACAGGCCTAGGGTTTTGGGCCTTGTAGGGTTTAGGGTTTAGGGTTTAGCGTTTAGGGTTCAGGCTTCACAAACGCCTAACTATTGAGCTCTTTCATAAGTCCTGGCAGCCGAGATCCTAAACTCTAAACCTAACCCCTAAGCCCTAAGCCCGAAACCCTTCAAAACCCCAAAACCCTGAATTGACTCCAAACCCCTGAACCCTTTAAAGCCCCTGAACCTCAAAACCCCTCATCCCTAAAATGTCAACCCTAGACCCCAAACCCCCAAACCATGAAACCGATAAGCGCAAAACCCTGAACCCTAAACCCTAAGCCCCAAGCCCTAAGCCCTAAACCCTAAACTGCCCTAATCCCCAAACCCTACAGCCCCAAAGGGCGCAGCCCGCAGCACGGAAAAAAAAAAGAAAACCCTAAGGGTCCATGTACCTAATTACGGAATACTTGGGCCTTAAAGTACTTCCTATATAAGGACTTTTGGGTCTAAGTATATAATAATAAGGTACATGGACCCTTAGGGAAAACAAAAAACCGTGAGGAAAGGCGCAGGAGGGCACCGAAAGCCAAGAGGGGCCCAATAAGGCAGAGGCCTGAAGAGGCGTTTATACAGGGTTTCTTGGGTTTAGGGTTTAGGGTTTAGGGTTTAGGGTTTAGGGTTTAGGGTTTAGGGTTTAGGGTTTAGGGTTTAGGGTTTATGGGAGTTTGGGGGGTAGGGTGTGCGGTTTGGAAGTTGGGGTTTAGGGTTTAGGGGATAGGGTTTAGGGGGTTTAGGGCGTTTAGGGGGTCCAGGGGAGTTTAGGGGAGTTTAGGGGAGTTTAGGGGGGATAAGGGTTTTAGGGGAGCTTAGGGGAGTTTAGGGGGTTTAGGGGGTTTAGGGAGTTAGGGGTTTAGGGCCTTTGGGGAGTTTGGGGGTTTAGCGGAGGTTGGGGGCTTAGGGGAGTTTAGGGGATTTTCGGGGAGTTTAGGAGAGTTTAGGGGCTTAGGGGGAGTGTAGGGGGTTTAGGGGAGTTTAGGGGCGTTTAAGGGAGTTTAGGGGTTTAAGGGGTTCAGGGGGAGTTTAGGGGGTTTAGGGGTTCAGGGTTTAGGGGTTCAGGGGGTTCAGGGTTTGGGCCTTACGGTTTTGGGGCTTGGGGTTTAGGGTATGGACTCGGGACAGTCGAAGCACTAAGGCTACTTGAGCTAGTCTTACGTGCCCTTCTTTGCAGCTTGTGATTGGCTAGGTGGTTTGGCTCGAAAAGATGTTTTAAGGTTTTAAGCAAAACTCCTGGGAATCACATCAGGGTGGGTTCAGGTCTCCTTTTAAGGTTTGGGGTTCAGGCTTCATAAAAAGGTTTGGGGTCCAGGGTTAGGGGGGAGCCTCTGGATTTAAATGGTAAGATTTTGATGGCTTCGGGTGCGACTCAAACCTTGAATGACCCTCAGAGTCGTTCGCCCTAAGGGTCCATGTACCTAATTATGGAATACTTGGGCCTTAAAGTACTTCCTATATAAGGACTTTTGGGTCTAAGTATATAATAATAAGGTACATGGACCCTTAGGGTCGGATACGAGATTCTCCTCTTTGCTTCCGAGCCCCTCCCCTCAGAAAAATCGAAATGCCCTTCTGAGGGGCAATATAGGGACTAGTGTCCTTCATGTTTTGGGTGGTTCTGCCGTAAGCCCTAAACCCTAAACCCTAAACCCTAAACCCTAAACCCTAAACCCTAAACCCTAAACACTAAACCCTAAACCCTAAACCTAGCAACTAGTAGGATTTCAACAGGCTCCGGTGCGCGCAACCCATTTGCCCACTTGATTAATCCCTTGCCCCCCACCCCCCCCCCCCCCTCCCGAACCTGCAAACCTATGGTTTAGGGTTTAGGCTTAGGGTTTTAGGGTTTAGGGTTTAGGGTTTAGGGTTTAGGGTTTAGGGTTTAGGGTTTAGGGTCCAGGGTCTAGGGTTAAGGGTTTAAGGAGCCCTTCAAATCTTGGAGTTGCGGGGTTTCGGGTTACTCTGATGTTTGGGGCCACAAGGATCCATCTACCTTGTAAAGTTTGTACTTGACCCTCAAAGGGGCTCCTAGAAAGAAGCTTCAGGGTTTAGGACTACATTCCTACATGAAAATCCTTCAAGGGTTCACAGGTTTTGGGGTCTAGGGTTTAGGGGTTTATATACTATGCAGGCACATGGGCTCCTTCGGGTAAGGGTTCACAGGTTTTGGGGGAAGGAAACCCTAAACCCTAAACCTTTTGGGGGGGGGGGGTGGCGCGCAAGTCCCTGTGGCAAAAGCATGAGCTTCCCTTCAACTTCTCTGGCTCACCGACCCCTCCTGGGCTTCGCAGCTGACATGTGTTCTGATACACTTCCTGGCCCGAAACCCAAGGGAATAAAAGTTGAAACTTTCAGAAGAAACTACCTTATAAGAAGCCCAAAAGTTTAAAAGTTGGGTTTTGAACCAGTAAGTACATTCATGAGTGAACTCAACAAACACTGAATTGACTGCGAGAGCTGCATCGTCGGAGTCGAAGTTCAGCGCTGAAAACAAATCGCGGTACTCCATCTTAGACTGGAGCATTGGCTCGTTCCTTCTAACGTAGGCAGCGAAAGGATGATGCCTTTTTGGATCCTGGGCCTATTAGTGCTGGCCGCCATCATGCCACGACCGCGGGTTGGCCCACGGTGCCTCGTGAAACCGAGAAAGCGCACGTCCAAGCCATCGAGAAGCAGGCATGGTGTGACTGGCACCGTGGGCATTAGCCCTGAGCTCCAAAACCGCAACCGCCGCACTGCCTAAACCCAAAGCCACCCCGAACCAACAACAGCCTAAGCCCCAAACCTTGAGACCTCACAAGGGCTAAGGGTTCGAGGGTATAGGGTTCTAGGGGAATCCGAGGCCCGTTGATAAGTGGCAGCAGGGCCCGGCGCTGCATGAGAAGGGCGGGGGAAGGGAAAAGGCAAGAGGGTTTAGGGTTCAGGTTTAGGGTTTAGGGTGAAGAGTTTAGGGTTTCGGGTTTAGGGTGGCTTCAGGGGTTTTAGGGTACAGGGAGTTTGTGGCGACTTGGGCTTAAGGGGGGCTTCTCACAGATTTCGGGATTTCTTGCGGCTTTATGGCTCCGGGATTATTACAGGGCTTTACAGGGCTTAGGTCTCAGATCAAAAACGCCGTGAATGCCAGAGTTGGGACAGCTCAAGTTCACAAGACATAAGACTTACAGAACTTCCTTTAAGAGCAGATGAACCCCTTACGAACATGTCTGCTGCAGTATGTGAACCATAACCCCTTTGAGGGTTTATTGGGTTCCCAAGGTTAGGGAAAACCCCCCCCCCCCCCCCCCCCCCCCCCCCCCCCCCCCCCCCCACCTGCCAGGCAGTACTCGCGACCTCAGAAAGGACAGCGGACTGCGTAAAACCCCTTCTGGGTTGAGGGTTTAGGGTTTAGGGTTTAGGGTTTAGGGTTTAGGGTTTAGGGTTTAGGGTAGCTACATGGTCCCTTAGTAGGGGCCCTTGAGAGGGGACCCCTCGCATACACCCCTTATATGCCCCATACAAATTAAGGGGCCAGAACCCTTTAAAGAGGGTAAGGGGCCCTTAACAGGGCCCATGAAACTACCCTAAACCCTAAACCCTAAACCCTAAACCCTGAACCCTGAACCCTAAACCCGAAGCCCTAAACCCTAAACCCTCAACCCTAAACCCTCAACCCTAAACCCTAAACCCTCAACCCTGAACCCTAAACCCTAAACCCTAAACCCTAAACCCTGAACCCTGAACCCTAAACCCTGAACCCTAAACCCTAAACCCCAAAGCAACTAGGCGCTCCGTGAAGCTCGGCTGAGCCTGCGGCGGATGCCGCGGCTCATGCTGTGCTGCATGGCCTTCAGTTGCGGTTGCTGGAAGCCAGGTTAGGGTTTAGGGTTTAATTAGGGTTTAGGGTTTAGGGTTTTGGGTTTTGGGTTTTGGGTTTAGGGTTTAGGGTTTAGGGTTTAGGGTTATAGGGTTTAGGGTTTAGGGTTTCGGGTTTAGGGCTTGGGGTTGCTGATGGTGGGGTTTTTAGGGTTTAGGTAGACAGGTGCCAGTACTCTGCTGTAGGGTATTGGGGGGGGGGGGGGGGGTGTCAGGCCGACTTAGGGGTACACTTCCGGTATGCTGTTTTGGGGAGCAAGGACTTAGGGCTGGGTACGAAGCCCGGTTTAGGGTTTAGGGTTTAGGGTTTAGGGTTTAGGGTTTAGGGTTTAGGGTTTAGGGTTTAGGGTTTAGGGTTCCCTAAACCCGAAAAGAAATCCCCTACGCCCGAAAAAATGCCTGAAGCCCGGAACTCCCTGAACCCCGAAAACCTAAACCCTGAAGTTCTTCAAACACCGGACATACCCCAAACCCTAAACCCTAAACCTTAAACCCTGAACCCCAAACCCTAAGCCCTAAACCTTAAACCCTAAACCCTAAACCCCAAACCCTAAGCCCTAAACCCTAAACCTTAAACCCTAAACCCTAAAGCCTGAAAAGATGCGGCGGAAGGTTCCTGGAGGTCCTCCGTGTCATCTGCTTGCGAGGCCGACGAGCGGGCCGAAAGGAACGACGACCTCTGGTCATGGTCTGGTGTAGGGTTTAGGGTTTAGGGTTTAGGGTCTAGGGTCTAGGGTCTAGGGTCTAGGGTCTAGGGTCTAGGGTCTAGGGTCTAGGGTCTAGGGTTTAGGGTTTAGGGTTTAGGGTTTAGGGTTTAGGGTTTGGGGGGGGGGGGGGGGGGGGCTCTTGTGGGTGGTTAGACTTTATGGTTCAGCGGGTTCAGGAAACTTTCGGTTTGGGCACGTGGAGTGGGGGAGGTCTTTCGGGTGGTTCGAGTTTAGGGTTTTAAAGAGTTCAAGGGGTCAGGATGGGTTTCGGGTTTGGGCGATGTGGCCTCTAGGGTGAAGTCCTCCGCTAGTTCCACCAGATCTCGGTGAAAAGCTGACTGACTGTGGGGCTACGAAGGCCCTAAACCCTAAACCCTAAACCAGGGGTAAGACTATGGATGAGCATGCCACATGAGCTAAACCTCTTGGAAAGGAGTGGTGCTCTATCGCTTTCATGGCCCCTTAATTAAGCCGCACTATATGATATGTGCATATATATTTTTCTTTTTCTTAGATTTACATCTTTTATCTTGATATTCATTTGGGGGGGGGTATATAGTTGGCAGGAGCTTGTGGTGTTGTGCTCCTTTGCGACATTTTCTGACTTGCGTTGCCTGTGTCCTCAAAGCGCTATCTACGGGACTTTACCTTGGAGAGTCCTGCAGACACCGAGGTGGCCCCCCAATCAGGGGCCTTAATAACAGAACCACGGGCTCCCCTACTACTCCCCCCTACACTACCCCTAGGTTGCCCCCATACTTAAGGGTATTTAGGGACAATTAAGCCGAACTAGGTTTATTTCAGGGGCTGGGGGGGGAGGGTAGTCTAGAGGGGGTAGTAGGGAAACCCATGACAGAACCTTACTGCGCTGCTTCTTCGCCTCTTCTTCGAAGTCTTTACCTTTAAGACTTAGTTGCTGAGTACATAAGCCCCTCCCCCCAAAAAAAACAAGTGTACACTTTCAGTTCTATGAGGGATTATAGTGATTATAGTACTCCAAAAAGTGCAAAGTGTACTCACTCAGCTACTAAGAAGATGTGCCACTGCTCACACGTGCACATAATCCTCGGCGATGGGGTCTGCATCACAAACCATCAGACCTGTCCACTGTGCCATCTGCCCAAGGTGCCTCCAGGCGTTGTTGAAATACTTTCATCAGCCTAAACCCCAAACCCCAAACCCTAAACCCTAAACCCCAAACCCAAAACCCAAAACCCTAAACCCTAAACCCTAAACCCCAACCCTAAACCCCAAACCCCAAACCCTAAATCCTAAACCCAAAGCCGCGTGTCCGGGGGTGCCTGAAGGTGTTGTTGAAATACTTCACCGCCCGAAGCCTCGTGGCGGGCGTCAGCGTGAATGGCCGCTGAAGGCCAGGCTGATGGCCGAAGATGCAGGGAGGCAGTGCGATGTAGTTCGCCTCGCAAGGAACTCCTAAACCCTAAACCCTAAACCCTAAACCTCTAAACCCGTAAACCCCTAAACCCCTACACCTTAAACCCTAAACCTAAACCCGAAACCACCATGCGGTTCTTGCATGAATGATCTTGCTGCTTTATGAAAAGGGAACTTGTTATTGCTGCTGTGATAGACCATTGAAGATTTCAGCGATGAGCTATCGATATCGTTAGTCGCTTTGCTATGACGCATGAAGTAGAGGATCACTACCACTTGAGACTAGACCCCAAACCCCAAACCCCAAACCCCAAATCCCAAACCCCAAACCCCAAACCCCAAACCCCAAACCCTAAACCCTAAACCTCAAACCCCAAACCCCAAACCCCAAACCCTAAACCCCAAACCCTAAACCCCAAACCCTAAACCCTAAACCCTAAACCCTAAACCCTAAACCCTAAACCCTAAACCCCAAACCCTAAACCCTAAACCCTAAACCCTCACCCCTGGTGTGAGCGCGAGGCAGCGCGCCTCGTTGAAGACGCGGCTGAGGGAGCCATATGCTGTGCTCCCGTAGCGAGCGGTGACGTTGCAAATGATTTCCTAGTTCATGGTTGGGATAGTATTATAATTTTAACATTATATTCCTTATTGGGTTTAAGTACCCTTAAAAATGTAAAATGTTACCCAACTACGACAAAGTTTCCCCGGTGTCTGCATTCCAGAGCTCTTCTCGTAGGCAGCTGGGAGCATGACAGTGGGGTGTCATGACCTTAGGGCTTAGGGCTTAGGACTTAGGGCTTAGGGCTTATGGCTTAGGGCTTAAGGGTTTAGGGCTTATGGCTTAAGGGTTCAGGGCTTAGTGGGTTTAGGGCTTAGAGCATACATAGCAGTGGCTACATGTCTGCTTCAGCTGTTTCGAAAAAACCGTGAAGCCATGTAGTCCCGGACTGGCAGAATACTTCTATGGTCTGCAGCTTCACCTTCTCCTGGCCCTGCAACTACGCAACGCGAACCCACAGCAACTGTTTTTCAAGATTATTAAGGTGATTGCTGACCAAATTGCCAAAGGAACATCTGTAGTACCATTATGGAATTACGTACCCCCCCCCAACCCCATTTCGTATGGTTCTTTGGATGTTCTTTGGTACCCACTTCCATAGAAGGCAAAAAAGATGAAACCACTGAGTGATGACCAAGGGACCAAGGGGGTAATTGTGCTGTATGCAACTGGCACGTCTTCGAGACCAATTTCTTTGCCAGTCACGTGAGCAGTAATCCTTCCAACGCTTTGCGCGCCATAGCGTGCGTTATCCTTAGCCAGCAGGGTTTAGGGTTTAGGGTTTAGGGTTTAGGGTTTAGGGTTTAGGGTTTAGGGTTTAGGGTTTAGGGTTTAGGGTCCGCCGACCCCCGCGGCGTGTTGGATGGGTTTGAGGGGGGGGGGGGCAGGGGGGGTCGGTGCACAATTTTTTCGTGGAGGACCGCGCCACCCGCACAGCGTAAACAGGGTTCAGCACAGGGGGGTAGGGGCGCCCTCAGCAAAATCAGCGTTTTCGGCCCCCCCCCCACCCCCCCCCCCCACCCCCCCCCCCCCCCCATTCCGGCCCCCACCCCACCCCCCCCCGACCCCCCTGCCCCCCCACCCCCCCCACCTGTCTTTTTGGAGCTTGTCCTTGTGCTACCCCCTACCCCCCCCCAAACGTTTCACAGAACTCTGCCGAGCAGGCTGGGATGATCTTCGTGCGAGCGGGTTTAGACCTCTCAACTATGCTCCAGCGGGGTCGGCGGCTTGAGCCGGAGGCTCTTAAATTTAGGGTTTAGGGTTAGCAAACCAGGCTGCACCACCACCCCTGGGAGGAAACAAGGTCTGGGTCTGTGATTGTACTTGAAATGTGGTGCAATGAAAGACTTGCTGCGCCAACCTGCTCAACCAACGAAGAAAATCTCGGAAGCACATATTTGCTTGTCAGCGTACGTACATGAAACAGACAGAAGAAGACCCTAAACCCTAAACCCTAAACCCTACGTAAACCCTAAGCCCTAAGCCCTAAACCCTAAGCCCTGAACCCTAAACCCTAACGCGCAGACAAAAGACCTCCTCGTAGTCGTTAATTGCCTCATCAATGAGAAAGACCCAGTGGTGCAGATGCCTGTGAGAAGCAGCCTCCTCTTACTTCTCCAATTTGTGTTTGGGTTTAGGTTTTAGGGTTCAGGGTTTAGGGTTTAGGAGGCTAAACTTTAGTATTCCTACTCAATAAGGAAACCCAAAAAGTTTACAGTTCAACTGTTGGCGAGGAAAGTCCTTGTCAGATGGCGGGAGATACTCCTGGAAGTAGTACCGCCACTTGAGAAAATAGATGTCTGTCTCGTTTGGAATAAGGTCCTCCTGATCCAGGTCAGTCAAGAAATACTGATTTTTGCAACACTGCAGCCCCCCATGGTATGTGTGAGGGTGGCAGGCAGCGTTGGAGACGTTGCGGCCTGTGCCGTCGCCGTGCCTGAGCATGTCAGACCGTGGCTCGTCTGCACACGCATAGCCCTCGAACTGATTGCGATCCTTGTTCATGTAGTTGAGGAAATGCGTCTCTGTTGGCTGGCAGACACACGCTTGCTCATTCTCAGGCAACAGCATGATCTTCCCGCCCGTGTGTGCCTTGTGGTAAGACAAGGTTGGCGTGCTGCCAACGGCTGTGATGACATCGATCTGGCCCGGTTCCCTTGGAAAGGTGTAGTGATCCGCATCGAGGCCCTGTAAGGGTCGCGTCAGAGTGAGCGTGCGGATGCCGCCTGTGACCGTGGAAGACAACACAGTTATTGAAGCCTTCAATTGATGTCCTGGTCCATGGTTCTCGAGCTTGCGCTCGGAGACCCTACCCCCGGCTTCAACAATCAGGGCATAGGGCCGGGAGCTCATAGCCTGAGCATTGAAGCCTACACCAAACCTTAGTTGCTGAGTTCATAAGCACCCAAAAAAGGTGTAAACGTTCAGTTCTATAGGGGATTCTATTACCCCACCCCCCCCCCCCCCCCCCCCACCACCCCCCCCCCCCCCCCAAAAAAAAAAAAAAGTGTAAAGTGTACTCATTCAGCTGCTAAGAAGCCAGTAGCCATCCGGGCCGGAGATTGTAATGGTCACATTCAGACTCTCACTCCGGAGCGAGAGGTTGGTCAGCTGCCCCAGCTGCACCTTGCCGGCCAACCTCACTGTTGAGGGAATCAGGGCCCTATATATACCCTTTAAAGGGATTATGCCCTATATATACCCTTTAAGGGATTATGCCCTAGAAATACCCTTAAGGGATTATGCCCTATATATACCCTTTAAGGGATTATGCCCTATATATACCCTTTAAGGGAATATATAGGGTACCTCATTGCCCTTATTCCGTACTAACCTACAGTAAGCAGCTGCATCGGCCGGGGCGGCTCGCAGGTCTTCGTCGAGTGCGCTTCGTTGAAAATTGCCTCGTGCTCTGGAACAATTTTGGGGGGCGACCTGTCGTTTGCGTGCGCTGACTTTTTTAAGTACATTTCCAGGTACTTAAGCACATTGCCTGTACGTACTCCGAGTTTTAAGTACACTCCAGGTACTCAAGCACAGTACCCTCTACTGTAGCACAACAACCTAAGCCCTAAGCCCTAAGCCCTAAACCCTGAACCCTAAACCCTAAACCCTGGGAATGGTGCTTCCCGGGGGCCTCGTAGCTATCTCCCAAGGGCTTCAGCGAGCAGCCTGGTGGCAAGGAATGAGGGAATTAGGGCCCGACATGGACCCTTTTTAAGTGAGTTTAGGGTTTAGGGTTTAGGGTTTAGGGTTTAGGGTTTAGGGTTTAGGGTTTAGGGTTTAGGGTTTAGGGTTTAGGGGCAGGCAGCCTGATGGCAGGCTCGGGTCATCGATTGTGGAAGAGCGGCCCACTGGGGCGATGCGCTTCACCTCCGCAAGGCACGCCGAGGCCGTGGTAATGGGGGCCTGACAGGTGTCCTGCGCAGACCCTAAACCCTAAACCCTAAACCCTAAGCCCTAAGCCCTAAACCCTAAACCCTAAACCCTAAACCCTAAACCCTAAACCCTAAACCCTAAGCACTGAACCAAACCCTTGTTCCCTCCACTTCACCAGTGTCCTGCGACCGCACCGTGGGGGTACTGACCTAGGATGGCGCTTAAAACACTTTGACAAACATTCCCAAGCAGGATCCACCCTAAACCCTAAACCCTAAACCCTAAATCCTAAACCCTAAACCCTACAAAACCCTAAACCCTGAACCCTCAAACCCATATAAGGGAGAATACAGAGACATCCCAAGGTGCCTACCAAGTGACCGTCTCCAGCGCGATACGGTCGCTGCAGGGGCACTCAATCAGAGGGCTCAAGCCGCCATTTCGGTCCGTCTCTTGGCCTTGGCTCCTTTCGAGGGCTTAGGGTTTAGAAAAGGTTCAGGGTTTACAGTAGCAGGTTGCGAGACTAAGGTTTGAGGTTTAGGGTTTATGGGAGTTAGGGTTGAAGGTTTGGGGTTTAGGGTTTGTAGGGTTGAGGGTTTGAGGTCCGAGGTTTGGGGTTTATAGGTTTTAGGGTTTGAGGTTGTAGGGTTTAGGGTTCATAAGCTTTGGGTTTCAGATAAGATGTTTGGGTTTAGGGTTTAAGGTTTCTAGGATTTGAGGTTGTCGCCGCCTGGGATTGCGCTCAGGGATCAACCAGCGCCCGCCAAAGGGCTTAGGGTTTAGGGCTTAGGGTTTAGGGGGTTTAGGGGCTTTAGGGTTTAGGGCCAGGGGCGGCTTTAGGGTTGATAGGGTTCATACTTCTAGTAGAAGATGGGCACCGAAGACTAAAAGTTCAGAAAATTCGGGCTTACAATGCCCCAAGAAGGTTGAAGGCTACCTACTGTACTCTACTACTCGGTATATAGTGGTTAATGAAAGGGTTTAATAGGGTGTAAAACTAAGGCTCTACTACTCAGTATAGTGGTTCATTATAGGGTTTACAGGGTGTAACAATGTGAGGCTTATGTTGCTTTTGGACTGGGCTCCTCTTCGGAAGGAACCACTCTCTGTAGCCCTCCTGGCTGTTGATGCCGAAGTGTCGGTGGTGGGTGTCAATCTGCATGGGCTCGACCACCCAGGTTTTCCTAGGTCATGGTTGGGATAGTTTTATTCTTACCCAGAGGGTCCATTTGTAGTACTATTATGGAATTAGGTACCCCAAAACCCTACAGTATGGCTTTTGGGTACCTAATTCCAGAATAGAAATACAAATGGACCCTCTGGGTTTATTGGGTTTAAGTACCCTTAAAAATGTAAAATGTTACCCAACTATGACAAAGGTTTCGGGGAGTGGACCAGCTGGGCATAGCCGCTGGGGTAGCCGTGGAAGCTCTTCCGGAACTCACCGCCCGGGTTCTCCTTTCATGGGTTTAGGGTTTAGGGTTTAGGGTTTAGGGTTTAGGGCTTAGGGCTTAGGGCTTAGGGTTTAGGGTTCCCCTACTCAGACCCCAGGTTTTGCCTATAATTCAGGCTATTTAGGGCTTTTTAAGCCTGATTGAGGTTCTTTCAGGGGGTAACCTAGGGGGGGGGGGGGTTAGTAGGGAAACCCATGATCCTTGAAGACAATGTTCGTCGGATAGTCGTGGCCATGGGGAAGATCCCTTACTCCAGTCGAGGTGGGATTGGGGATGTGGACAGGCTGCTCCCGGTCATAGACTTGAGCATCTTTTCCGACCAGCCAAGAGAAGTAGTGGTGGTTGTAGGCGTGGTAGCTAGGAATGGACCGGTCACCTTCGGAGCAGTCAGGATAGCAAGAAAAACCGCCAAGAATGTCGTCGACCGTCGTGCTTCCCAGCTGAGGTCCATCGTGTGTGACCTGATCCACTTCATATCCCGTGATGGCCATCACCTGGGTAGTTTCCTAAATTAGCTTTAGAAGGGGAGGCCAAAAAGGGACCCTAATTTGGAAAACTACCCACCTTGCCGTCAAAACGATCCACCAGATCCTTCGGCAGGTTGATCGGTGCATTTCGTGTCCAGTAGACCTGGGAATACCTCGTGCGGACTTCGCCGTAGACGTCAAAGTGCTCAACCTTGCCCTTGACATTGTGCATGAAATCGACGGAATAGTTTCCGGGCGTGCCCTTCCAGTGTTCGGACGACCCTGGTGGATTGCTTATCTGGTATGGTATGCCCCCCTTATTCATCACGTTGGGCTCAGCCGATGAAGGAAAGGCCAGTGCCACCAAGCCAAACATGGCCCTCATGGCTTCAGGCAGTCCGCAGGCTCCGATACCCCAGACCCTGAACTCCTAAGCCTTAAGCCCGAGACTCTAAACCCTAAACCCTAAACCCTAAACCCTAAACCCTAAACCCTAAACCCTAAACCCTAAACCCTAAACCCTAAACCCTAAACCCTAACCCTAAACCCTAAACCCTAAACCCTAAACCCTAAACCCTAAACCCTAAACCCTAGACCCTACTAGTCTTTGGCCCTGATATCGCTACCGCTGCTGACTTTCCGATACCAAGGCACCAAGGCTGAGACCTTCAAAGCTACGCCCAGTTCACAAGTCTGGGGACAGGGTCTAGGGTTTAGGGTTTAGGGTTTTGGCGTTGAGGGTTTAGGATTTAGGGCTTGGAATCTGAGGTTTCGGGTTTGGGGTTTAGGGTTTGGGGCCTAAAAAAAGTTTAGGAGTTCGGGGTTTAGGGTTCAGGGGGCTTGGAGGCTTAAGACCTTACACTGCTTCTGGCTCATCCCCCCGACCCCCCCTTAAACCCTAAAGCCGGAACCCTAAACCCTAAACCCTAAACCCTAAACCCCAAACCCTAAACCCTAAACCCTAAACCCTCGCGCCGTTCCCTCCTCTCGCAGATGACCGTCACAACGATCCTGAGCCTTCAAGCATTGGAGTGGCCTGCGGACCTCTTGCCTCCCCAACGAAGCCTGGGAAGCCCCTCAGGGTTTAGGGTTTAAATTTAGGGTTTAGGGTTTAGGGTTTAGGGTTTAGGGTTTAGGGTTTAGGGTTTAGGGTTTAGGGTTTAGGGTTACCCTAAAAAACCCCTAAACCCTAAACCCTAAACTCCAGACTGCGCGGCGTGGCGACTTCGCTCGCGCGCTGCGAGCTGGGCACCGAGTCCGGAGATGTTTGGAGCTCGATCATGGCGAGGATTTCTTCGTGTTAGGGTTTAGGGTTAAGGGTTAAGGGTTTAGGGTTTAGGGTTTAGGGTTTAAGGGTTTTTTGGTTTTAGGTTTTTTTGTTTGTCCTTTGGTTGTTTTTTTCTTTTAGGGTTTTTGGTTTTAGGGCTTCTTAGTTTTGTTTTTTTGGATGTATCGGTTTTAGGATTTCTTGGTTTTACGGTTTAGGGTTTGGGGTTCAGGGTTTTAGGGTTTGGGGTTTTGGGGGTTTAGGGTTTTGGGGATTGGGGTTTAGTGTCTGGGGTATAGGTTTTTTTGTTTTTAGGGTTTGGGGTTTTAGGGGTTTAGGGCTTAGGGTTTGAGGTTTAGGGTTTTAGGGTTTAGGGTTTAGGTTTCGGGGTTTTGGGGTTTGGGGTTCAGGGTTTAAGGGTTTAGGGTTTTAGGGTTCAAAGGTTTTGGGTTTAGCGCGGATGAGGAGCTTAGGGTTTACAGACCCCGAAGCAGCAGCATGGAGAGGCGAAGCAAATTTCAGGCCGCGTCATTCTACGGGGGTTTGGAACCCTAAACCCTTAACCCCAAACCTTAAACCCTAAACCCTAAACCCTAAACCCTAAACCTTGGTTTAGGGGTTAGGGTTTGGGGCTATCTTCGGCTTTTCTATTCCTTAGGGCTTGGGGTCTTGGGGCTGTAGGGTGGGAGGGTTAGGGTTCATACGAAGCCCTATTCTATCATGGTCTCAAGCCTGCCGGGAGCCGAAAGAAATGGAGGGCCGAGCTTGGCATCCCCTCTGCGGGATCCCTAAACCCTAAACCCTAAACCCTAAACCCTAAACCCTAAACCCTAAACCCTAAACCCTAAACCCTAAACCCTAAAACCTAAACCCTAAACCCTAAACCCTAAACCCTAAACCCTAAACCCTAAACCAAAAACCCTTCATTCCTACATCCCTGAAGCACAAACTCTCCCCTGAGCCCCCAAAATTCTGAGCCGTGAGCCCTGAGCCTTATACGCCCTAAACCCTGGAACTCTGAAATCTAAACCCTAAACCCTAAACCCTAAACCCTAAACCCTAAACCCTAAGCCCTAAGCCCTAACCCCAAACCCTAAACCCTAATGACACCCGAAACCCTAAACCCTGAACCCTAAACCGAAAAAAAAACCCTAAACCCCTAAACCGAAAATTAAAACCAGTCTAACGGAGCTTAGGGTCCAGGGTCAAAAAGCGCTCAACCCCCCTGTGGGATAGCTGGCAAGATGACTCTTCAGAAACCCTTCATCCGCTTAGGGCTTGGGATGCCTAAGGCCTAAGGCCTAAGGCCCTAAGGCCTAAGGCCTAAGGCCTAGGCCCTAGAGGCCCTAGAGGCCCTAGAGGCCCTAGAGGCCCTAGAGGCCCTAGAGGCCCTAGAGGCCCTAGAGGCCCTAGAGGCCCTAGAGGCCCTAGAGGCCCTAGAGGCCTTAGAGGCCCTAGAGGCCCTAGAGGCCCTAGAGGCCCCAGAGGCCCTAGAGGCCCTAGAGGCCCTAAGCCCTACGCCCCAAACCCGAAGCCCTAAGCCCTGAGCCCTAAACCCTAGAAGCCCTAGAGGCCCACGATGTAACTGAACTTGGCCCTCCTGAGTCGATCTCCGGGTAAAAGCCGTAAACCCACAAAAAACCCAAAACCTGCAACCCTAAACCCTAAACCCTAAACCCTAAACCCTAAACCCTAAACCCTAAACCCTCTAAACTTCCCCCTCCCCCCAACTCCTAAACCCTAGGATGGCCCTGAAAACATTCCAAAAAGCGTTCCTAAACAAGATCCTCTAAAAACCCAGCAGAAAAAAAACGTAAGCCCTAAACCCTACACCCAAAGCCCCTCAACCCTAAACCCGACACACAGTTTTTGTTCTGCCGTCTCTCAGCGCGAAGCCCTAAACCCTAAACCCTACATCCCGAAACACCGTTTTGTTTCTGCCGCCTCTCAGCCCGAAGCCCTAAACCCTAAACCCCTAAAACCTTAAACCCTAAACCCTACAACCCTAGAGCCCTAAACCCTAAAACCCTAAAACCCTAAAACCCTAAAACCCTAAATGATTTTTTCTGCCGTCTCTCCATTCCGGCAGTGAGGATGAGAGCCAAGCGCTGGCTCAGCCGCTCCAGTGAGTAGGGCCGCGCGAGCTCCCTTGGGCTCCGATGGTTGGAGTTTGGGGTTTAGTGTTTCGGGTTTAGGGTTTGGGGTTTGGGGTTTAGGTTTGGGGTTTGGGGTTTAGGGTTTGGGGTCTATTAGTTGTTGTTTGGTTTTTAAGGTCTTGGGGTCTGGGGTGCTTGGGCTTTGCGGGTAAGCTGGGGGGGGGGGGGGGGTCCTGACATTCGGGTGTTGGGGGGCTCAAGAATCTGGCATCTAGGCTACCATGGGCCCGACGCCCATACTCAGTACCAGGGAGCAGCAGAGAAGTGTCAGCAAAACTCTAGACCCTAAACCCTAAACCCTGGACCCTAAACCCTGAACCCTGAACCCTAAACCCCAACCCTAAACCCTGACCTCATAGAACCCGTGGCTTTCACCTCCTTGCAGGGTGTAGGCGAGGGTTTAGGGCTTGGGAGACGGTTCAACCCTAAACCCTAAACCCCAAACCCGAAATACCCTAACCTAGAGCTTGGGGATTGCAGGGGATTAGGTCAGGGATGATTTTGTCATTGTGGTCTGGCAATGAGATTGAGTGTTCGCGGGATGCAAGGCTCAACCCTGAACCCGACAGTATTTAGGGTTGCGGGTTTTCGGGTTTTCGGGTTAGGGCTTAGGGCTCTAGGGTTCCAGGGGTTCTAAGGTCCCGTGTGTTCTGGGGTTCTGGCGTTGCCGGCCCGTATCACCAAACACAACACAGTATGGTCTTCGGGCTCAGAAGCTTGAGTCTGTTGGTAGGGTTTAGGGTTTAGGGTTTAGGGTTTAGGGTTTAGGGTTTAGGGTTTAGGGTTTAGGGTTTAGGGTTTAGGGTTTAGGGTTTAGGGTTTAGGGTTTAGGGTTTAGGTTAGGGTTTAGGGTTTAGGGTTTAGGGTTTAGGGTTTAGGGTTTAGGGTTTAGGGTTTAGGGTTTAGGGTTTAGGGTTTAGGGTTTAGGGTTTAGGGTTTAGGGTTTAGGGAACTTTAACCCCCAACCCTGAACCTGAAGGTTTGTGTGGCTTCAGATTCACCTGGCAAGCTTGCCAGTTCAAACGATGGCTTGGCGTCACATGCCTTCAATGCTGGAGTGCAAGTGGGCCCAATTCAGCACAATACTTCTCCGTTCTTTCTGTTGAGGGTTTAGGGGCTCATAGTTACATTCGTGTATTCATATACCCCCCCCTCCCCCCGGCCCCAACCTTCAGCAACATATTCCTATACTCCCCTTTTAACCTTGACAAAAAATGTTTTCACTATCCTCTTGAGATTTATGTAAACAAAAATGGAAAAAATGTGCCCAAGGGGGATATAGCCTTAGCCCTAAGGGTCCATGTACCTATATAGTATATACTTGCGCCTTAAAGGGGTTCCTATATAGTAGCTTTAGGGCCCAAGTATGTACTATACAGGTACATGGATCCTTTGGGTAACAGAGACCCCGACTGCGCAGTCTACATCGCAAGGCCACCTGGCTTGCAAGCGCAGCTGCCAGCGGAGAGCGTTGTCCTCGGTCGCTGCGGCTGTAAGGGAGTGCTAAACCCTAAACCCTAAACCCTAAACCCGAAACCCTAAACCCTAAACCCTAACCCTTGAGAATGTGAAAGCCACAAGAGGCACGCGCTGAACGTGAGATCTGCGACCTTTCTTCATGTTCGAACGTATATTATTCTATGAACAGACATTGCCGGACCTTATAAACACTGAAGCCCAAACCATATACCCTAAACCCGAACCTGAATCTAGCCGGCATCGTCTTGTCAATATGCGGGCAGGTTTGGAACGACTCCCAGATTGTTGTCAGCCTCCCGTGTTCCGAATCGTCACAAAGTGACCCTCGTCTGCACCCTAAACCCTAAACCCTAAACCCTAAACCCTAAACCCTAAACCCTAAACCCTAAACCCTAAACGGGCATTTTGTCCATATGTCATTCCGGAAATTATGGCCAGGCCGGGTCGCGTCGCGTAGGTCGTGTCGGGACGTTCGTTCGGCTTCTTTCCGGGTTTTCGGGACTCGCGCTTGTACAGAGGGAGATGGGAGGGGAGGGGAGTCCTGGAGGCTCGAAGCTTAATTAACGTACCCAACACAGCGCTCTGCTCTTACCAGAAATCTCTCTCTCTCTCTCTCTCTCTCTCTCTCTCTCTGTATGCTGAATTAGGGTGATTTTGTACCAAATTGATTCTTTCTTACAAGGGCACTACAGGGAGTGTTCTCGTTGTTTTTGGTTCTCGTGTTCTCGTTGTTTTTGGAGGGGTTCTTAAGCAAATAGTAGCTTCATAAGGGCAACTGTATTGGTGATTACCCTAAACCCTTTGAACCCTACACCCTAAACCCTATACCCTGAACCCTAACTTAGGGTCCTCATGTTCAAATCCCAGCGTCTGAAGCGATCTCTCGGGTCCAGTGCACGGCTTCGTCGATGCCTGGTTTTCACCCTAAACCCTAAACCCTAAACCCTAAACCCTAAACCCTAAACCCTAAACCCTAAACCCTAAACCCTAAACCCTAAACCCTAAACCCTAAACCCTAAACCCTAAACCCCCATTGGGGGGAGGGGGCGGGAAGGTCGAGTCCAAAGGTGGTTACATCGAGGTTAGTAGAAAGGGCCTCTTGCCATCAGTCTTGGCCAAGTTTTTCGGAGACTTTCAGGGCTCGTGGTTTTTCGGAGCCTCGGTGGACCAACTCCCCCCCCCCCCCCCCCCCCCAAACCCTAAACCCTAAACCCTAAACCCTGAACCCTACATCCTTAAATCGCGGAAGTCCTGAACCCTAGGACACAGACCCCTTTTGCTCCAAAAGGCCTAAACCGTCAAACCCTATCAACCCTAAACTCGCCCTAGACCGTGAAAACCCTGAACCCCAACATGCCAACCCTAAACCCTAAACCCTAAACCCTAAACCCTAAACCCTAAACCCTAAACCCTATACCCATAGAGGGCTTTGAGAACGAGGCTCTATGACTTGGGGCACCGGGGTTTTCCGGAGTCATATGGGTTCAGGGGGGCAGAACTCCTGGCCCTAAACCCTAAACCCTAAACCCTAAACCCTAAGTCCTAAACCCTAAACCCTAGCCCTCAACCCTGAACCCTGAAATCGAAGCGTGCCCAGGCGCTCCGTGCCACTGCGGGATAGTTCGTCCCAGCTATGACATCCAGAAAGCCCTGCTCGTTCCACAGGACCTGGTCTGCGACGTCGGCAGTTGGGTTTAGAGAACATGTCCGAAGCCCTCAACCCTGAAGACCCCACACTCTAAACCCTAAACAGTAACCCTAAACCCTAAACCCTAAGCCCTAAACCCTAAACCTCAACCCTACACCCTACTTGAGAGTATAGACAAGACAAGGATCTTCATCTTTTTTGGGGCCTCGAGAAAGAACTTGTTGGAGGTGTTGCGGGAACCCAGCTCTCGAAAAACAAAAGACCCTAGTCTGGGGTTGGGGGGGGGGGGGGTGAGGGTTTAGGGTTTAGGGTTAGTTAGAGTTTAGGGTGTAGGGTGTAGGGTTTAGGGTTTAGGGTTTTGGGTTTAGGGTTGAGGGTTGAGGGTTTAGGGTTTAGGTGTAGGGCTTAGGGCTTAGGGCTTAGGGTTTAGGGTTTAGCATTTAGGGTTTACGGTTCAGGGTTTCTGGTTGAGGGTTGAGGGTGTGTAGGGCGTATAGAGGAAACCCTCAGAGCATCGCTGTTAGGCACTTCTCTGGATCTAAGAATTTAAAGGGTCCTTGCGTTTTTTTTTTTCTAGGTTTAACGCTAAACCCTCAACCCTCAACCCTCAACCCTCAACCCTCAACCCTCAACCCTAAACCCTAAACTAAACCATACAATCGCCAGGCCCGGGGCTGTTGGAAGCCCGGCAGCGAAAGCGTTGACCTTTTGGTTGGGATGAGGGCTGTGTTTCCCTACGTAGGGTTTAGGGTTTAGAGTTTAGGGTTTAGGGTTTAGGGTTTAGGGTTAAACCTAGAACCCTGTCCATGTACGTACATAGGGAATACTTGGGCCTTGAGGTACCTCCTATATAGGGACTTCTGGGCCCAAGTCTACAATCGTACGGTATATGGACTCTTGGGATTTGTGTTTGGTTTGGGGTTTGGGGTTTGGGTTTGGGGTTTGGGGTTTGGGGTTTGGGGTTTGGGGTTTGGGGTTTGGGGTTTGGGGTTTGGGGTTTGGGGTTTGGGGTTGGGGGTTTGGGGCTTGGGGCTTGGGGCTTGGGGTGTCTGTACGTCAGCTAGGGCTTTAGTCTGTTCTGATTAGAGGATTTAAGGTACTCGGCCAAACTCCAAAGCCAATCAGACTTCAAGCCCAGAACCGGACCCCGACTCCGACACAAAAACTTCTTGGGGCTTTGCGGTTGCCCGACAAGTCCCGTAAGCCTAAACCCCAAACCCCGAGCCCGGCCTAAGTCCTAAACCAAAACCCTAAACCGGTTTAGGGTTTTAGGGTTTAGGGTGTAGGGTTTAGGGTAAACCCTAACCCAAAGCCTGCAGTTCATGCAAAGTCACCAGGCGCTGTCCAGTCTTGTAGCGATCGCAGAACCACTTGCGCGTCACGGTACCTTGGAGACCCCGCGGGGCGGGTTTAGGGAGTATATTTGAGACCTTGGCTGACACCCTTGCACATTCTGGTTTAGGTTGATGGTTGAGTTTCGAGTTTAGAGGTCAGGGTCGAGAGCGATGAAGTAGGGCCTTAGAACCTCCACCACCTCTTGATTACGTCTTTTTGCAGATCTCGAACAGGACCAAAGGAATCTTCCACAATGCTTCCCTTAGAACACTACATAAACTTGGTAGCCCAGTAACCGCATAGTAATAAGGGCACCCTTTTTTGGGGTTGGTGCCTTTAGAAATTATCCACCCTACATTCTAAACTCTAATCCATATACCGTGCTTAGCCCTTCCCTAAACCCTAAACCCTAAGAGGGTCTACGTCACCTCTATGGGTGTAGGGTGGGGTCTTTGAGGGTGGAAAAAGGCGCTTGCCTTTTGCGTTGAGTTTTTTTAGGGTTTATGGTTGGGGGGCTTAGTTTGGGCTGTTGCCCCTTATGATTATACTAAGAGTCCTGAATAGGGATGATTCTAGGGGGGTACTTTTCATCCCGATTAAAGACCGTTAGCAATAGGGGGGGAACATCCCAACCCTAAACCCGGAACCCCTAAACCCCTCACCCCTGAACCCTGTACCCTAAACCCTAAACCCCTAGACCCTAGACCCTAAACCCTTAACCCCAAACCCTAAACCCAAGTTAGGGGGCTTAGGGTTGAGGGGTTTAGGACTTTTACGGTTTAGCAAATGTTTCATGGGACGAAGTGACAAGTGCGCCACACTACGCTCGATGGCGCTGGCCGGGGTGACGAGCATAGACAATGGGTCCAAGCACTACACAAATTAAACCACCAACATCAGAAAAAGAAAAACTTCAAAAAGCTGAAGCCCTAAAAACCGAAACAGCCTGAAACCAAACCCCCAGGAACAAAACAACAAAACCTAAACCCTAAACCCGACCGAGCCGCAATTCAGATGCATCATGCACCCGCTGTGTCGCATGACC
>CAJNDS010002307.1:256786-324529 GCA_905221605.1 Symbiodinium natans
GAAACCCTGCACCCCAAACCCTAAACCCTAAACCCGAAACCCGAAACCCTGAACCCTGAACCCTGAACCCTAAGGAGTCTTAGGGTGTCCCCATGTATAAACGTAGCCAACCCTAAGGGTCCATGTACCTAACTATTATATACTTGGGCCTTTAAAGTACTTCCTACACAGGGACTTTAGGGCGCAATTATATAATAATGAGGTACATGGACCCCTTAGGGTAATATGCAAACTAGACAATTCTCTGAAACTGCCACCGAGCATCCGAGTTCGAATGGTGCAGCGGGTGCCAGTACACCTCCCAAGAAGCGGGAATTTAGGTCTAGCATGGTTTGAATTTAGGTCTATCATGGTTTTCTTAGGTGTTGTGAGTTTTTGCTTTTCAGGTTTCGAGTGCTAGGTTTGCGGGTTTCAGGGCTCAGGTTTCAGTCGACAAGCACCCAGAAGGTCCAGGTGCCTTAAAAGGGAACACTTCGGCGCCGACCGCTGATTGCTAGGGGCGGGGGGAGGGGGGGGGGGGGGGGGGGGAAGGGGGGAAATCATTCGGGCATGGAGCCCGGTTGTAAAGAGTCCAGGGGTTGGGTTTAGGGTGTAGGAGCGACTAATCCTGAGCCTAAGCTCTGTTAACCCTAAACCTTTGGGCCTCCATTCCCTCCGCAACGACGTACGGATGGTTCCCGTAGTCTTGCGCGGCCAGGGATGTCTGTGCCAGGATCCTTGTGTGAGCCAAATAAAAGCTAACACGGCTTTGGGTCACAATTATGCCTGAAACGAGCTCTTTGCTTAAGGTAGTGTCGGCTTAGGGGTTTTAGGGTTGTCAGATGTTGAAGATGTGATGAGGATGTTTTTGATGCTATCGTGAAATCTTAAGTGCTTAGAGACTTCTCTTTCCCAGGCAAGGCTCGCATGCATGCCGGCGGGGACGTAGGCAAACTGGTCGACAGGGTCATACACGTGCCAAACCGCTGTGGCACCTGTTTCGGTTTCAGGGTGCAGTGTGAAAACAAGAAGGGGTCAGATGGGTTAAACATGTAGGGGGTGATCGACATTGAGGACCAGTTTTTGGCACCATGGACGATAAGGAATGCACCGCATAACAAGATCAGCCTTTCTACAAAGCCCACAGTTGGAGGCACATCTAAACAAACTCTGTCACTCTCTCTCTCTCTCTCCCCCAATCTCTTCTGTAATTCTAATTCTATCTCTATCTGTCTCTTTCTCTCGTTATCTCTTTCTCTCGATCTCTCCATCTCTCCATCTCTCCTTCTCTCCTTCTCTCTTTCTCTCTTTCTCTCTTTCTCTCTTTCTCTCTTTCTTTCTTTCTCTGTTTCTCTCTTACTCTCTTTCTCTCTTTGTCTCTTTCTCTCTTTCTTTCTTTCTCTCTTTCTCTCTTTCTCTCTTTCTCTCTTTCTCTCTTTCTCTCTTTCTCTCTTTCTCTCTTTCTCTCTTTCTCTCTGTCTCTCTTTCTCTCCATCTCTCTCTCTCTCTGCACAATTATTGCTTGCGTCTTCACGCTGGGTGTCTGTAGTCCGGACGCATGCGAACCCTGGAAGCTCCCAAAACTTGTTGAGCCTCAAGCTTCCAAGGACCTACACTTCATGAGGGTTGTTCGAAACGGCGGGCCTCCGTCTGCTTCGTATGACCCGCGTGCTGCCCTGTAGTTTAGGGTATGAACAAAGGTCCATAAAGTACCGCACGGGGGGCTGACTAGCAACGTCAAACATCCTTCTGCAGCAGCTTATTTGAAGAGGCACACACGCTGCAAGTACCGGTGTTTTGGGCGTGTTAGAGTAACATGGTGGCAACTACCCTCCCCCTCCACCCAACGCCAAAAGCCAAGGAAGCCCTGAAGAATCATGTTCAGATAACCCCTCGCTGGCATACACTAGATCAATCCCAGTATCGAGGTATAGGCCTTTGGACCATTTTGCACTTCCGCTTGCCGGGCTTGAGCATATTTCTCGCAAGAAAGGTACTCGGAAGCATACGGGCACCCTGTTCTCTCCCCAAAAAGAACTCGCCTTCCACCCCAAACGCAACCTAAACCCGACGAACTCTTCTTACTCACCCAAAGCAACCCTAAACCCTAAACACTAAACCCTAAACCCCTAAACCTTGTTTGGTATCTTCCTGGGCCCTGCTTCGTGGCGGCCTCTTCGGTAGCTTAGCAGCTCGATCGCACACTCGCACGGATACCTGAGGTTTGAGACGGTTTGGGCCTTCCGAGCCTTGTAGGGTTTGGGGTTAAGGGTTTGGGGTTAAGGGTTTAGGGCACAGCATACCCATACTAATTATCCCTGTTGTAGAACCCGTATAGACTGCCAGCATGAAATAATTACACCCCCCCCTTTTACCCCCAAACCCCAAAACCCCTAACCCCAAACCCTAAACCCTAAACCCTAAACCCTCAACCCTAAACCCTGGGGTTTAGGGTTTTCAGAGGGGTTTAGGGTTTAGGGTCTAGGGTTGAGGGTTTAGGGAGTAGGGTTTAGAATATTTGGTTTTGGGTTTCGGGTGCAGGGCTTCAGGGAATTTATAGTCCAGGGGGTCCACTAGCCGATATTGCTGGATTCAGAGCCAGAAAAATGCTTAGGATTATGGTTTACAAGGTCGGCAGATTCTTAGCGCAAAAACACTCACAATCGCCAACATCACCACAACCCTAAGCCCAAACCCTGAACTCCCAACCCCCTAAACCCCACCCCCCACCCTCAACCCTCAACCCGAAATCAGGCTTGTCCGAGGTTGGACCGAGGGTTTCGGGGCCTCTGGACAAGTTTTTTCGCTGCACACCAGCCACCTTGCCTTATCTACAGGGAGGGGAGGGGGCCCCCCTTACAACCCCTAAGCCCTAAACCCCAAACCTCTAGGGTGTAGGATTTAGGATTGAGGTGCCCGGCAAAACCCCCAAACCCAAAACCCTAAACCCTAAACCCAAAACCCAAAACCCAAAACCCAAAACCCTAAACCCTAAACCCTGGTCAAGGGACCTACTGTGTATTAACATTCTGGTGCCTTCGGCCCGGCCCTTGCTACTAACCGTAAACCCTAAATTCCTAGAACCCTAAAACCCTAAAACCCTAAAACCCTGAAACCCTAAAACCCTGAAACCCAAAAACCCTAAAACCCTAACACCCTAAAACCCTAAACCCTAAACCCTAAACCCCAAACTGAAGAAATACAGGGCGCCTTGCTGTTCAGCAGGGTTTAGGGTTCGGGCCAGAAGGCAGTTGAGCCCCAGAGCAACAAAAGAGAACAAGGAGGGCGCCTCGCACATCCGGGTCTAGCACCGCCACAGTGTAGGGGGGGGGGGGGGGGGGCCTATGGTTTAGGGTTTAGGGTTTGGGGTTTGGGGTTTAGGGTTTAGGGTTTAGGGTTTGGGGTTTAGGGCTTTTAGGGTTTAGGGTTTGGGGTTTGGGGTTTGGGGGTTTAGGGTTCAAGGTGGGGCGCTTGACGTGGATGATGGCCACGGGGTCCGACCAGTTGGCCCCATATGCCACTCGATCATCACACCAGCTCTTGCAGTTCCTTCAGCGCCAGACCCGGGTTTGGCGGTCTAGGGTTTCGGATTTACGGTTTAGGGTTTAGGGTTTAGGGTTTAGGGCATCTACGATGAAAAGGCGGTAGAGGCCATACAGACGGTGAGTTGCGGGTTTAGGACCTTCAACCTCCGAAGATCGGATGGCCCTGAAAATTTTGAAACCTTCCGAACCACTATATGCCCCTTATGTACCCTGTACAACCCAAGGGCCCATACTTCAGAACCCTTTGAAGCAGCTAAGGTACCCTAAACCCTAAACCCTAAACCCTAAGGGACCATGAAGCTACCCCAAGACATGCCGGATTCCAGGGTTAACGTACCTATGAGAGAACATCCGACTGGCTCTTTGTAGAGAGCTTGGGAAGTCGGGCCCGTAAAAATCCCATAAGGGCTATACAGGGTGATCTGAGGTAGTTACCCAAAACCCAAACCCAAAACCCAAAACCCAAAACCCTAAACCCTAAACCCTAGACCCCTAACCCCGAAACCCCGAAACCCCGAAACCCTAAACCCTAAACCCTTAGGTCTTCCCAAGGCTCTGATTCCACGCCCGAGCGTGAATGGCAGGGCCAGCGGGAAACAGCTGGCGCAAACCCCGCGCCGCCTTGTGAGAACCCTGAGGGAGGCTATCCTTAGGGTTTAAGGTTTAGGGTTTAGGGTTTGGGGTTTAGGGTTTAGGGTTTAGGGTTTAGGGTTTAGGGTTTAGGGTTTAGGGCTGGAATCATGGGCCCTTGCTATGGTCCCTTGCCCTTGCTTAGAGGGATCCGAAGGACGGCTTCTTCTTTTGTGTAGTTAGAAGGGTTTTATATCACGGGACCCAGAAGAGCCTACGAAATTATTTTACTTCGAACATCCCCGCCCTCTCTTGGTAGAGATACTCTAGGGTTTGGCAACACTCGGGGGTTGGGCACTCTAGGGAGACTCTGGGGTTGGGCACTCCGTTGGGCACTCCAGAGACACCCTCTAGAGTTGCGCACTCCAGGGACACTTTGGGGCTGGGCACTCCAGGAGACCGGGCGAGGAGAAGAGTTCCGGGCGATCAGAAGAGTTTCGGGCGAGGAGCAGAGTTGAGTTTAAAATCTAGCAACCCCACACCGAGGGTGGGGATAAACAGTCTAGAAAAAAAACATATAAACCCCGACCCCCTGTCTTTCAAGCTGGGGAATTGGGGTCGGGAGACCATGAACACTAAACCCTGAAACCTGTAACCTGAAAACCTGAAACCCTAAACCGCTGCTCATGGCATCCCAAACGACACCTCTCAAACCCGAAGCCCTGCACTCTAAAAACTCAACCCTGAAAAACTTCACCCTAAACCCTATGCCCTAAACCCTAAATCCCGAAACCCTATGCCCCAAACACTGGGGGCCCTAAACCCGAAGCCCTGAACACCTAAACCCTAATCCCGAAACCCTACACCCTACATCCTATGGTCGTGCCTGTCGGCCTCGGACAGTGAAGGAGCCCCACCTGCGCCAACCACTCAGGGCCCTGGGTTTCCTACTGGGGTTTAGGGTTAGGGTTTAGGGTTTAGGGTTTAGGGTTTAGGGTTTCGGGTTTAGGGTTTTGGGTTTAGGGTCTAGGGTCCAGGGTTCCGGGTTTAGGGTGAGGGATGCTGTCCTCCTTGGATCCCCTTTCTAGGTGCCCTTCAACATCGGGTTCGTCCGGTTCTGCACGCAAAAGGGACCTGAACCTTAAAACTTGAAACCCCACCTAAGGGTTTAGGGTTTAGGGTTTAGGGTTTAGGGTTTAGGGTTTAGGGTTTAGGGTTTAGGGTTTGAGGTTGGGATGTTCCCCCTTGTACTAACAGTCCTCAATAGGGAACATCGTATGGGGTACGAAAATCCCTCTTAAGGACCGTTCGTATTATAAGGGGAACCTCCCAACCCCAAACCCGAAAACCCAACCCAGCAAGGGAACTGCGTCTTTAAGAGGATTGGCTTTGAGGTTTAAGCGGTTCAGGGAGAGGGCTCTGGTGGAGAGCCTCAAGATTCAAGGGCTTTCCGATGCCGTTGAGCAATGTTAAAGAAGCTCGTGGTTCTTTGGTTCAGTATTAAGTAACAGGCTTTGGGCCGCGCTTGGTTTGTCTAACGTGGGCTCGTTTAGGTTACATATCCGTGGGGAAGAACACGCCGGACTTGAGATGAAACAACGACGGATCTTGAGATCTCCATGCAGGGCCAAATCGGCTGAAGGAGCTGTTTCCCAGAAAGTGGTCCAGACGCCAGGGGCAGCCAACAAACATCAAAATTAACAACATCGGCAGATCTTCCTCAGCTGTTCCGTGTATATATGTGCACGGCGACTGGGAGCACACGGGAGGGCCCCTGAACACCTGAAGCCAGAAAGCCCACGCAAGAACAAAAACTAAAACAACCCTGTCCCCTAACAACCCCAACCCTTGACAACACGTAATTTGCTAAACGCCCCGAAACAACCCTAAACCTAAAAAAGCCCAACCCTCAAATAGCGGTTTACGAAAACAGCGGAATCCAAAAATAGACCCCCAAATAGTAGGATCCCTTTAGAATAAGGACCCCTATAAGGTACCCAAAAACTTCGTGAATCCCCAAACCCTGAACCCTAAACCCTAACCGAAAACCTAAAACCATAAACCCTAAAACCCCAAACCCTAAGCCCTAAGCCCTCAAATGTACGTAAGTCGTTCACCTTAGGGGTCATCCCACACTCGGCCCGAACTCACCGCCGAGTCGCTTGTAGCCAGATGAGGTGCCGCTGATAAACCTGCTGGTGCGTGGGCTCTTTTGGGTTTAAGGCCTTAGGAGTTTAGGGTTCTGTTCAGGGCTTTGGGTTTAAGGCTTTACGAGCTTAGGGTTCTGTTCTGGGTTTAAGGCCTTAGGAGTTTAGGGTTCTGTTCAGGGTTTTGGGTGTAAGGCCTTAGGAGTTTAGGGCTCTGTTCAGGGCTCAGGGGTTTCGCGTTGAAAGGTTTACGGGTTTGTAGAGTTTAGGGGTTCAGAGAGGCGCCTGGGTTTCCAGGTCAAGCAGAGAACCCTTTCAGGTACCTTTCAAAACAGGATTCATCAACAGGATCCGCACAGCGCAAGCTGAGGCTTCTGATTGATTCTTCCTGCAAAGCGGCGTTTGACGAGCTCCTTGAACAGCTCAGCATGAAAGTTCTTCGGATTGCCCCGATACCCAGACCCCTGGGAGGATCCAAAAAGTAGTACCCTGAACTACTATTGGGTCAGTTTTAGGACCCCTTAGAGGGATCTACTTTTTGGATCCTCCCCGGTGATAATTAAGCTCAATGACACAATGAGAGCATCTCGAGGCCGAAACGCAGGGTCCAAGGTCTCGTCAGCACTCGTTTCCCAACCCAACCTTTGCGCAAAGCTTCCCTTGTCCACATCACAACGCCGTTCAAGTCCCTAGACCTTTCTGTGCACAGGTGTTCTCGCCATACACGCTCAATTGCTTCATGAGCTCGACTTTCTTCCAGTAGCCATAGAGGGAGGGTTTCGGGCTCAAGGGTTAGAGGTGGAAGGGGGTTGGAGTAGAGGGTTCAGGGTGTAAGGACTAGCGTTCAAGGCAAGGTTCGGGGTTAAGCTGCGGGACCTGAGTTGGACAGTGATGTAGTGATGATTTGTACAGCCTCTCACCGCAACTCCAACCAAACCCCAACTCCGGCAACTCCAACCTCGAAATTCGACTGCAACTCCTCAACTGAAAACCCGAAGGGCCAAATCCCGCAACCCGAACATCTCAGAAACGTCACCCTAGAAAACGTGACACCACTCAACCTTTCAACCCCGTAGTAAAAACCTTCGCAAGAACCTAAACCCTAAACCCTAAACCCTAAACCCTAAACCCTAAACCCTAAACCCTAAACCCTAAACCCTAAACCCTAAACCCTAAACCCTAAACCCTAAACCCTAACCTCTCCACCTCCCTCCAAGACCCTAAGCCTGCACCAAGGAGCAGCACTTCTGCCCCCGCCAGTCGGCACAACGTCCGCGCCAGGGCCTCTCGGGCTTGGTTTCTTATAAAGTCGTCCTCTGAGGTAAACCCTAAACCCGAGGGTTTAGGGTTTAGGGTTTAGGGTTTAGGGTTTCGGGTTTTGGGTTTCAAGGAAACCAAGTAAGGAACCTACTGACTCGGCTGGCGTTAAAACAAAAGAGGAAGGGGGTCCCTCCCATGTAGCTTACGCAAACAAAATCCCAACTCCTTTAAATCCAAGAACCTAAGCGTGTCAGGTCGAAGTTCACACAGCTTCAGAAGGGATTAGGGTTTAGGGTGGTTTATTTAGACTCTAAGATTTCCACCAGGGTGCCGCGCAGGCTTTCTTCCTGTTTATTTGGGATTGGTCGTTGCATCCGAAATTCGTAGTTTTTCACAATCTTAGAGGAACTGCATATAGGAGGTAAGAAACCCCAATAAGGTAAAACCCTAAACCCGAAAACCCAAACCGCAAACCCTAAACCCCCAACAAGCTACGACTTCAGAAGAAGCCTAAACCCTAAACACTAAACCCTAAACCCTAAGCCCTCAACGCCTGTAGCCCTAGTCCCGACCTCGGGCGATTCGGGCTCCTCCAAGCGTTTGCCGTGTGCCTGCAACAACTCAGGGTTTAGGGTTTAGGGTTTAGGTCATCCTGGTTTAGGGTTTAGGGTTAGTGACTGCTGCGCAGCGTAGACTTTCCCAGCTCCAGCAGTTCTGCGTAGCTGTACCCGAAACCCGAAACCCTAAGCCCTAAAACCTTCCTACAGTGTAGAGACGGCAAGCCACAGACCAGAGCGCACTCGATAGAGGTTTACGGAAGTGGTTTAGGGGCAAGGGCGCCGGCTCGAATACCGTGCCTAGGGCCGGGCACGCCTCCTGCTTGATTAAACTGAAATTCCTTTGGGGCCCCCTCGGCGCCCTGACTCCGTGTCGAACTCTCCCCAAACCCTCAACTCTAAGCCCGAAACCCTAAACTCCAGGTTCGTATTCAAACAACATGACCCACTCGGAGCTCTTACTCCAAAACCCTAAACCCTCAACCCTGAACCCGAAACCCTAAACCCCACCTGAAAAGGAGAGTCCGTCCACTGCCATCGCCATGAATCCTGAGTGCAGAGTTTAGGGTTGCAACTGCTGAACCCTTAACTCCGAACCCTAAGCCCTAAGCCCTAAACCCAAAACCCTAAACCCTAAGCCCCAAACCTAGACCTAAAACCCGAAACCCTAAACCCTAAACCGAACCCTAAGCCCATATCTCATGCCATGCCGCGATGGACGAAAGAACCCGCTCCTCACAGCGGTCGCTGACCTCCCACTGAGCAGCTGGCAAACCAGACCTTTAGAAGCCCTAAAACCTAAACCCTAAACCCTAAACCCTAAACCCTAAATTGCTGGTGACCCGAGACTGAAAGACTTATCCGGGTCAAGGGCATCCCCCTTCCCTTAAGGGGGGACCCCCCCCCCCCCCCCCCCCGACCCCCAAGTAGAAAATGCAGAATCTGAGCTTGACCCCCGGGGTGTGAAGGGGTGCACATTGCGGCAAGTACCCTAAGGGTCCATGTACCTAATTATGGAATACTTGGGCCTTAAATTACTTCCTATATAAGGACTTTTGGGTCTAAGTATATAATAATAAGGTACATGGACCCTTAGGGGTAGTAGCTCTTTGCTGAGATTCTTTACGCTTGGCCCGCGGTTCCGGTGACTATTCGGCTGACAGAGTTTTTTGATGGGCTGAGGTATGTTACACTGGGAGGCAAGCTGAGAACGTCTTGGCAAGTTTTCTTCCTAAGAAAAAAATCCCAAAGGAAAAGGGGGTAGGGAAATATACTATAAAGACTGTTCGGAGTTTCAAGGCACTCGACACGTGTCAACGAGATCCCTAAACCTTAGCCTCTCTAGCCCCTATAGCTCGGCAGCCCCTACAGCTTCTCCAGCCACTACAGCCCCTAAGGTATCGCGCCTAGCCTATAGCTCAACCCTAAAACCCTACTTAACCCTAAACCCTAAACCCTATACCCTAAACCCTAAACCCTGCCGGTCCCCACGAGCCTGCTCTGGGCGGAAAGCTTCCGCGTCCACAGGCCAAAGGGCCCGATCGCGCTCTCCTGATTGCAAAACCCTGTGCCCCCGGCAACCTCCCAAAAAGTGGGGATTAGGGTTTCAGGGGTAAGGGTTGTCCCCAAAAAGTGGGGATTAGGGTTTCAGGGGATAGGGTTGTCCCCCAAAAATGGGGGTTTCAGGGGTAAGGGTTGTCCCCCAAAAATGGGGTTTAGGGTTTCAGGGGTTAAAGGTTTAGGGTTTAGGGTTTAGGGTTAGGGTTTAGGGTTTAGGGGTTCAGGGTTGTAGGGTTTAAGGTTGACTTTCTGGGTGCGGAGGAGCAACGATGGACACGACGGTAGGGGCAGCTCGGGGGTCTGTCTGCCCGCTGATGATAAGGTTTAGGGTCCAAGCGCTGAACCCCTCAAAAACCTAAACCCTAAACCCAAAACCCCTAAACCACTAAACCCGAAACCCTAAACCCCTAAACCCTAAACCCTAAACCCTAAACCCCTAAACCCCTAACCCCTTAAACCCTAAACCCCTAAACCCTTAAACACTGGAACCCTGAACCCTAAACCCTAAACCCTGAATCCTAAACCCTAAACCCTAAACCCCTAGACCCTAAACCCTAAACCCCTAAGACCCTAAACCCTAAACCCCTAAACCCTAAACCCTAAACCCTAAACCCTAAACCCTAAACCCTACACCCCAACAGAAGCATTGCCACGTCCTCGACCAGCATGGACCTGCTGAATGAGCTGAAGCCACCTTGGCGGCTTTTTTCAAAGGCAACTTGGTGCCTGCAGTTTAGGGTTTAGGGTTTAGGCAACACGGTTTGGTTTAGGGTTTAGGGTTTAGGGTTCAGGGTTCAGGGTTTAGGGTTTAGGGTTTAGGGGTTAGGGTTTAGGGTTTAGGCAACACGGTTTAGGGTTTAGGGTTTAGGGTTTAGGGTTTAGGGTTTAGGGCTAGGGTTACACCGGCTGGGTGCTCTCTCTTGGTTTCAAAACGTAGAACTGATTGAGCTGCCATTCTCCACCTTGAATGATGTCGCTGTGCTTCTTGGTTCGATGTTTTCTTATTCTTCTTAGTTTGGGAATCGACCATGATGTACTGACTGATTCACTTCTTAGGGTTTAGGGTTTAGGGTTTAGGGTTTAGGGATATATATATATATATATATGCTTTGCATGTTTCACCGTTGACGTACTTTCACCAGAACAGGTTAATGGATGTATTATTTTTCCTGTTGGAGCTTTTGCGGTTGTTTCTCATTTCTTCTTCTTTCCAAATAGCTGATGAAACGGTACCAGGAAGGGTTTAGGTAATGGGGCTTTCGGGTCTAGGATCGTAAGGCAAGGTCCATGGGCTGAGGGGTTGGGAGACTTGCGTTTTGTCAAATAGCTCACTACACTCAACATGTCCAACAAAGTTTGTAAATTTTCGTGTGTTTTCTATTCTTCCTTCTTCGGGAAGGTTTAGAGTTTAGGTTTTAGGGATTGAATTTATGGATTTAGGATTTAGGATTTGGGTTTTTGGGAGAGGTTTACGGTTTAGGGTTTCAAGTTTAGGGTTAGGGTTTAGGGTTTAGGGTTAAGGGTTTAGGGTTAGGGCTTAGGGTTTAGGGTTTAGGGGCACAAGGCTGCCAAAGTTGGCCGTCTCCACAGATAGATGTCAGGCTTGGAAGCTTCCTGAGGTACGTACTAGGGTACTTCAGGGCTTTAGGGTTTAGGGTATAGGGTTTAGGGTTAGGCGTACCAAACTAGAGAGAACAATTTGGAGAATTGCTCTAAACCCTAAACCCTCGACCCTGAACCCTGAACCCACATTAGGTTAAAAGAACCCTGAGCCCCAAACCCTAAACCCTAAACCCTAAACCCTGAAACACTAAACCCTCAACCCTCAACCGTAAACCTTAAACCCTAAACCACTAAACCCTCAACCCTCAACCGTAAACCCTAAACCCTAAAACACTAAACCCTCAACCCTCAACCCTCAACCCAGAGCCCCAAACCCTAAAGCAGCCGAACAGCGGCCAACGCGTCGTCAGGGCGTCGTAGAAGTAGCCTCTAGCATGACTGTGCTTCCAGTGTGGGCCACTTCTTTGGGGACGAAGTGCACAAGTTTAGGGTTTAGGGATTAGGGTTTAGGATTTAGGGTTAGGGTTAGGGTTCTTCAGGGAGGGGGGTTCAAGGGGGGTATGTAATCCAAGCTTCTCTTAATACTCCCTGCTGCTCCCTAAGGTTTCCGAAGCTTCCCTAAGTTTCCGGTACCTACCCCCCCCCCCCCCCTGAACCCCCCTCCCTGAAGAACCCTAACGTAACCCTAAACCCTAAACCCTAAACCCTAGACCCTAAACCCTAAACCCTAAACCCTAAAGAACACTGTCATGAAAGAGTTTATGGTCCATATGCACCTGGTGGTGTATTTTGGGTGCCCAAACTTTTGGGTTCATGTCGTCGTCAAGGTTGTGGCTTCTGCGTGCAAGCCCCTACACGGCCCCACAACCCTACACCCTAGACCCTAGACCCTAAACCCTGAACCCTAAACCCTAAACCCTAAATCTCCAAGGATCTACGATAGAAGTATCGAAAACGCCGCAAGTCCACCCGAACCTTTTCAAGACCAGCGACCATTTTGGGTCCCAATTCCACCCTACACTGCCGCAACATCCGCCCTCTGACCGCCTTAAAGACTACATACATATGGATATGTATGTATATACATATATATAGACTTACTACACTATACCCATTTAGAAAGCCAGAGAGAGAGAAAGAGAGAGAGAGACAGAGAGAGAGACAGCGAGAGAGAAATAGAAAAGAGAGAGAAACAGAAACAAGAGCGAGAGAGAGAGAGAGAGAGAGACCTTGTTGATGGTTCATGTCGTCCACTAGAGAAACGCCTATAGACCCCAAACCCTGAACGCCCAGTTCGGGGATGTTTCGCGATATTTAGGGACTAAAGGAGGTGCCATCAAATGGGATATTGGGGTTTATATAGCTGAAAGGCTTGTAGCATACCTGATTCCGCTGGTCTTTTCACCAGCTTTCTGGGCCTCTGCCTCGGATGCTGGGTTTAGAAGCGTAATTCCCTAAACCCTAAACCCTAAACCCTAAACCCTAAACCCTAAACCCTAAACTTCTCAAAAAGGGAACCTATAACCCTTAAACCCTAAACCATTGAGGGTGACGACATGGCCCCGAGGTGGGTTTAGACCAAAACATCCTAAACCCTAAACCCTAAACCCTAAACCCCAAACCTTAAACCCTAAACCGACTAAGAACCAGCCAGATGAACGAGATGCGCCGCTTCGCTCCCACCCTGGAGCCGCTGAGGACGTCCCAGACTTTGATGGCCTCGGCTCAGGGCCCCCTAAACCCTAAACCCTAAACCCTAAACCCTAAACCCTAAACCCTAAACCCTAAACCCTAACCCTAAACCCTGAACCCTGAACCCTAAACACTAAACCCTGAACCCTGAACCCTCGAACCCTTGACCCTAAGCCCTGAGCTATGATACGAAGGGGGGAGATTCGTGTCGGTAAGGAGCGAGTCCCTAGACCCTCAACGCATGACTCTGAGAGCACTGGGTTGCACCATTGGCAGCCAGCGGTTACGCTTGTTCTTTGGGGCAGGCTTAGGGTTTAGGGTTTAGGGTTTAGGGTTGAAGGTTTAAGGTTTAAGGTTTAGGGTTTGGGTTTTTTAAGATTAGGGTTTTAATGTTTGGAGCCTGTAGGGTTGGTGCGTTGCCTCTTCAAGGACTTTCCTGGAGCATATCGTACCTCCTTGTCCTTTCCGAGGTGTTTCAAACCCTGGAAACCCTAAACCCCGAATCCCAAACAGCAAGACATGCAAAAAGCGTGGAGTTGTATCTGCTGGCTTGCCTGGTTTGTTTTGCTTCGCCATACCACGCGGAGACGCCCCAAACAGAAGAACGACGAATAGATAAACCCAGAAATCCTACGATTCCAACATGCAGCCTGGACAACATCGCCTCAACCCCTGCCCCTTAATCTGAAACCCGACACACTGCGATGGGGTCTCTAGAAGTAAGGAAGACCAACATTGTTATAACACATCTCATAGGGACCTGGAAGTATATAGCGGGTGCAGGAAACAGGGGCTTTTCGTGATTAGGGCTCCCAAACAACCCAGATGACCCTATGAGCCTAGCATCTCGGCAGTTACTCTACACCCTAAACCCTAAACCCTAAACCCTAAACCCTTTAAACCCTAAACCCTAAATCCTAAACCCTAAACCCTAAACCCTCTCCCTGAAAGAGGGCGGGAGTCCAACCAAGGTAGCCCTTAAAGTACCATGGGGTATAGGGTTGAGGGTTACAGGGAACTTCGCGCGCCTAAGCCCGAATTACCCGAAATCCTATAAAGCCTAAGGCCTAAACACTAAACTCTAAATCCTGAGACTGTAGGCATCCAGGACCAGCCAGGAGAAGTCCGTCTCCTGAGCAGCAAAGGGTCTCCAGCGATAGTTTGAGGGTTCAGGGTTTAGGGCTTAGTAAGGCTTAGTAGAGTTCAGGGTTTATATAGGGTCAAAGGTTTAGGGTTTAGTTCTTGAGCAAATCAGCTGGAGATGCAGACGAAATGCTGAACAAAAAGGGGTTTTTTAGGCTTTAGTGAATTAGGGATTTTGGGGAGTAACCAGCATTGCAGGAAATGTCGAGATGTCTAACACGCAGGCAGGGACAGCCTTCCGCGAACTCCTAAGATTCCGCAATTTCCAAGACAAACCAGAAGCCCAAAAACACCTTGGCTTGCGGCTCTTAAAGAGTTCCACAATGACTTTAGGTTTTAGGGGTCCCCAAACCTAAGCCCTAAACCCTAAACCCTAAACCGCATTTCTTTCGGGGAGGGCTGGGGTTCAAGCGGCGACCGAGACTCCCTAAGGCTCCCAAGGATTCCCTTTTGGGCTCCTTGCGGTTTAGGGTTTAGGGTTTAGGGTTTAGGGTTTAGGGTTTAGGGTTTAGGGTTTAGGGTTTAGGGTTTAGGATATGAATCCTGCAGAAGTGCCCAAAGGAACAATCCAGCAGACTCTAACCCTTATAGGGTTCTTAAGGGATGGGGGTTCAAGGGGGGTAGGTACCTACTTGAAGGTTCATGGTACTTACTAACCAATTATAACTGTACTTATAACTGTACTTATAAGCCCCCTAACTGCCCTAATATGGTTATAAGTACAGTTATAATTGGTTACTAAGTACCATGAACCTTCAAGTAGGGAACCTTAGGGCAGCTTAGGGAGCCTCAGGGAGTAGTGGTATTAGGGAACCTTGGGTTACCTACCCCCCTTGAACCCCCCTCCCTTAAGAACCCGATAAACACACGAAGAGAGTCCCTGCTGATGAAAGCCAGCCCAGGCTGGCCTGCATGGCCATCTTGCTACCCTAAACCCTAAACCCTAAACCCTAAACCCTAAACCCTAAACCCTAAACCCTAAACCCTAAACCCTAAACCCTAAACCCTAAACCCTAAACCCTAAACCCTAAACCCTAAACCCTAAACCCTAAACCGCAACAAGCTGGCCTCCATGGCCATCTGGCTCGACAGCTGCACGGAGCGCAGGAGTACCAGCCTCACGTGGCTGCTGCATCTTTGCATGGAACATCCTGAGGGCCCTAAACCCTAAACCCTAAACCCTAAACCCTAAACCCCTAAACCCCTAAACCCCTAAACCCCTAAACCCCTAAACCCTAAACCCTAAACGCTAGGGCAGCTCGGGTATGTTTGTGCTTCTATAGTGGTTCCTAGCTGGAGACGTTGGAGCCAGAGTTCCGACTCTTTCTTTAAAAAATCCTGGGCCCTTACAGTGCCTGCTGGAGGCCCTAAAGACTGAAAACCTCGAAGCCCTAAAGCCTAAAAGCCTCAAACCCTCAACCCACGCAAAAACTAAGCACGAGGGCACAAAGAACTTCAGGCCTCAAAGTGATGGAGCTCCTCAGAACCCGAAAGCCCACCCATGGGGGGGGGGGGGGTTCATTGCGGGGGTAGGGCTTAGGGAGCCTTTGGGAGTAGTGTGGAGTGTTAGGGAACCTTAGGTTACATACCCCCCTTGAACCCAACACCAGAACCCTTAAACCCTTAAACCCTAAACCCTAACCCTTTTAACTTTTAACCCTAAACCCTAAACCCCAAACCCTAAACCCTAAACCCTGAACCCTGAACCCTAAACCCTAAACCCTAAACCCTAAACCGTAAACCCTAAAGCCTAAACCCTAAACCCTAAATAAACGAATGAAAGGCACATGGCAGCTCCGGTGGCAAAGGGGCAGGCATCTTTGAGATCCAGGAAGCCTTCAAGGGGCATCGAAGGCCGTATGGGCTCAGGGTTTAGGATCTGGGCGTTCTTATTTTTTTCTCTTGTTTTTTTTGGAGGGGGGGGGGGGGGACGGGGGGGGACGGGGGGGGGGGGGGACGGGGGGGGACGGGGGGGGACAAGGCGGGGCACGGGGGGGGACGGGGGGGGGACGGGGGGGGACGGGGGGGGACGGGGGGGGGGGACGGGGGGGGACGGGGGGGGACGGGGGGGGACGGGGGGGGAAGAAGGGGGGCGGAGGGGGGGGGAGGGGGGGGGGGGGTTCTAGGTTGTTGTTGTTGTTGTTGCCAAAACATCGAAAGCCCTAAACACCAATTGTGAGGCTCTGGACGCCTCATGTCCTAAAATCCTAAAGTCCTAAAGCCCTTGTGCTCTAGACCCTGGAGACCCTAACCACCATAAGCCCTGCAAAGTCCCAAACACGCCTAAACCTTAAAGAACTGCAAGGGCTGCAGGGCTGCGAGACCTGGAGGTCTCAAGGAACCTCGCGCCAGCAGGTTATAAGGTTGCATCAGCGATTCTACTGAGGTTGTGGGCGCATAAAGCTTAAGCCCTAAACCCTTAACTTAGTGGGTTGAGCGGTTTTAAGGCTTCAGGGCTTTAGGGGTTGCAGTGGTTTAGCTTTAGGGCCTGGCGTCTTGAGGGCTGAGGGCCGAGGGGAAGGCTTCCCTCTCTCAGAAGCCCAACTAGCCCCCTGAAACCTCCGGAAACCCCCAGTAAATCTTAAAACCCCCAACCCTAAACCCCTAAACCCTATAAGCCCGTAATCCCCTCTAAGCCCGAAACCCGAAATCCCTAAGCCCCTAAACCTCCCAAATCCTTATATCCTAAGCCCCCCTAAACCACCCCCTGCTGTCGGGTGGCGCTGTGCCGCCTCGGCCGCGTCCTTGATCTCACGCAGATCAAGGGTGCGATCCTGCCGGCGAATCTAAGGGTTTAGGGTTTAGGGTTTAGGGTTTAGGGTTTAGGGTTTAGGGTTTAGGGTTCAGGGTTTAGGGTTTAGGGAGTTCCATGGTCCCTTCGCATGGGCCCATTTATCAGGGTACCCCTTCTATGCCCCTGATATACCCTGCACAAATTAAGGGCCCATACATAGAGCGAACGGAGGGTTTCGGGCTTAGCGGGTAGGTTTAGGGTTCAGGGTCTACCATTTAGGTCTAGGGTTTAGAGGCTTCGGGTTTTATGGTTCCAGGGTAGGGCACCCTATCAAGCCCTATACAACCCCTGCACGACCCTCAAAAACCCTCCCGACCCTATAAACCCTCGGCATCCTAAACCCTACACCCGAAACCCTAAACCAAAAACTCGAAACCCGAAACCCGAACCCTAAACCCTAAACCTTAAACCCCCCCCCCCCCCCCCCCCCCCCCCCCCCCGCAAACCCCGATCCTCCAGCAGAGGCGCCATGCGTGCGTGCAGCACATCGGCCCTGGCAATGGGGGAGCGCGTGAAGCCTGAAACCCTACACCCCTAAACCCTAAACCCTAAACCCTAAATCCTAAACCCTAAACCCTAAACCCTAAACCCTAAACCCTAACCCCCCCCCCCCTAAAAGCTCTATGAAACCCTGAGATCCTAAACCCCTAGGCCCCGAAATATCCTAAAACCCCAAACCCTACTTCCAAAACGCAAAAAGCCTAAACCCTCAAAAGCTTCGGGATCAATCTATATCGGGCCTCCTCGCGAAACAGAAACATTTGTTTTGGTTAGCAATCTCTACTCCAACAACAGAGGGTTTAGGGTTTAGGGTTTGCGGAAACAGACGAGTGCACTGCCAGCATCTTCTGGCATAGGGCACCCTATAATGGCACGATGAGGTTCAGGGTTCTTAAAACCCTCCAAAAGATGTTCCTGAATATGATCCTCTTACACCCGAGCAGGGAAACTGCAACCCTAAACCCTAAACCCTAAACCCTGAACCCTAAACCCTAAGCACCTAGAGAAGCATCACGATCTTGACCTCCGGCTGGAATCAGCGACATGCACAGGGCAAACGCGCCGTCCCGAGAGTCTGACTGGGCATCGTGTGGCAAAAGGGTTTAGGGTTTAGGGTTTAGGGTTTAGGGTTTAGGGATGCCCCGGACATTGCGGAGCACGGCAGGGAATAGAGCATCATCCAGCGACTGCATGGCTCTTGTTCGCCTGTTTATGTTTGCTCTGCAAGTTGAGCTTCTTGCAGAGAGGAGACATTCTCCCTAAACCCTAAACCCTAAACCCTAAACCCTAAACCCTAAACCCTAAACCCTAAACCCTAAACCCTAAACCCTCGAAAACGCGCACGCCTCTGTGCCATGTCTACATCGGCTTCTGCTTCGCGACGAAAACTACCCTGATCACAAACTTGTTTGCTGGAAAAGACCTGCTTCATCTACTGCCAATAAGCACCACTGGTTCTGGAAAGAACCCTCAACCCTGAACCAGAACCCTAAACCTTAAACCCCATGGTCCCGTTATATGGGCCCCTAAAAGGGGCCCCCCTTTTATACCTCTCATATAGCCAAATTAAGGGCCCATAAGCTGAGGCACCAAATTAAGGGCCCATGAAACTACCCTTGGAACACCCCAAGCCTTCCCACCCCAAGCCCTAAGCTTTCCCGTACATCGACCCTGGGAGGGATCTTTAAACTCTCTGAACAAAAACACTTTCCTAAACACCCTAGACCCTAAACCCTAAACCCTAAACGATCAACACACTTTCCCAAACACCCTAGACCCTAGACCCTAGACCCTAAACCCTAAACCCTAAACCCTAAACCCTAAACGATCCTCCAAAGCCCCCAAAAAGGAAACATATCCAACCTTGGGGACCCAAATGCACCCCAAAAAAGGGTATTTATGGTTCACGCATTGGGATCTTGCCCGCATATACTAGCCGTCCTTAATCGGGATTAAAGTATACCCCCCTATCAAAATCCTTATTTTAAGGACTGTTAGCATAGGGTGGAACATCCCAATTCATGCACCTCAACAGGAATTATCGCGGTAGAGGGTAGATGACCCCCCCCCCCCCCAATGTTCGTGTTCATTTGGTCTTCAAGGAAGGGCCTACCAAGGACCTTAATGGATCCTTAACCCTAAACCCTAAACCCTAAACCCTAAACACTAAACCCTAAACCCTAAACCCTAAACCCTAAACCCCAAACGCAAAGTGCCTCTCGCCATCCAGGAGGTCGCACTCGTTGGGCACCGCGCCGCCGAAGGTCTGCCAAAACGCGCTCCCCAGCTTGCGCAGGAAGGCCACCTAAGGGTTTAGGGTTTAGGGTTTAGGGTTTAGGGTTTAGGGTTTAGGGTTTAGGGTTTAGGGTTTGGGGTTTGGGGTTTAGGGTTTAGGGTTTAGGGTTTAGGGTTTTGGGTTTAGGGTTTGGGGTTTAGGGTTTAGGGTTTGGGGTTTAGGGTTTGGGGTTTAGGGTTTAGGGTTTGGGGTTTAGGGTTTGGGGTTTAGGGTTTAGGGTTTGGGGTTTAGGGTTTGGGGTTTAGGGTTTAGGGTTTGGGGTGTAGGGTTTAGGGTCTAGGGTTTAGGGTGTAGGGGTTTAGGGTTGAGGGTTTAGGTAAGGTTTCAGGTTGGGATGTTCCTCCTTATACTAACAGTCCTTAATAGGGACTATCATAGGGGGCTTCTATATAATCCCTTTAAGGACTGGTAGTATAAAGGGGGAACATCCTAGCTTGTAGGGTTTGTGTTGATTAAACTCTGCAGTTTATCAGGATTTTAAGGGGAGGTTTATTCTTTAAATAAGGTTTTGGGGATGTACAAAGGTTTCTATTTGGGCTTAAAGTTTTAGATGTTTATCACAAGGGTATTCCGATGCAAAAGTTTTTAATTAGGGTGTATTTTACAGGCTGATAGAGCTTGTAGGTTCAGGGTGTTTAAGGTGTTCAGGTTTTGTAGGGTTGATTTGGCTTCGTGGGGGTTGTGGAGTTTGGGTGATAGGGTTTGTCACGCGTTCAGGTCAAAAGTTGTTGGAGGGTTTCTGGGGTTTCGAGGGCCTGGACCGAAAACCCAAAGGCCGGCTTTCTGGAGGATTTTAGGGTTACCCTAAACCCTAACCCGGTGAACCCTGAACCTTAATCCCAAAACCCCTGAATCCTAAACACCCTGAAGTTCCGACAGCCACATGCACCTAAACCCTAAACCCTAAACCCTAAACCCTAAACCCTAAACCGTAAACCGTAAACCCTAAACCCTAGACCCTAAACCCTAAACCGTAAACCGTAAACCCTAAACCCTAAACCCTAAACCCTAAACCCTAAACCCTAAACCCTAAACCCTAAACCGAGGGACCAGAGGCCAGCCAGAAGCCTCTAGGTGGGCCAAAGGGAAGTTGAAGAAGAAGAGCAGGCCTTTTAGGGTTTAGGGTTTAGGGTTTAGGGTTTAGGGTTTAGGGTTTAGGGTTTAGGGTTTAGGGTTTAGGGTTTAGGGTTTAGGGTGAAGTTGAAGAAGAAGAGCAGGCCTTCGGCACGGAGGACGTTCTACACCCTAAACCCTGTTTTGGGGTTTAGGGTTCAGGGTTTCAGGCTTAGAGCTTAGGGTTCAGGTCTTGGGGCTTGGGGCTTAGGGTTGAGACAGCGTGAAGGTTTCTAAAGACTCTTCTGGGCCCAGAGAACAAACCCCAAGCCCTGACATATAACTCTGAACCCTGAACCCTCAACCCTGGGCACCAACATGGGTCTAGGGTTTAGGGTCTTAAGGTTTAGGCGGTTTAGGGCGAAGGCGGCCAATGAACGAAACGTGCCAGACAAAAGAACTCCTTAGTGGAGTGAATACAGAGTGAACAAGCAAAATATAAGTAAGCGCATGATTTTCGCAGAGAACGAAACGAACGTACGGACAAGGAGATTAATATTCTCATTACGATGATTATTGTGAATGAACTTAATGAAGTTATAAGTGAGCCTGCGATCGCATGAACTTTTATTAACGGCGTGAAAGAAACCTGTGATAAAAGACCAAAAGTTAGGAGAAATAATAATATTGGATTTCAAATGAAAGGCTGAGTCTAGGTTTGGGCTTAAGCTTTATAGGGCTCCGGGTCTAGGGTTTAGGGTTTAGGGTTTAGGGTTTAGGGTTTAGAGTGAACAGGGACTGGGGAGATCGTCTTCTGACCAGCTAGCAGTGCAAAAAAGGTCCGTCGCAATCCAACAGCCCCTTCAAGGTCTAGGCTTTACATTGCACCACCTATATATTTACTAATCTCATCTATAAATACTATTCGTACTTGTTGTTGTTTTTTTAAAGGGGATAGCGAGGCTAGAGTTTTGTTTATATATATGTGTGTGTGTGTGTGTGTTGTTTTTTTCTTGTTCGTTTTTACTATTATTTTTTTTTTGGGGGGGGGAAGGGCTGGCAAAGCCCTAGACCTCAGACCCTAGACCCTAGACCCTAAACCCTAAAAACCCTAGACCCCTAGACCCCTCGGCAGCCTTCGAGCTCCAGCTGCACCTGCCGCCCAGGCTGTGGCGTTTAGGGATTTAGGGCTTGGAGGTTTGCGCTGATTTTGTTGAATACCTAGACAAATACTCATAACAATAATAACACTAATAACAATAATAACACGAATAGCAACAACACTAACAATAATAACAAAAACAACAATAATACCAACAATAACAATGATAGTAATGATAATGACAACAATAATAAGAATCATAGTATTATATATATATATGGAGTTTAGGGTTTAGTGGTTTGCCTTCTACATTGGGTGAGGGGTGAGGGATGTGGGAGGTGACTGGGGGCGGGCCTTCTTCCACAGCATTTCGTGCACTTGAGCGTCTGGGTCCTGGTCAACCTTGCTGATGTCGGCCTCGTTTAGGGTTCAGGGTTTAGGGTTTAGGGTTAAGGGCTGTTTGGATATTCCGCTCCTGACCCAGTGTAGTGGGGGTTTAAGGAGCTATAGGGGGTTTGGGGGGTTTGCACATCACACTCTACAAGAAAAGGATGAAACAAAAACAACATGAAGAAATCCACTCAATTACGAGGTTCGGAAGTACTTTCATAGACACCACAAGCAATGAGTTTCCCGGAATAGAACACACAAGTAGAGTTTAGGGTTTAGGGTCTGGGGTTTCTGGTTTTGGGTTAAGGTTCAGGCGCCCATTAAGTTTACCTCCACCATCAGCCGGACTCAGGGAAGCTGAACGCTTAAACTAAACCTTAACCCCAAAACCCGAAACCCTAAGCCCTAAAACCTAAGCCCTGAGCCCTAAGCCCTAGGCCCTAAGCACTAAGCCCTTAGCCCGATGCCGCCCAGCCCTAAGCCCTTAGCCCTAAGGGTTTAGGGTTTAGGGTTTAGGGAAACCCTAAGCCCTAAAACCTAAGCCCTGAGCCCTAAGCGCTAGTCCCTAAGGACTAAGCCCGAGGCCGCCCAGCCCTAAGCCCTTAGCCCTAGGGGTTTAGGGTTTAGGGTTTAGGGTTTAGGGTTTGGGTTTAGGGTTTAGGGTTTAGGGAAAGCCCTAATCTCCAAGCCCCAAGCCCCAAGCCCGGAGCCCTGAGCCCTAAGCCGTAAGCCCTACCCAATGGGCTGCCCAGGCGCGGAGGTGCAGCGGTGGACACACCTTTCAGGTGTCGGCGTAGGGTTTAGGGTTTAGGGTTTAGGGTTTAGGGTCTAGGGTTTAGGGTTTAGGGTTTAAGGGTTTAGGGTTTCGAGTTTAGGGTGTTTGGGTGTTAGGGATCGAGGTTTAGAGTTTTCGGGTTTAGGGATTCAGGACGTTAGGGTGTGGGCTATCCCTAAGCCCAAAACTTACCCTAGACCCTAAACCCTGGACAAAACAGAGGGTACTACTAAGAGGTCCCAGGCACAAGAGCTCTGCGGCCGTGAGCGTAGTGGTGCCCAGGAAGCAGTCGGCCTTTTTGGAGTTTCGGGAGTTTGTGGAGTTTAGGGAAGTCTAGGCTTGATGTCGAAAAGCAACCTGCGAAACACTAAACCCGAAATACCCTAAACCCTAAACCCTAAACCCTAAACCCCAAACCCTAAACCCTAAACCCTAAACCCCAAACCCCAAACCCTAAACCCTAAACCCTAAACCCTGAACCCTGAACCCTGAACCCTGAACCCTGAACCCTGAACCCTAAACCTAGCTTGCAGCTTCAAGACCTAGCCTCCACTTACAGGGCTGAGCTTCAGCTTAGACTGTCCGGCCCTTTGATCCAAAAAACGGCAGCCGGCTGAACTTGAGGTAAACCTTGGGATGTTGTTTAGAGTTTAGGGTTTAGGGTTCAGGGTTCAGGGTCTAGGGTCTAGGGTTTAGGGTTTTGGGTTTGGGGGCATATACTAACAGTCCTTAATAGGGACTAGAATAAAGGGGGGGGGTACCATCATTCCTGTTAAGGACTAAGTATACGGGGGGACAGCCCCGGCACTATAATCCCCATTAAGGACTGTTAGTATAAGGGGGAACATCCCAAGGCAAACCCGTGGGGAGGCCTGTCCCGCAAGAAACGAGAACAAAATCCTCACATCCGTCTACGAAGAAATCGGAAACCAGCATGGCTGAATCGAAAACATTATAGGGTTCTTAAGGGGGGCTTCATGGGGGGCAGGTACCTAGGGTTTAGGTTACCTAGGGAATATGGAACCTTAGGGAAGCCTTTTGGCCCTTGAGAACCCTACAGAAACCGAACAGCAAGGCCGGAAACCAGGGCTGAATCGGAAATCGAAACCGGAAGAAAATTTGGGTTTAGGGTTTCGGGGTTAGGGTTCAGGGTTTATAGGGTGTAGGGTGTAGGGTTTAGGGCTTAAGGTTTAGGATTTGTGTTTTCAATGGGTTGGCTGGACTCGAAAACGTGGGACGCGGGAGCGGATTTGGGGGTCAGGGTTTAGGGCTCCCCACCCACCGACTCCTACCCCCGCCCCGTCCCAAACCCAAGTTGATGCACTCTCTTTCTAGTTGGGCCTAGTTTCTGTCACAGCTTGTAGTTTCTGATTGTCGTGGCCCTATATAAAACCTGAACCCTAAACCCTAAACCCTAAACCCCAAACGGCCCCAAACCCTAAACCCTAAACCCTAAACCCTAAACCCTAAACCCTAAACCCTCCTAAACCCTAAGCCAACAGCCTTGGCCCCGCTAAAGGGGAAGTCCGCCACGTCGACGTCTCCGTTCGCATGCCGCCACATGGCCTCTAGAGTTTCCGTATTGTTTTCGTAGCCCTAAACCCTAAACCCTAAACCCTAATGCTTGAAGGCTCAAAGTCATCGTGCTTTCCGACCTAGTCCTGCTTGGTGCTGCCGAGCATCAGGTAAGTCCTCCCGACATCCATCGCAGATGGCATCCTGCTGAAAGCGCTACGGTTAGGGTTTCGGGTTTATAGGGTTGAGGGGTTCAGGGGTTTAGTGTTTAGGGGTTTAGAGTTTAGGGTTTAGGGTTCAGCATCTTATGTCCAAGCATTCACTAGTCAAGCTCGCCACTCTGGTATTGAAAATCTACCCACCCACCCATTGGATCCCGAAAATATTTTAGTTTCCTAAATTCTTTTGACGCCTGATTCCTAAAGCCCAAGGCCCAATGGCCCCTAAACCCTAAAGCCCAAGGCCCTAAATCCGAAAGTCTTAGGCCAGTGGCGCCTAAATCCTAAAGCCCAGGGCCAGTGGCTCCTAAATCCTAAAGCCCAAGTTAAATAGGTTTTAAAGCCTAAAGCCCAAGGCCATTGGCGCCTAAATCCTAAAGCCCAAGGCCAGTGGCCCCTAAATCCTAAAGCCCAAGGCCCAATAGCCCCTAAATCCTAAAGCACAAGGCCAGAGGCGCCTAAATCCTAAAGCCCAAGGCCAGTGGCCCCTAAATCCCAAGGCCCAATAGCCCCTAAATCCTAAAGCCCAAGGCCAGTGGCGCCGGAAATTGCCCTTAGCCACGAGGAAATGACCCTTAGCCACGAAGAAATGACCCTTAGCCACGAGGAAATGGCCCTTAGCCACGAAGAAATGGCCCTTAGCGACCAAGAAATGGCCCTTGGCGACGAAGAAATGGCCCTGAGCGAAGAAATTGCCCGAAGAAATGACCCTTAGCCACGAAGAAATGACCATTAGCCACGAATGTGTATAGGGTTCAATATATAAGGTAAGAGAGGTTTAGGGTTTAGGGAGGCATGGGCCACATTTGTGCACAGGAACGCTCCTCTGTGTGCGAGCATCATGTTACATCCAGTTCGGGTCCAACCCCGGCCCCTAAGGCTTGAACCCTAAACCCGAAACCCGAAACCCGAAACCCGAAACCCTAAACCCTAAACCCTAAACCCTAAACCCTAAACCCTAGGCCCTTGTCCTGTTACTTAAGCTGGGCACTCCTGGACTTCAAAGTCAAAGTAGGTTTGGGGCCAATGATCCCTAGTCCCTGAACCCGAAACCCTAACCTGAACACTTCTAGGACTTTGCTTATAAGAACCCCCTCCCCCCCCCCCCCCCTTGAACAAAAGAACAAAAGCAAAATAAGCAAACAATCCCTACATTGCCCTCACAAGGAAATTGCAGGGGGGTTGATGGGTTTTAAGGGTCTATAGTTTCAGGGGTTTATGTTTAGGGGTTTGAGCCCCAACCCGAAACCCTAAACAAGCACACGGGGATTTCTACGGATTCTAAGGGTGTTACTGGCTCCCTTACCCCTAACCCCTAACCCCTAAACCCTAAACCCGAAACCCGAAACCCGAAGCCCTAAACCCTAAACCCCAAACCCTAAACCCTAAAGCCTAAACCCTAAACCCTTGCTTCAGGGTTTCCCGACCCCCACCCCCACTCCCCTGAGCGGCGCACGTCGGGGCGGTCCAGGATGTCCCGAGCCTTCTGTTTCACGTTGGCCCACCTGTAGGGTTTAGGGTTTAGGGTTTAGGGTTTAGGGTTTAGGGTTTAGGGTTTAGGGTTTAGGGTTTAGGGTTTAGGGTTTAGGGAGATCTCCCCAAAGAATGCATGATCCTAATTTTAGTCCACGTTTTTGTCTTCCAACCATACCCTCTTTTCTTGCAACGCTATGACTTGGGCAGTTCTGGCCCTACATTCCTGAGATCCTTCCAGAGAGTACCCTGAATGCAAGGGCCCGGGATACGGCTAAACATGACCGTAAACCGTAAACCGTAAACCCTAAACCCTAAACCCTGAACCCTGAACCCTGAACCCTGAACCCTAGACGCCTGCGAGGTGCCGGGAAGCCACTCCGGCTCCGCGCGGCAGGTGCGGGCGGGGTTGGAGAGTTTTGGGTTTTTTGGGTTGTAGGGTTTAGCCTTAGACCCGAAACCCTAAACCCTATACCCTATACCCTAAACCCGAAACCCTAAACCCTAAATCCTAAACCCTAAACCAAACCGTGTTGCGCCATCTGAAGTTGCGTGCCAAGTTGCAGGCCATTGCATGACGGCCGAGAGAGGTCGATGTCCGAAAACTGCGTCATCTCCTCTGGGGAGGGGGCGCTGGGTTTAGAGTTTAGGTTTAGGGTTTAGGGGAGCTTGAGGTTGACTAGCCTTTGTAGCGGACTAACCCTTTTCTGAATTTATCATAAGGGCACTTCTTCATTTTTCTTGCTTTTTGTGGGGGGGGGGGGGGGGGGGGAAAGGGAGGAGGGGGCCACTTTTATTAAGGGAACCTAGAATCCATCAGAAGGGCAAAAAGGGTACCATTGGGCTACCGGGTAGCTCTATGGGGCTTGGTCAGGGTTTTGGAGTTGTTCGGGGTTTCAGGTCTTTTGAGGTTCAGGGTTCATTTCAGGGCTTATGTTCAGGGATTTGGGATTCTGGGTTTCGGAGTTCTCAGGTGGCGAAAGCATCTTCCATAAGGGTACATAAGCCCCATAAGGTCACTACAAGGACTCTATAAAGCGCAAACCCTCAATAAAGTCTGGGACAAGAAGAAGGGCTTTTGGTGATTCTTGGGGGCTGGAACCTTTCAAAAAAGGCTCGGTTTAGGCTCATTGTTATCAGGGCATAGGGTTTGAGGCGCAGAAACCCAGAGTACCCTACATAAACCCGCAACCCTCGAGCCTAAACCCTAGACCCCAAACCAAAGAACAGCCTTGTCGGCCCAGAAGAAGGACACCTGGTAGTTGAAGAACCTGCCGGTCCACACCCCGGTCCACACCGTGGCGGTCTTGGTTCTTAGGGCGGATCGCAAGAGCCCTACGAGCCCTTCAACCTCAACTCCCCCAGATCCCCCTCAACCCTTGAAGCCTTACACCGAAAAACCCTAAAAACCTCAAACGACTTGAAGAACCCTGAACCCTAACCCTGAACCCTAAACCCTGAACCCTAAACCCTGAACCCTAGACTCGAAAGGTCCAAACCCCCTCCCTCCCCCCAGCCCGGCCTGGTGAGGTGGGGGCTGCGATGCAGCTGATTAAACCTTACTTGCCGGGAGCCTAGGACCCTTGCAGCTTTTGGCGGGGTTTAGGGTTTAGGGTTTAGGGGTTCGATTTTGGTTTCGGGGAGCATCTGGTTGAACCGGTATGTTGACTTTTGTGGCTGGTTCTCAGCAAAAGGGAATGAGGGAATTAGGGCCCTACATAATCCCTAAGCCTTGAAGGGTATATACAGGGCCCTCAATTTTCTCATTTCCTTACTAAGAGCCAGGGTTTCTTTACAGCAGGGAAGTGTGCATCTTACCTTAGGCAGTCCACACTTCTAAAGGTTTAGGGTTTAGGGTTTAGGGTTTAGGGTTTAGGGTTTAGGGTTTAGGGTTTAAGGTTTAGGGTTTAGGGTTTCGGGTTCAGAGATTAGGGTCCATAAATAGCCCGAAACCGAAGCCCCAAACCTTGGCAAACTTGCCTGGGAGCTGTTGGTGGGCGGCCCCTAAACCCTAAACCCTAAACCCTAAACCCTAAACCCTAAACCCTAAACCCTAAACCCTAAACCCTAAACCCTAAACCCCAAACCCTAAACCCTAAACCCTAAACCCTAAACCTGAAGTCGCTGGAAACGGACCCTGAAAACCTCAGAGATGCAGAGGACCCTAAGAGGCGAGCATCAGCAGCATCATGGTCGCCCCGCTTCTCGTTTAGGGTTTAGGGTTTGGGGTTTAGGGTTTAGGGTTTGGGGTTTAGGGTTTGGGGTTTAGGGTTTGGGGTTTAGGGTTTGGGGTTTAGGGTTTAGGGTTTGACCCAAGAACCCGCCCCTCCGCTGCGAACAAAGCCCCGCAAAACGAATCAAGAGGCCGAAATGGCCAAGTGGGGTTTGGGGTTTAGGGTTTAAGGTTTAGGGTCGAATTAGGGTTAACGGTTAAGGGTTTCGGGTGTAGATTTGGCTCGTTTGGGAAATCTGCTAGTATGACGTACGACTTCTCGTTTGCGGTACCAAAAAGGCCCATCATCAGCCCCTGTGGATCCGACAAAGCCTGACGATTGCATCCTGGACCAGCTTTACCGCAAACCTCGAACCTTTCTTCAGGTTTAGGGTTTAGGGTTTAGGGCTTAGGGCTTAGGGTTTAGGGTTTAGGGTTTAGGGTTTAGGGTTTAGGGTTTAGGGTTTAGGGTTTAGGGTTTAGCGTTTAGGGTTTGCCCACGATGGTCGAAAACCGTGTACCCCAAAGGGCCAAATTCCCGAGCCACGCCGCAGGCCCTGCGTTCCGAAGTCCGGATAGCTGCCTGCAAGCTGAAAGGGTTGACGTCTCTGGCCCCATGTGTCGGTCCCCGCTTGAAATCAGAGGCTGTCCTCGATGTAGGGTACCCGAAACTGGTCAAAGAACCCCCCCCCCATACGAACGCCCCCAAATGCGCCAAGAGGTCGGTTCTGCGCATCTTGTCGTCAACCAGCAACCAAGGAAATGAGGAATAACAAGTGCCCCTTTATGTTGAGTAGGCTTTTCTATATTTGGTCGACACTCCAAATTTGCAGAAGCGAACAGGGCACCAGTACCCTCAAGCTTCAACTACGGGCCTGTCAAAGCGAGCCATGCTTAGGGGGTATAAGGAGGGACCACTAGCAGGGACTCTTAATCTTGTTCCCCTATATAACCCCTCTATATATACATAATATATATATATATATATAGATATATATATATATATATATATACATATAGAGCCCCTATATACCTAAGTAGCCCCTAAATAACCCCTAAGGTCCCTTATAAGGATCCCTCCTTTCGTCCCTGGACATGCCGAGTTCACTGCTCTGGACCTAAGGCAACCTCGGGACATGACTTTGCCTTTGGCCCTCAACAACCCCACAGTGCGGTTCAGGGTTTAGGGCTGACCCTAAACCCTAAACCCTAAACCCTAAACCCTAAACCCTAAACCCTAAACCCTAAACCCTAAACCCTAAACCCTTACAGTACACCTTCTCATTTCTCATTCCTACAGCACCGAAATCCTAGGGATCGAAGGACCTTGTGTCCACTTCTCCGCGGCTGCTTTGCCCAGGCTTGCCCAATTAGGGTTTAGGGTTTAGGGTTTAGGGTTTAGGGTTTAGGGTTTAGGGTTTAGGGTTTAGGGTTCACAACTCTGCCGGCGAAGGGTGCTAATGTTGGACCCGTTTAAACCTCAATTTTTTTTGGTGGGGGGGGGGGGGGGTCGCCGGACACTAAAGCGAGTCCAACATTAATCATACTAATCCCACCTCAAACGCTCAAGCCCTCAAACCCTCAAACCCTCAAACCCTGAAACCCTGAACTGCTCACTGAAACCCTTGAACCCTCAAACCCCCAACCCCGTACCCAACTATGTCTCCCTCTGCCTGCCACAAACTCAAACCCCCACAAGCACGGGTTCCCCCCCCCCCCCCCCACCCCCCATAATTAAGCCTAATTAGTTAAGGAGATTTGGGGCTTTACGACATTAGCGGGTACCTTATTGGGGTCCTTCTTATAAGGGGGATCCTACTATTTGGGGGTCAAAATTAGGGTCCTGATTCTCGTAAACCCCCCATTTTGGGGGAACGGGAAGGCCTGTGAAGGCCAAAGCTCGGAAGTTGGGGACAGCATCCGCGATGTCCTCCACCCTGAAGGTGCTCAATTGTGGGTTTAGGGTTTAGGGTTTGGGGTTTGGGGTTTGGGGTTTAGGGTTTAGGGTTTGGGGTTTGGGGTTTAGGGTTCAGGGTTTGGGGTCTATGTGTTGGGAGGTTCCCCCTGATACTAAAAGTCCTTATTTGGAATTCTTATTGGGGGTACTATAACCCTATTAAGGCCTGCTAGTAAAGGGGGAACATCCCAAGTTTAGGATTTATATAGTCAATAGTTATAGAACTTACTTATAATATAGATGTGATACCAAAACTCAGACTAACCCTCGCCACCGTAGTGGACATATTCTGCACGAAAAGGTGCCGGTAAGGGCACCCCTCAGCGACGGTCACGACTGAGTTGCAGAGGGGTGTGTTGGGCACAGTAGCTCGAGGCTTGCAAGCAAACCAAAATGCAATTCACGGAAGACTCCATCAGAACATCAGAACATTAATTTAAGGGAATAGGTGGCCACCGGCCTGTAAGCTCGCAAACCCCCAGTTTATAGCCGAGAGCTTACGAAACCCTCAAACCCTAAACCCCCTAAACCACAACATGGCTATGTCGAAAAAATACGGGGTACCCTTTCATGTATCCCAAACATTGAAGCACGGACAGCTTAAAAGCCATCCACGCACCCTAAACCCTAAAGCCTAAACTACCCTAAACCCTAAACCCTAAACCCTAAACCCTAAGCCCTAAACCCTAAACCCTAAACCCAGCGTCGAGGTGCTGCTGCACGGCCGGGGCCAGTGCGAAGTCCATGGCCTCTTCTGCGCCATTCTGGCAGCCGATCCAGCCTTGAGAGAGGGCTTGCAGGGTTTAGGGTTTAGGGTTTAGGGTTTAGGGTTTAGGGTTTAGGGTTTAGGGTTTGAGGTTTAGGGTTTAGGATGCAGGGTTTACGGTGCGAGGTCTGCGGTGCAGGGTTTAGCTCGGCCAATCCTGACCTCCAAACTGGGATCACATCAGCTGCTGCCAGAAGCTCGACAGGGTTTATGGTTTATAGGCTTTAGGGTTTAGGGTTTCGGGTTTGGAGGTTTAGGGTTTAGGGTTTAGGGTTTAGGGTTTAGGGTTGTTTAGGGTTGGGGCATATTGGGGCCGACGCAACCATCAATCTTGCAAGGTGCACCTCTTTTGCCCCACAAGTTCGGGTTCGGTTGGGCTTTTGGGGTTTGGGCGGCGCAGTGCAAAGTCTCACAAAATGCAGGGTTTTGGGGATTCAAGGGTTTTTTCGGAGACCCCAGTAGTCAGGTGGCGCTCACGAGCTTCTCGCGCGCAGGCATCCTGACGTGAGGTGCAGGATTTAAGGCTGCTGAGGGGGTTTAGGGTTGAGGGTTTAGGGTTTAGGGTTTCGGGTTTAGGGTTTAGGGTTTAGAGTTTAGGGCTGAGGGCCAAATCGCCCAGCGACACAGCTTATGTCAACAATTAAGCATGGATAGAGAGGTACCCGAAAGGGTGGTTGCTCTCACTTTCTCATTTCCCAGCATAAGTTCCTTGTGCAGCCTCCACCAATAAGGACACATGCTCATAGCGAACTACACACATGTGATTCCACAAAGTTGCTGTACGCAGGGTTTAGGGATAGGGCGTCTGAGCCCCCTAAACCTCCCTCCGAACTCTGAAACCCTCTAGCTCGTTTAAGGGTGATCTCAGGATAACTGTTGGTGATGCAAAACCTAACCGAAACCCTAAAACCTCGACCACTAACAGCTCTCTAGACCCTATACCCCGTAGCCCTATGTGGGCTGCGTAGGGCAACCTGAATACCCTTCACAAAAGGAAGACGTGCTCCTCTTTTTGAGGTAAAGGGTTACTTTAGGGAATCTCCGGAACCTGTCGTCAACACCCCTAAACTCTAAATCCTGAACCCTAAACCCGTACTCCGAAAGCCCAAACCTCCTACACGGGTTTAGGGTTCAGGGTCCATGAGTTGGGATGTTCCCCCTGATACTAACAGTCCTTAGTATGGATTATAGTAGGGGGTACTATAGTACCATAATCCCTATTAAGGACTGTTAGCATAGGGGGGGAACCTCACAATCCATAAACTCTAAGCCCCAAACCCCACGGTTTAGATTGACCTGCACTCTCGAAGTGGCAGGGTGCGGAGGATAAGGGCTTGTTTAGGGTTTCGGGCTAGGGTTTAGGGTTTCGGGCTAGGGTCTAGTCTAGGGGATAACCCTAAACCCTGAACATCCTTTTAGGTACATTGCAGAGTAAGGTTCGGGGGGGGGGGGGGGGGGGGTGGGAGTAACCCAAGTGCCGTCAGCCCCAGCCCTTTAAACCTGACCCTGGTGGCACTGAAGCCCCAACCCATCCCTGAAACCCTGAACTGTAACCCCACACCCCAACCCGAAACCCCTTAAACCCCCCAGCAAAGTAGACCCTAAGTAGACCCTAAAAGCCCCCTTAAGCCCTAAACCCCTGAAGCCTAATGCTCTAAGCCCCAAGCCCCCTTCAACCCTATACCCTAAACCCACAACCCTCAACCCTAGCCCCCTGCAACCCTACCCTATTCTCACCCCAAGCCCTAAACAATGAACCCTAAACCCTAAACCCTAAACCCTAAACCCTAAACCCTAAACCCTAAACCCCCTAACCCTAAACTCTCCCAAAAAGCCAACAAAGGGCCCCTACGGCGCCCCGCTCCAGCCTCCGCACTTGGCTGCCCCTGGAGCGCGGCGGCATCCACCACCTACATGGGGCTGGGTTTAGGGTTTAGGGTTTAGGGTTTAGGGTTTAGGGTTTAGGGTTTAGGGCTTAGGGCTTAGGGTTTAGGGTTTAGGGTTTAGGGTTTAGGGTTTAGGGTTTAGGGTTTAGGGTTTAGGGGTTAGGGCTTACGGTTTAGGGTTTAGGGTCTAGGGTTTACGGTTTAGGGTTTAGGGTTCAGGGTTTAGGGCTACTAAGACCTAGAGGAGGCTTTTCTTTCCCAAACAGTCCCTTTTTTAGGCTATAGAGTTTAGGGTTGATGGTTCAGGGTTCAGGGTTTAGGGCTACTAGGACACAGAGGAGGCTCTTCTTCCCCAAACAGGCTACTGTTGGGGTTCTACAGTCATGTGAGGATTGCCGACATTCTGAGGACTGTTGCTGGGTTCCTGGGCTCCTTGTCTCCCTTTGTCTTAGGTTCTTCTTGCGTCTAGAACACTTACAGCAAAGCCCACACCCCGATTCTCAGAAAGATGCCTCCCCCAGAATGACTCGACGTTTGAAACCCTTGGACTTTGCTGTCTAAGCCGCCCGAAGGGTTTAGGGTTTAGGGTTCAGGGTTTAGGGATTAGGGTATAGGGTTTAGGGTTTTGGGTTTAGGGCTCCCTAAACCAGAAGCAACGTACAGCCTTCAGTACAATTAATGCTCTAAGACGCCAGTGCGCCGAACCCCTCTGCCTCTCAAAACAAGGATTCCAGCCCCTAAGCTCTAAAGCCTAAACCCCTAAACCCTGAACCCTAGGCGCCTGCGGGCTGCCGGGAAGCCACTCTGGCTCCGCGCGGCAGGTGCGGGCGGGAAAAATCCAGCAGTGGAGAGTCTGAGCACCTTCGGCGACCGGGGCAGGGTCTAGGGTTTAGGGTTTAGGGTTTAGGGTTTAGGGTTTAGGGTTTAGGGTTTAGGGTTTAGGGCTTAGAAAAGCTTTCATAGTTCATAATAAAGGGGCTGAATACTTAGAATATCTAGGGTTTTAAGGGTGATTATAGTGAACTTACAAACGGATCATAGGGGAATACTATACGTAATTATTCCGACCACTACATCCACTAAATCCTTGAATCCAGATTGAGCCCCAAACTCCTCTAGTTATGAGCCCTCAAAAACGCGAGCTTTCCTATCTCCCAAAACTCACCCCAAACACCCACGGCCAAAAAGCCAAAAAGCCTAAACCCTTAACCTGGAACACAGGCTTGGGAGTTCTGCTGAGCCCAAGCCCTAAACCCTAAACCCTAAACCCTAAACCCTAAACCCTAAACCCTAAAGGGCTTAGACTCAAAACTGCCAAAGCTCCTGATATGCTAACCTCGAAAACCCCGAACCCCAGCATGCCCAAAACCCTACTACGCCCTAAGCTCACCCTAAACCCTAAACCCTAAACCCTAAACCCTAAACCCTAAACCCTAAACCCTGAACCCCTTAACCCCTTAAAACCCTAAACCCGACACCTCGGACTTAAAGCGCTGCTGTTTTGGGTATGAAGATTTCGGGACGGCTTGAGGGTTTAGGTTAGGGTTTTTGGTTTAGGGTTTAGGGTTCATTGTTTAGGGTCTGGGGGTTAGGGGTTTGGGGGGTTTCAGGGTGTTAGGGTTTGTTGAGGTTGAGGGCAGTCCTAGCCGAGGCCTGTTCAGGGTTTAGGGTTTAGGGTTGGGGTTTAGGGTTTATAGGGCTTGGGGTTAGGATTGAGGGTTTGGGGTTTAGGGTGCTGGCAAGGCACTGACGCAGGTCAAGGCTACCACATGAGGCAGGGGCGAGGGTCTCATTCACAGGTCGGAACACGATTCCCCGAAGCGCTGAACTCGTCTTGAGATAGGTAGCCTCTTATGCTTTAGGGTTTAAGGTTTAGGGTTTAAGGTTTAGGGGTTGAGGGTTTAGGGTGTAGGCTCTTAGCTTAATAGAGTCATAGTTATAGCACCTCCAAGGACAATCCCGATTGGGGACTGTTAGTAAAAGGGGGGAACATATGCCTCGCGGCCCATCAAATAGGGTTTCAGGGTTTCGGGTTTCAGGGTTTAGGGGTTATGGGTGGTTTCGGGTACCTCAATGGGGTATACTTGGGGTGATACAAAAATGCCAGTAGTCCCTAAGAGGGTTAATCTTGACTATGGGCTTGTGAGACCCTGTGGCTCAAGCCCAAACCCTAAACCGCAAAAAGGGTTAGGTGAGACCCTGTGGCTCAAGCCCAAACCCTAAACCGCAAAAAGGGTTTAGGGTTTTAGGGTTTAGGGTTTAGGGTTTAGGGGTTAGGGGTTTAGGGTTTAGGGGCTCAGCTTCTATCTCGTTCCACATAAGCACAAGCTGCTTGAGCAAAGGTCGGGTTCTGGCAGCTTCTGGGAGTTCTGCTCCACCCCCTCTCGCACTCTCTTTGACAGTCCGCGTGGATGCTGAAGACCCTATAGGCCATAAACCAAGCAGAGTTGGGTGAAGTTTACTGAGGGGAGTAAGAGATCACAACCACCGCCGCAAGACTCGGCTAAGAAGACGCACTAGGCCCGAAACTCTGAACCCTAAACCCTAAATCGCAATGGGCTGGCGGCCCTTTCCGTGCAGAATCTAACGTCTGATAAGCCAACCCGAAGACAATAAACACGATAAGCCAAAAAACACCTGTGAACCGTATGCAAGCTATGAATCCTACTAAGGTCCTAGAACTGCCACACCTGCACAGACTAGATCACAGCAGAGCATGTGTCCCCATCCCCACGAAGCCCTACATTCTTCACCCGAACTCCTATGCCCTTAATCTAAACCCTCCAGGCGCAAATCCCACGTGCCCAAACCCTAGACCTAAAATTGCCTTAAACCCTGAGCCACTGAAACCCCAAACTCTAAACCCCTATGCCCTAAAGCCTAAACCCTAAAGCCCCTGCCCTGAATTGTATGTTCATGACGTTCCGGTCTTGAAGGCTTATGGTGGTTTAGGGTCCCATTCAGGGTTTAGGGGTAAATATATACATACATCTCTTCAACCCGAAACACTACAACCCTGCATTCCCAGAAGGGAAACCAAGTTTCTGAACCCCCCCCCCAAACCCGAAACCCACAACCCCTAACCCTAAACCCCAAACTCAACAAACAACAACATGAGGTGTTCCATTCATTCCCTGTGGGTCGCCGGGCTTTGGGGGGTTTAAGGGGCTTAGGGCTTAGGGCCTACTGCACCATCAGGACTCAAGGGTCTAGAGGGTTCACTACCCAGACCCCTGCTGGGAGGATCCCAAAAATAGATGCCCTTAAGGGTTGGATCCTGCCAAGGGTCTGGGTAATGGACTAGACCGAAGAGTTGCCTTTTGCATGGAAGGTTTTGGGTTTAAGGTGACCCAAGAGCAACCCAGAAATGTACAGCCCAGGGTTTAGGGTTTAGGGTTTAGGGTTTAGGGTTTAGGGTTTAGGGAGACCCCTGGGAGGATCCAACAATCGAACCCCCAAGTAGTACCCTATACTACAATTGGGTCACGTTTGGGAACCCATAAGGGGATCTATGTTTTGGACCCTCCCGGGGGTCTGGGAGGGTACCCTTCTTGGACTGCAGGGGGAACCTAAAAACCGCACGATTAGGAACAAGGGCCTACTCTGGGACCTACTGTTGCCATGTGCCTAGGTCTTGGGGCCACTGATCTCCAGGTGGTGTCACTCTCAGTTAACACCTCCCAGTTAGTGTTAGGGGTCAGGGTGTAGCATTTAGGGTTTAGGGTTTAGGGTTTAAGTTCATCTACGGTGTCCTCCGACCAACAAAACCTGGCACTGCGATGTTTCTGCACACAGCTTTGGAGTGCGAGAGAGGAGAGGCTCGTGCTCTTGTTGACAGGCCATGGTGAGGGCTGGTGTTCGTTCCGTGAGCCATCAATGCGAACATCTCTCCAGCTATCTTGAGGGCCACGACAGACCCGATATCTCATATTCTAAAGCCCTGAAACCCCGAACACTAAAGCCTAAACTCAAAAACGCAGACCATGAACCCCCAAAATCCCTCACCCAACTCTGAAGAAACTATTCGGGCTGCGAGGCAAGAACTCGAGTGTGATGCGGGAGTGAACTCTTCTGCCTTCACACTAACTAACCCCATCGAAAGGAATACTAAATGCAACTACATTCAAAAATGAAACATCAGATCTTGTGATTCAACGCAACTTCTTCATCTTCCAAGATATCATACCCATTATACCCAAAGAAGTTGATACGTTGACTACCACAGCATACCCAAACTGATCCTTCTACTTCCATACCGTACCCAGAGAAATTGAATGTCAATCCCAAAACCCTAAACCCTGAACCCTAAAGCCTGCACCCTCAACCACCCCCGGCTGGTAAGCAGGAGGAGCTGCTCAGCGTGACTCCATGTCAGACAGCCCCTTGGCAAAGGCATGCTAGGCCTAGGATGCCCGAAACGCTCTGAGAAATACTCGTAAATATGATGCTCCTGAACCCAGTAAGGGAAAGTATATAGCATCCCATGGCTGCTAGGGGTGCCATATAAGGGCATAGAGGGTTCAGGCTTCCTTTGGGGAAGCGGGGGGGGGAGGGGGGGAGGGGGGAGGGGGGTTGCGGGTCTAGGGCGCTTTGCAGTATCGACTTTGTGGTGTCTTGACCTTAATCCCTCTATCTCTCTCCCTCTCCCCACTGTCGGAACGCTAAACCCTAAACCCGAAGCCTTAACCCCTTCGTTCTTTGGCGGGCTTGGGCCCTCAAAGGCAGCCCCGATAAAGCGCCAGTTACAGGAGTTCGTTCATCTCTCTGTCTGTGCTTGTCCTTCATGGCCGGCGACTCCCATGGAATGCACGTGTCAGAGCGTGCCGAAGGATGGAGAACAACCACAGAAACCCAGAACTCAGCCCCAAACAAAGGCCCTGACCTTTAGATTTCAAAAGCCTTTTATCAATGTTTGAGCCCTGTATGCCCGAAAGCCTCTAAATTCTGTAAACCCTAGAAGCCACCACATGTGCACTTAAGCCCTGTAAGCCCTAGTGTAACCCCGCCCTGCCCCCCGTTCTAGACCTGAGAACCGGGGGTGTCGCCAGGGCCTCCAGGAAGCAAACGTCCCTGGTAGCTCACCTTGCTTGGTCGCGGTGCCAGGATTTGGGGCTTGGGGTAGAGAATTCGTAACATCAAGAACGGTAGGATTACAAAGGCTAAGGATTCTGATGGATAATAAACCCTAGACTCTAAACCCTAAACCCTAAACTCTAAACCCTTTATCGGATAGAACAATGATTGTTGCGCTCTTTATGCACGTGCGTTCAGGCTGCTACAAGGCTGCATTGCAGGAACCCGAAACCCTAAACCCTAAACCCTACACCCTAAACCCTAAACCCTGAACCCTAAACCAGAAGCCCTAAACCCTAAACCTAGGGGTTTCCTTTAGCTGCCAGGGGACGGGCTGACAAGGGATTTGCGAAGCCGATTACCCACCCTAAACCCTAAACCCTCAGGCCCCGAACCCTAAACCCTAAACCCTAAACCCGAAAGCCTCAACCGTAAATTCGTGAATCCTTCCATGATTGTTGCTGAGGATGAGAGGATGCCTCTGAGCTAAGGATCGAACTCTGGGAACTCAAGTGGTGGTTTCCGACAATTGGGGTACCTTTTTGGGGGGGCCCTTTAAGGGGATTCTATTCTTTTTGTGTTAGGGTTTAGGGTTTAGGGTTTAGGGGTTTAGGGGTTTAGGGGTTTAGGGGTTTAGGGTTTAGGGTTTAGGGTTTAGGGTTTAGGGTTTAGGGTTTAGGGCGTAGGGTTTAGGGTTTAGGATTTAAGGTTTGGGGGTATACAAGTATTGTGGGAATTTTCAAGTGGAAGCATGAAACCTTACCCGAAACTCGAGGAGACGACAAACAACGTGACGGGACAAAGGTATCGTCCATCTTGCTTGCTGGCAAGATGTCTCGGTATGCGCTTGAGCAATTATCATAAAATCCTACATCCCAAACCCTAAACCCTAAACCCTAAAACCCTATGTGAAGGGAGTTAAGAGTCCCTGTGTGAGGCTCAGGAGCCACATGCCAGTCCAAGGTATGGGGGGTTTCGGGCGTATAGGGTTTAGGGTTTAGGGTTTAGGGTTTAGGGTTTAGGGTTTAGGGTTTAGGGTTTAGGGTTTAGGGTTTAGGGTTTAGGGTTTAGGGTTTAGGGCTACCTCAGCCGGAAAGCTTTTTCAAGTCAGGGCCTCGTGAGGCGCTTTTGTTCCCTCGCTGAACCAATGTCTGAGCTGGGAGCTTCAAAAGATGCTGGAAAGGGGCAAAAAGAAGAGAGGAGACTGAAGAGGACAGAGAGAGGACGAGACCTGCAGAAGCAGGAAGGAGGCAAGCGAGAGAAAGAGAGAGAGAGAGAGAGAGAGAGAGAGAGAGAGAGATAGAGAGAGAGAGAGAGAGATAGAGAGAGAGAGAGAGGGAGAGAGGAGGGAGGAGAGCGCTGGAGGGGGGGGGTAGCCTTCGCTACATTGGAAAGGTCAACGCAGGTGTGTCAAGAAACCTCTGCCAGTGGCTGCTCTACGGTGATCCCGGCACTCCTGGCTTGCCTTCGGCCTCGAAGGAAGATACCAGCCTGCCAGATGAGGCCCCAAAGAATAATCCCAGCAGCGTCCAGGCGAAAGCAGGTTTGAAATCCCAGGCCCTGAGGGGGTTGCATGGCCAGAGGGCCCCACATGGCGGTGCCGATGCCCATGGCAATCTGGTAGTAGATGCCGTTGACAAGGGCTTGCATCCGGGCAACGCAGCCAGGAGGAGCGATGCGCTGGCCGTACCTAAGGCTTGAAGTAAATCCGGGAAAGAGAAATACATAGTGCGACTAGTGCTAGATAGCTATCTCAGCTATCTTTGATGCGTTTAGGGGGGAGGCGCTTTCAAACATATGTATATGCATATATATATATATATATATAGATATATATATATATATGCAGAGCCCAGAAGCCAAGTGAAACAACAAGAACATATATGCATGTATATGTATATGAATATATACATATATATATATATACATGCATGCATGCATGCATACATACATACATGCATGCATACATACATACATGCATGCATACATACATAACCCTACACCCTATACATGAAAAAAAACACAACAAAGCATACTAACTCAAGAGCCAGGGAGTACTCCACGGTCGCCGACCACATGGCCGCAAAAGTGAAGCCGTGCAGCGGCTCAATCAAAAGAACAAGCCTGAACTTTACGGGGGAAGGAGGGTTTAGGGTTTATAGTTTATAGGGTTTAGGGTTTAGAGGTTTTGGGTTTGGGGTGTTTCGGGTTTGGGGATTGGGGTGTGGGGTTTGGGTGGCGGGGTGGGGGGCGAGGAATTTGTGGCCTGGGGGGCTTGGGGGGCGCTAGAGACAATCAATTTCTATGGCTTCTCTAGTAGGGCTACATAGGATTAGGGCCCATATTCCCTAGGAGTGTATATAAGTTATTCGAATTTTTAACCCCAAGCGCCATGGCTGGGAAGGAGGCAGCAAGGTGTAGCAGAAGCAGCGGAAAGCCAGCACAAGCTTACACGCCATCAGCACGGACCTCGGCTGGAGTCGATGATCTTCTTCGGGAACAACTCACAAGCCCCTAAACCCTAAACCCTAAATCCTAAACCCTAAACCCTAAACCCTAAACCCTAGACTACAAAGTCACAAGCACAGGGTTCCTGCGGACCATGGTCCGCGCAAAAGGGTTTACCATGAGAGTTTCTGAAAATGCTCCCTTTTAGGGTTTAGGGTTTAGGGGGGGCCTTGAGAAAATTACTTTGTTTGGTTGTATAAACGTGTCTAGGGTACCCGGAAAGCTGCATTCCAACAGGGCACCATGCGAGAGAACCAAGAGGTCCCAGTAAGGTTGAAGGTTCTGGGCTACGGGTTGAGGGCTAATTAACTCTGAACCCCAAACCCTGACCCCCCTAAACTCTAAACCCCAAATGGCTGTTGGGATAGCCTGAAACCCCAAAACCCTAAACCCCAAAACGCTCGCTTGGCCACGTTAGCCTCTCCTTCTTTCGAGCCCAGACCGCGTCGATGTACTTGAAGACGGGCACCTCGTGACGTTTTAAGGCAGAGGGTTTACGGCTTTTAGGGTTTGGGTTGAGGGTTTAGGGTTTAAGGCTTAGCGTTTTAAGGTTTCAGGGTTTTCGGGGTTTGGGACTGGGGTGTTTAGGAAGTGTAGGATTTGTTATAAGCTTAGGGTTCGAAGTCTAGGGTACAAGCGGTGTCGTGTTGTTCGAGTTTAGGGTTTTATGGCTTTGGGGTTTGGGGGCTTGAAATGGGCTTTAAGGGTTTACGGGGTGTTTTGTGTTGGGAATCCATGGCTTACCCCGGGTCTGGGACTGTAAGTAGAAGTTTTGCTTGGACTCTTTGTTCAGGTCCTCAGCGTTGCATAGTATGCACAGGCGAACCTGAACACGCAGAGTTGTGTTTTGGGACTCCCGCACCTGTGGGCCCTCAAGCATCTTAGGGAACCCTAAACCCTAAACCCTAAACCCTAAACCCTAAACCCTAAACCCTAAACCCTAAACCCTAAACCCTAAACCCTAAACCCTGCGCCTTCAATGGAATGAGATTCCATGGTTTAGGCACACTTCCCCTCTTCTGGTGACATAGGCTGGACCCGCAAGCCGTACACCCATCAACCATAAGCCCATATTTACACAAAACCGAAAAAGCCCGAACCCTGATATCCTAACGCCAAAGCCACCAACTATTGCCGGAGCCTTACTACAGCCGCCAGACCTAAATCCTACACGCCTCAAAACCCTACCCATGAGCCCACGACCTCAAACCCTCACGCCTAACCAACTCGAGACATGCAACCCTAAACCCTAAACCCTAAACCCTAAACCCTAAAACCCTAAAACCCTAAACCATAAACCCTTTAAACCCTAAACCCTAAACCCGGACCTCAAAAAAGCACATCACGGTGGTGCTCGCGCCCAGCAGCAGCTTCGGTGGGTTTTCGAAGTCCTCATGTCGGATGAACTGTTTTGGGGTCTGGGGCTTTGTACCCTAAAGCCCGAGACCCGAAACCCCAAACCCGAAACCCTAAACCCCAAACCCTAAATCCTAAACCCCAAACCCTAAACCCTAAACCCTAAACCCCAAACCCTTAACCCTAAACGTGCAGACCTCCAGCGCCCAGAAACCTCTAAGGAGGACCGCTCCCAGTCTGCCGAGTTTGCTGCGACTTCTTGAGTTGGGTTTAGGGCTTAGGGTTTAGGGCTTAGGGTTTAGGGCTTAGGGTTTAGGGTTTAGGGCTTAGGGCTTAGGGCTTAGGGCTTAGGGCTTAGGTTTTAGGGCTTAGGTTTTAGGGTTTAGGGTTTAGGGTTTAGGGTTTCGGGTTTTGGGTTTCAGGTTTCGGGTTTTGGGTTTGGGGCTTCGGGTTTTAGGTTTCGGGTTTAGGGTGTAGGGTTTGGGGTTCAGGGTTGAGGCTTGAGGGTTTAGGCTTGCGGGTTTAGGGTTTTGAGGTGCTAGGCGTGAGGGTGTTGAGGTCTTGGGGACGGTAGGTCGGGTGTGGGTTTGGGGTGTCTACGGTTCACAAATGTTCACAGGGTTCACAGGGGTTATGGGGGCTCATAGGCCCTAAACCCTAAACCCTAAACCCTAAACCCTAAACCCTACACCCTAAACCTTAGACCCTAAATCCTAAACTGTGGGTGAATAGGGCTTGATGGAGTTTGGGGATGCGATTGGGGTCCTCATTCAGGAACACCAGTAAGAAGGATCCCTAAACCCCTAAACCCCCCAAACCCTAAACCCCTAAACCCTAAACCCCTAAACCCCTAAACCCCAAATCCTAAACCCCAAACCCTAAACCCTAACCCTAAACCCCAAACCCCAAACCCTAGGGTTACGCTTGGGGGTCCTCATTCAGGAACACCAGCAAGAAGGACTCCACTACCGACATGGCGAGGCCGTAGACAATGAGGTTCGCAAAGAACCACAATACCTGGGTTTAGGGCTTAGGGTTTAGTGATTCTTAGGGTTAGGGATAAGGGTTTAGGGTTTAAGGCTTAGGGTTTAGGTTAGGGTTTAGGGTTGAAGGTTAGGGTTTAAGATTTAGGGTGTAGGCTGTAGGGTTGAGTAGCAACTTTTTACGAGAAAGCCCTTGTAAACTCAAAGAAGGGAAATATATTCACATATCCCGAAGGCCAACCTAGTGACGTCGAAGTTCATGAACTGCTTGAGAGTCACCTCTGGGGGATTTGGGGGGTGGGTAAGGGCTTAGGATGTTTTGGGTGAACATGGTTTAGAGGGTGAACTCCTTGATTGCCACCTGTCGAATTGGAGTCCCTGTTCTTTTTTTCCCCGGCAGGACTTAGATGGTTTATAGGGTGTTTAGGGTGAACCCTAAACCCCCTAAACCCTAAATCCTAAACCCAAGCCCTACACCCTTAACCCCTCAACCCCAAACCGCAGCTGACAGGGTTCCGGGGGCGGTCTCGGAAGCACGTTGCCCGTGCAGTGCCTCCTCCTGGCCGGTGTTCTGCTTCTTGTGCTTCTGCATGGGCATGTAACAGAGACCTCGGTTGCCCAAGTAAGGAAGAGGAACAAGAGAGGGTTTAGGGTTTAGGGTTTAGGGTTTAGGGTTTAGGGTTTAGGGTTTAGGGTTTAGGTTTGTTTTGGCTCCAGGAACTGAGCCCTTGAGGGCGTTTTCGGGTTTCAGCGCCTTAGGGTGTAGGGTCTCTGGTGTGCTCTTCTCGGCGTTATGTTGATAAGTTGATAAAGGCTTCGCGGGTTTAGGGTTTAGGGCTTCGAAGGTTTAGGGTTTAGTCGCACAATCACAGGTAGAACCCACAAAAACAAGAATAATTAAAATTGTGCCAAAAATGTGCAAAAAATGTACTTGGAAATTGTACCTGAAAAAAACAAATGCAAAAAAAAGCAACAAGAATGCAAAACAAATGTGCCCAGCAACAGCACAAAAAAGCAAATAAAATGTAACGAAAAACGGCAGAATGTATTCTCATTTTAATTCTGGATTGGTTAATAGCAATTCAGAAGGTAATCACAATACATGCACCTTTTTCTACTAACTATTGTCCCAATGCAGAAAAGTATCACATTTTTCAAGCATACTGCCGTCCATGCTAAAGACATTTTTTGTGACTCAGTGAGTACATTTCACAGTTCAGGTTACATTTCCGAATCACTTTTGTGACACATATTTATCACAAAAATAATTATTTTGGAAAACCTTACTGTCTGCCTGATTGTGCTACTAAAGTTTAGGGCTTGTCGATAGTGGGTTTAGGATTTAGGGTTTAGGGTTTGGGGTTTAGGCAGTCACCGTCCGAGAAGCACACAGCCATGTAGGCGGCCTCGATGGAGGCGAAGCCCCAGAACATGAACCCGATGCCGAAGATGTCCTTTGTATTGTCTGGGAATGGAGTTCATGGTTTAGGGTTCAGGGTTTCGGGTTTAGGGTTTCAAAAACGGATAGAAATCATAATTAGGCCCTAGACCCTAAAATGCCCTAAAACACACACCCCCCCCCCCCCCCCCCCCATATCAACTCTCAGAACAATTTCCCAAAAGGTACCAGTCCGGGTATCGATCAGCTGCCCGGCCACCAGGCTCATGCCACCCCAGCCTACAGCGCACCAAAGCCGCTGGTCGCCATACTGCTCCTCGCTGTCCTGCTCCTGCAGCTGGTTTAGGGTTTAGGGCTTAGGGTTTAGGAATGGCTTGGTCACTTCTGCAAATTAGGTTCATTTTGGGGTCCCTAAACCCAAAACCCTAAACCCTTCATGGGCTTGGGGCCGATCTGGGCTTCGTTTTGATTGGGCTTGAGGGCTTTTAGCTAGGACGGCCCTCCGAGAAAGAGTCCGACACATTATCCTCTTCAACCCAAAAAGGGAAAATATCAAACATCCCAACTGCCTAAGCTTCTAAGCCCCTAAACCCTAAACCCTATAAACCCTATAAACCCTATAAACCCTATAAACCCTATAAACCCTATAAACCCTATAAACCCTATAAACCCTATAAACCCTATAAACCCTAAACCCCGTAGGGCACAGGCTTCCATAGCCCGATCCTGCAGCACTGAGAGGCACATCGCATCGATGATGGGGCCGCCTCTGCAGACGACAACGAGCCCCATAGGGTTTAGGGTTTAGGGTTTAGGGTTTAGGGTTTAGGGTACAGGGGTCAGGTTTTCGGGGTTTAGGTTTTAGGGGTTTAGGGGTTTAGGGGTTTAAGGTTTAGGGTTTAGGGTTTAGGGTTTAGGGGTATAGGGTCAGGGGTTTAGAGCAATCTGAATATTCTCAAAGAGGGCGAGTTAACGCCCTGAAACCTAGAGCCCCAAAAGCCCTACACCCTAAACCCCTAGACGCTAAACTCCTCAACCCCTAAACCCCAAACCCAAACCCTATGACTGTAACCCTAAACCCTAAACCCTAAACCCTTTAAACCCTAAACCCCGGGAATTTCTCCCCAGCGCCAGTGGAGAGGAAGAAGGAAGAGCTGACGCAGACCAGGGAAAGCCACCAAAAGCTGGCCTGCGCTTATGGGTTTATGTTTAGGGTTAGCGTTGGCGGGCGGCGCCCCTACGCGAGGTTTTTGGGGTTTGGCGTTTCGTGCATAGGGAAAACCCTAAACCCTAAGGCCTAAACCCAAACTGTAGCGGGAGGTTCGTAGACCTCAAGAGACCTTCAGTGACAGGCCGAGAGCAACGATTATATGAAATCCCGCCGCTTCAGCCCCTGACGTATCCAAGTACTGTGATTCTCCCAGTGTCTTTTAGTGTTGTTGGTCGTGGTGGGGGGGGGGGGGGGGGGGGGGTAGTCTGAGGGGGGTAGTCTAAGGTAGGATGTAGGATTGAGGGTCGATAGGGTTTAGCCCGACCTGCACCCCTGGCACGAGGTAGAGGAAGATGAGGACAGTTCCTGTAAGCGTGGTACCCACCAGCACACGCTTGTACTCGCCCAAGCGATCTGTCACCATGGACCTAGGCCAGCGCACATGTGTATAGTGTCGGGCTTAAACGAGATTTGGGTTATAGGGCTTAAAGCTTAGGGTTCAGGGTTCTGGGTTGCTGAAGCAACATCTAGGGGCCAAAACAGCTGGCCAACGAAGGACGCGACCATGATCGCCAAGCTCAGTGCGCCAATCTCGGCGCGTGTCACGCCGATGTCGGACCAGAAGACATTGATGAACCGCCCGAAGCAGGCCCAGGCTGCCGCTCCTAGACCTCATATGGGCGGGGCGTTTCCGAAATTAGGGGGTGCACCTGATTGTGTTCCTTATTATACGGGGATCCTACTATCTGGGGTTCATGTTCGGGGTCCTCTATTTTCGTAAACCCCCATACATTGTGAGCAAAAACCTATACAAAATATCAGGAATAATACACAGCATAGTAGACCCCACAAGGGCCAATTAAGATCTACCCACATACATTTCTCCAAACATCCGTGATGCCGATGATCTGCTTCATGCATATCACAAGAAAAGCCGAGTAACTCGTTCTTTCAAGGAAAAAAGAGAGCTGAACCTGTTTATCCCTAAATGAAAACATAAAAGTCCCGAAGGAAAAGCTCAAAAGCTCAACTATTGGCTCGCTATGAGACACTGGCACGCTTTCAGTGTCCAGAGGGGCGTATGTGGCCGCTCGTGGCTGACAGACATGGCAACAGCTGAGGGCGATGGCTGTTTCTTCGCCCCGTGCTAACCTAGAATCACCCTTATAAGAATGAAGGGAACGGATCCTGAATTCTTAGCATAGTTCACACATGCGCACTTAAGAAAGATAGGAAGGGATCCTCTCAATTCTTGGATGCGCTTGCCGGTGTTCAAAGGTGCCAGGGGGGGTAGGGCTGCTCTCCAAGAACCTCCTGAACCAGCTGCTGCGCAAGTGCTGGTCGACAAGGCACTGTGGTGGGTGAGTCTGTCCCTACTTTGGAGTAGACCCTGGAACAAGGTACATACTTTTTGGGTGTAGCTATATCAGGAACCCAGAACCAAACAAGTATCCAAGTATAGTACTCCAAAACCCAGTGCCCAATAAAAGGAATTCTCGGAAGGACGCCTTGAAGGTGTGCCGAAATCCTATTGCCCGACGATGGCCTCGACATAGGCTTGTGTTCGTCCCCCATAACTGCAAATTTAAACCCTAAACCCTTATAAACCCTAAACCGTAAACCCTAAACCCTAAACCCCAAACCTTAAACCCTAAACCCTAACCCGAAACCCCAAACCCTGTGAGGGTTTTGGGGTTCGAGCCATTGAGCGCCTTGACCCCTAAACCCTAAACCCTAAACCCTAAACCCTAAACCCTACAAGGCCTTTCTTCACTCTCTTCACGGTCTGTCTTTGGCAAAAGAAACCTCGAGGTCTGCACATGTGAAGTCTTTGTCCATCGTGCTTCCTCTTGCTCCCCGACTAGCGCGTAAGGCATTGAAGGTCCAAAGCCCTGAGCCCTAAACCCTAGGCCCTAAACCCTAAACCCTAAACCCCAAAATTACCGTGCGTTCCACCTGAAGAGACCCCAAAAAACCGTCGCTTCACTTGTGGGCTGTTTGCTATTAACCCCCACCGTTAGCCTTGGAAGATTCCAAGCTGAGCAAACTGATGGAAACCTGCACCGTAGAAGGGACCGTAAAGTAGGGTTTAGGGTTTAGGGTTTAGGGTTTAGGGTTTAGGGTTTAGGGTTTAGGGTTTAGGGTTTAGGGTTTAGGGTTTAGGGTTTAGGGTTTAGGGTTTAGGGTTTTAGGGTGGTCAGGGGAGCAGGGGCGCCCCTCCTGGGCTGCCCCCACAAGGAAGTACTGTGAAACCCTTGGAAAAGCAAAACGTGCCGAATTTTGAGAGGGCTGACAGGCCCTTGTTGGGTCTTTTGGGGCTTTTGTTCGGGGTTTCGGGTTTAGGGTTTTGAGGGTTTAGGGTTTAGGGTTTAGGGCGCCAAAAAGGGGTCAGTGATTCAGCCCAAGCTACACGTGTCCGGAAACAAGGGACAAAATTGTCCCAGCTCTGCTTCCAGAACTTCTGATTCTCAGAAGCTGAAGCAGAACCTGCGGACACATGTTCCAAAGTTGGCGGCTCCAAGACTCCAGTGTCAAGCGATGGAATGCTTATCCCTCGCTGCAATGCAATCCTGCGCACGAAGCCCGAAACCCTAAACCGTAAGCCCTAAGCCCTAAACCCTAAGCCCTGAACCCACAAACCCTAAACCCTGAAGATCGGAAGCCTTCAGAGCCTGCCTCTGGTGTAAGATGTCGGGTCATGGGAAGAGGGGCTTAGGGCTTATGGGTTGAGGGCCTTGGCGTTTAGGGGTTTAGGAGTTTACGGGGCCTAAACCCTAAATCCTAAACCCTCAACCCAGGGAGTTTATGTGTCTAGGGAAGAAGGGAGTAAACTGCCAGGACTGGAGTTAAGTCAGGGGTGCCACATGCAAAGCCATGACGTCGGTATATGCTTAGGGTTTAGGGGTTTAGGGCTTAGGGTTTCGGTTCTTGAGTCGAGGGTGGGGCAGGCTTTAGGGTTTAGGGTTTAGGGTTTAGTTAAGCCAATGAACTGCAGCAAACAGCGACTACACCCTACACCCTGAACCCACTGAACCCAGACCCCTGGTTTAGGGCTTTCGGGCCCTTGCAGCCCTTTAACCCTAAACCCCAAACCCTAAATCCCCAAAAAAGACGAGCGCCCTTGCACTGGTATCTCACGACCCCGCTGAACAAAAAGGTACTGGGCCTGCGATTAACGTGCCTGTCGGGGCTGAAGTGACGGGGGTTTACTAGGGTTTGGGAAACCCAAAACCCTAAACCCTAACCCCTATACCCTAAACCCTAAACCCTAAACCCCAAACCCTACACCCTACCACCCTAAACTGCATTTGCTTTCACTCAAACTCCCTTAAGGCTTGGAGAGGCACAACCTTTAGTTGGGAGTCTTGGTTTCAGGGGCTTAGGGGTTTAGAGGTTTTGAGGTTTAGGGTTTAGGGCAAATAGGCCCGAGACAGCAGGCTCCAAGGGCTCACATGCATGGTTCTTCGTGGCTTAAGTGTTTTAGGGTTTTAGGGTTTTAGGATTTTAGGGTTTTAGGGTTTTAGGGTTTAGGGTCACGTTGCCCATGTCAACACACCCAGGCCCGAACCCGAAAGACACGCTTGGCAGGCCCTGTGCCAGTCGTGCAGGGAAGAGGAGTCTGGCGCTCAGCCAGTCACCTCTAGGCCATGTCATCCGCCAGCGTGATCATCCTGCTGACTGTTCTGAACCCCAGAGACCATCGTTCAGGGGTTTATGGGGTCCAGCTTGTTTATTATTTTAATTAATGTTTTTTTTTGTTGTGGTTTTATTCTTGTTTTGTAAAAATAAATAAATTCATAAAAAAGAAATAAATAAATATATATATATATATAGATAGATTTGTTTTTTTGGGCGGGAGGGGGTTTGGATATGGGAGTTAGGGTTGAGGGCTTTAGGGCTTTGGGTTTACACTTAACTTTAAAACGCACACCTTTGAAGCAACTGCACACGACCAGGTGTACTAGAGGCCAGAATCCATCTTTCCGGTACTTCTGAGTACGTCTACTCGGGAGCGGGAAGAGTTTGCTGATGCTCTTAGGCGCTGAACTTCTTTAGGGTTCAGGGCTGCAGAAAACTCTCTGCCGTGTATAATATAATATATATATATATATGTATATATATATGTATATATATATGTATATATATATATATATGTATGTGTGTGTGAACCTAATCCATGGTCTAAATATGCACGCCGAATCCCTTAACCCTAAGCCCTCATTCCAAAAAACATGCCAGTACTCACCCCAAAACGGCAGGACTTCTAATAAGGGATAAACAACAGGGGTCAACTTCCTTCTTCCAAATATGAAACTGAACAACCGCCCCCTCCCCCCCCCCCCCCCCCCCCCCCCCACCCCCCGCGCCGAGACGAAATTTCAACATCTGCCGGGCCCGAACAGCCCTAACCCCCAAAACCCTAAACCTAAACCCTCATCCCTGCAAGCCCGAAATCGCCCGCTGAACCCCCGCAAACCCTGTAACCCTTTCGAGCCAGGAGCCCCATAACCCTATCAACCCTATTATCATGCAACAGCAGATTCTTCTAGCCCTATAGCCCCTGTAACCCCAGCAACCTAAACCACTAATCGCCTACCCCTTAACCTCTAAACCCCTAAACCCCTAAACCCTTAAACCCCTGAACCACTAAACCCCTAGACCCCTAAACACCGAAACCCCTAAACCCCTAAGCCCCTAAGCCCCCAAACCCCCAAACCCCTACACCCTACACCCTAAACCCTAAGCCCTGCCAGATCGTTCTCAGGCTCGCGCTTCCCCGTCTCCTCATACTCCTCCTTGACCTTCTCGAGGTGGTGCTCCCAATTGTCCTGGGTGGTTGAGGGGGTATCGAGTCGAGGGCCGGTTTGGGGTTTAGGGTTTAGGGTTTAGGGCTCAGGGTTTCGGGAAAAACCTACAGCCATCTACTCTAAACTCGTTAGACCCTTAGCCCTCCGCCTGGAAGGCCAGAACCCCAACCCCGAACCTTAAGTCCGCTTGTCAAAGCCCCTAAACCCTAAACCGTAAACCCTAAAACGACCCGAAACCCTGAACGTTAGAGTCTAAAACGCAAGGCAAACTCTGCAGACAAGACTGCAGTGTGACCAAACCGACAGTGCACAGGCTCAGCTGTTCAACTCAACTCGAGCACGCACACATACAATGTACACTGTATGGAGGAGTAGGTGTGGAGAGAGGGCCGGTGTTCTGCCAAACCCAACCGAACCGGGAACACCAACACCCCTAACCCAAAACCTAACCCTAAACCCTAAACCCTAAACCCTAAACCCTAACCCTAAACCCTAAACCCCCTGAAGCCACCGGGACCCCGGCCAGCGGGCGACCGTGGGGATACTTTGTCATCAGGGAGCAGTCGGCCACCAGCATGCACAAGGCTGCAGAGAGCTCCTTAGGGTTTAGGGTTTAGGGTTTAGGGTTTAGGGTTTAGGGTTTAGGGTTTACAGTAGGGTTTAGGGTTTAGGGTACAGGGTTCGGAAGGGTCCACAAGAACCTTGAAGGAGAAAGGACCATGGTTCAGCGAAGCCCCCACTCCCCCACCCTACCCCCCCCCCCCCCACCCCCCCCCCCTCCCCCCTAAACCCTAAACCCTAAACCCTAAACCCTAAACCCTAAACCCTAAACCCTAAACCCTAAACCCTAAACCCTAAACCCTAAACCCTAAACCAACAAGCTTTAAAACCACAAGAGCCCTAAACACCCAAAGGACCCCAGAGGGTTTAGGGTTTAGGGTTTAGGGTTTAGGGTTTAGGGTTTAGGGTTTAGGGGAACCCTGAAGGGGTAATGGAGTCTCTGGGAGTGCAGCTTCAGGGGCGGAAAGTGCATGGACCGCCTGAGTCGTCCAGGCTGCGCAGAAGGAGTCGAGGTTGAGCTTGCCATGCGTCTCCTGAAGCGGCTTAGGGTTTAGGGCTTAGGGTTTATGGTTTAGGGTTTAGGGTTTAGGGTTTGGGGTTCAGGGTTTAGGGTTTAGGACGCCACCCCCAAAATGCACTACGCAGGAGCCTTGAGGCTAACCCCAAATTCCCGGATGCTTCCGAGAACCTCACTATTGGGATGCACCCTGTTCTAGTAACTTAAGTAGTAGGGGTATTTGCCAAAAACCCAAATAGGGGTATCCCTGCTATACCTCAACATACTATAATCCTTGTCATAGAACCCCCCCAAAAAAACAAACAAAACAAAAGAGGTGCCCGTATTTTCGCAAGCCATCATAGGTCCCTGGAAGTATACTGGGATGGCGCGTTAACCCTCTTATCCCAATGGCCTACCAAGTACTACTATTTGCTTGAGACCCCCCCCCCCCCCCAACAATCTCTTTCGATGATTCTCCAGCAGAATAGTAGAGTACATGTTTTGCCCCTACTAAACCCTAAACCCTAAACCCTAAGCCCTAAACCCAAAACCCTAAAGGCTGCACAAAGGAGGCCCTGCTTAGAAGGTTCCCGCGTCCTGACACTGAGCGGTCGCCTCAGCCAGCACGTGACCTGATACTTGGGAAGTAACTAAACCCTAAACCCTAAACCCTAAACCCTAAATCCCAGGGCTCAGGAATGTTCAGGGAGATCTGGGTTTGGGCTTTCGGAATAAGAACCCTGCACGTTCGTGCCATGGCTAGGTTTGGGGGTTCGGGTTCAGGCTTTTAGGGGTTTAGGGTTTAGGGTTTAGGGTTTAGGGTTTGAGGTTTAGGGCTCAGGGCTGAAAGTTCATTTTGGGGTACTGTCCTGTAAAGGGGGCATGTAGGGAAAGGCACCCGTACAGAAGCCTTTGGTGTGAGATGACACACATGGGCTTGTAAACTTGAACTCGCTTCACTTCCCCTGTCCCGACATTGTGTTCCTTGTATATATGGGGGGTTTACGAACATAGGGAGCCCCTAAACTGGACCCCCCAAATGGTAAGATTCCCTTATCATAAGGACCCCAGTAAGGTAGTACCCTTTTTTTGGGGTCCCTTATTTCAAGGGGAGTCCATTCTATTAAAATGGGGCTCCCCCCCCATATTTTCGTAGGCCGTCATATGGCCTGGCAAGCCAAGAAACCTTGTTGCATCCACGTATCATCTTACCGTTCAGTCGCAAAAACAATCCAAACCCCTAAACGCTGAAGTGACGACAAGTGTTCATGTGTGTGTGGCGTGGCCCCTAAACCCTAAGCCCTAACCCTAAACCAGGGAGCCTGCTACGTAGCTGACCAGGGCCTTTGGTAACTCTGTGTACGGGTACGTGGGCGTTTTTGTTGAGGACAGCTTCGGCTGGGTAGTTGCTATTGGGGTTTAGGGTTTAGGGTTTCGGGTTTAGGGTTTCAAGAAGCCTCTCAGAAACAGCATAGGGCTGGTAAAGGTTTACATCACACTCTTTAAAGACTCTTAGAAGACAAGCTGCCCACCTAAAGCGGCCTTGGATAGGCTATAGGGGCCATAATGATTAGAGCAGGGTGTTGGGGGGTTGTTATAGCAGAATTGTTATAGGGGCCATAAGGGAATACGATGAGAAATTATTCCGACCCCTTTTCTCGGCCCTATGGTCCCTATATAAGTATAATATAATAACCCTCAAAACCATCTTCCAATTATTAAGGCCCCTTTATTAGGGTTGCTTGGCGCTTGGACAGGCTAAGGGGGCGGCTCGTCACCGCGAAAGCGGCGAAAGCGCCTTGGCTGTTTGCCGCGCACCTCAGCGGCTCGAGCCGCGCGAAAGGATGCCGATAACCTACACTTGGTCCATGTTCTTTTGCCCTTCCGTATTAAGGTGCAGGATTTGTCTCTCTTGCCAGGCCGACGCAACCAGCTTGAATCGCCGCTTTGTTGTCCAACGCAATATCAGAAGCTTGGTGGATTCAAAAAAGGAACACCCCCAAGGTGGAACATTGCTTTGAAACACCACACACATGGCCTGTATGCCCTTAAGCTGAGGGTGGAAGGCAATTGCCATGCATAATTTCAGGGTTCTGGCAAGGCATACGAGGCTTAGGGGTTAGGGCTTTGTAGTGCTGTTATGGATTTAGGCACCCCAAAACCCTATTTTGTATGGTTTTGTTGGTACCTAATTCCATAATAGTGGACCCTCTGGGAGATATCCCGGCTCCATCACGCGTGACGGCTGGTTGAGGTAATCTGTACCTCCCCCAAATGCCCACTGCCAGAGGAGGAGCTTCTCCGGCTGCAGGGTGGGTGGCCAACCTATGGCCTTCACCCTGGCCCCTAAACCCTAAACCCTAGAACCCTAAAACCCTAAAACCCTAAAACCCTAAACCCTAAAACCCTAAACCCTAAACCCTAAACCCAGAAATCTGCTCTTCCCACTGGACCACAGGTGCACCCAGCTTCCGTCCACCTCTTCCACCATAAAAAGGTGCCGGAGACATCATTCCAGCGGCAGCACATCATGCCAAATGCAAGCATTGCTTCTCAAAACTGCTTCCAGTGTCGGAAGCCCCGACGTTGCTGCGGCCAGACTAATCCCAAACCCAGCCATGAATGTCTCTATTTTGGAGTAGACCCTGGAAAAAAAAGAGTATGCACATTTGAGGTAGAAGTAGCTACCATCGGAACCCAGAATCAGAAAATGTATTGAAGTATAATACTCCAACACCCAGTTCGCAAGTCATTTCTGCAGTGCTACCCGAAAGCTCTCCCACCCCTAAATCCTAAACCCTAAACCCTAAACCCTAAACCCTAAACCCTAAACCCTCTGCAATGCTACCCTCAACTCCAGCTGGCACTCGGCGATTGCTAACCTTGACTTTAGGGTTCAGGGTTTAGGGCTAGAGGGCTTAAAGGGTTGATTGGGTGTAGGGTTGCAAGGGTTGAAAGGGCTCATAAGTTCACGGGGTTTTGGGGTTCTCGGTCTAGGGTGTAGGGTTGGGACGTTCCCCCTTGCACGAATAGTCCTTTATAGGGACTATACTAGGGGGTAGTATAATCCCTATTCAAGACTGTTGGTTTAAGGGGGAACATCCCGAGTTGAGGGTTTGGACAACCAAGGTGGTATGGCATAATCCGCCGAGGCCTCGGGCCGAAGGTGTATAGGTTGTCAGAACAGGCACCCCCCTCCAAATCCTCGCCAGGCCCAAAGCCACTTTTCGGACCACTTTTTTTGCCAAAAATGGGTACCCCCCTAGGAGAGCAGGGGCCGCCAGCGGATGGTTCGCCAGGACCAGAGGCAGTTGCAAGCAGGGGCCACCCCTTTTTCCCAGCCTGACCCCTCCCCCCCCCCCACAACCCCCCTCCCCTTTCCAAAACCACTACAGAACATTGGTGAGGCTCAACTGCTGTGAGCACGGCCTGGGATGCATTACACGAGCCGAAGAATCTAAGCTTGAACCGAAACCCTAAACCTTAACCGAGGCACTCAACCCTCAAACCTTCAACAAACCCCCCCCTCCCACCCTCCCCCTGCCCCCCCTTCCCCCCCCACCCCCCCTACCCCTGATGGGCTGGCACCCTACGATTCTTGAACCCCACACCCAAAAAACCCTAAACCCCAAAGCGTGAACCTTGAGCCCTAAGCCCTCAATCCTAAACTAACCCTCAACCCTAAACCCCAAACCATAAACCATAAACCCGGAACCCTAAACCCTAAACCCTAAACCCAACCCTTATTGCTTGGGGCCCAGCAACTTGGGCGCTGCGGAATCACCATGCTCACGCGGATGCGCTGGGCCGGGCCGAGGCGGGTCGCGTAGCGTTAAAATTATGAAAGGACCCTAAGGGAATACTATGAGTAATTCGTCTGACCCCTAGATTAGGGTTTTTACGGATTAGGGTCTAGGTTTAGGGTCCAGGGTCTAGGGTCTAGGGTTGAGGGTTTGGTGTTTAGGGTTTGGGGTTTAGGGTTGAAACGTCTAAGATGGGTGCCGCATGCGCTCGACCTCGTCGAAGTGGTTGGGGCAATGCCTCGGCGAGGCACACAAGCCGCTCTTCCAGGCGTCTGTGTGTTCTACTGTTTAGGGTTCAGGGTTAAGGATTTAGGGTTTAGAGTTTAGGGTTTAGGATGCGAAACCACTGACAACTTGAGCGCCGCCACCTGGATTCACAAACACTGGCATGTGCAACACACACGGACACTTGCGACAACACTGGGCATTGATTGTTTTACCACGCTCAGAACCCATGTAAAAAATGAAGTCCCTTTAGGGGCCCCACTGTGTATTGGCAGAACGGCCATGTGCTTTTGTGATGCTTACCCCGAAGACCTAAACCCTACTAACACCCTTATAAACCCAGATTAAAAACATCAACCCCGGCCACGTTCCCAAACTGACCTTCCCCCTTTCCAAACTGTCCCAACACCCCCCAAAGTTCTTTGGAAGGGCTTAGGGTTGAGGCCCTTAAATAGTGTTGTAGACTCTGGTCTTCGCAGTAACTGTGTTCCTGTCAACGAACCCTAAACACTAAACCCTAAAACCTACCCCTAAATCCTAAACCCTAAACCGTAAAAAGACAAAAAACTGACCAAGGTTCTGCAAGTTAGCAAAAGGCGAAACTCCTAAAACCTAGAGACTGGGAATCCCAAACTCTGGACCCTCAACGCCGTTCGAAGCTTGAGCCTAACTCGCATGGCCCATAAAACCGTTGGAAAACATTCCACATCTGATTCACTTAAACCCAATAAGGGAGAGGTCCAAAAAAAGTACCCAAACCCTAAGCCCTAAGCCCTAAGCCCTAAACCCTAAACCCCAAACCCCAAACCCTAAACCCTAAACCCTAAACCCTAAACCCTCCTCCCTCCTAAGCCAACCTGATAGCTTTTGCCTGGACGAGGCACTCCAGTGCGCCAACAATCTCCAAGGCAGCCCGCCCAAGGAAAAGGGCACCCTGACGTTCAAGAGCTTCAGGTTCAGGTTCAGGGTCACCCTAAACCCTAAAACCTAAACCCTAAACCCTAAACCCTAAACCCTAAACCCTAAACCCTAAACCCTAAACCCGCTTTAGGGTCACTTTTTCAAGTGGGGTTGGGGGCATGGCACACCCTTAGTGTTGGAGACCAGGACATCTTTCACCCAAAGCCCCGAAAGACCTATCGTAACCCAACAGCCCCGAAGCCCTAAAAGAGTTTAGGGTTTAGGGTTTAGGGTTTAAGGTTTAAGGTTTAGGGTTTAAGTTATGGGGTAGAGGGCACACAGCCCAGAAGTAGCCCCGAAAAACAGCAAGAAGCATGAAGTCAACTCTTCCTCTTGCGCGGTTTTCTGAAGCCTCTTCATTAGGGTTTACAAAACGGTCCCCTCGACTTGAAGCATCGAATTCCACACCTGAGCTCATCTGGAAGCTTTGCAACTATGTTGAGTTGAGCTGAATTGATGGACGTAACAACCATGCTAGTAGCAATCCGAAATACATACCTGAATCCTGAGCCTAGCATGATGAACCTAGGTCTTGAAAACATCGGGTTCAGGGTGCAAAGCTTTATGGCGGGTTTAGGGTTTAGGGGTGGGTACCGCCGAGGATCCTAAACCCCAAGCCCCAAACCCCAGGCCCTAAGCCCTCAGCCCGCAGCCTCGCTTTAGCAACAGGGACCGCTATGGAGCGCTTTTTTCCCGAACGCTTATAGGGGCACCCCCCCCCCCCCCCTTGATGAGGGTGGTCCACAAGTATGCGAAGCTCGCGGGTCGGGGATGAAGGGTGTGGGGCCGGGGAGGCAAAACTAAACACTAGTTTTGAATAAGAAGACACTCCGGAGTTTCTGGTGTCCGGCTTTTATGTAAGTTGCTTTTGAAATTTTCACTACGAAACAGGCCCCCAAACAATTTTCCAAGGGACTAGCCCACGAGTTGCCCTGATTCGCTTTAGTCAATCGTTTCGGTTACCCGCATTAGTCGCAGGCCAGGGAGCCACAAACCCTGGAAAGCTTAGACCCTCAAGCCTTCAGGCTTACCCTCAATCCTCGACCCCTACCCACAGACCCCAACCCAGATTGTAGAGGATCTCCGAAAACCCCAGAACTGTGTTGGGGGGCAGAGGGGGTGGGGGGGGGTTGGGGGCCCCCGGATACTAAAGCGAGTCCAACGTAAGCCCCAAGCCCCAAGCCCTAAACCCTAAACCCCAAACCCTAAACCCCAATCCCCAAACCCGAAACCCTAAACCCTAAACCTACACGAGCTGCTCATGGTCGTCTGCCCGCAACACGTTGCGGGCCTGCGCCGCGTTGATGCCGCAGAGGCCGCTGTGGATGATGTCCCACTTGGCCTTAGCAGGTTTAGGGTTTAGGGTTTAGGGTTTAGGGTTTAGGGTTTAGGGTTTAGGGTTTAGGGTTTAGGGCTTGGGATGTTCCTCCTTATACTAACAGTCCTTCATAGGGATTCTAGTCGGGCGTACTCTAATCCCGATTAAGGACTGTTAGTATAAGGGGTCCAGCCCAAGTTTAGGGTCCAGGGTTTCGGGTTTAGGGCCGCCTGCCAAGTGCTGCTCTGGCAGCCGCCATATTGACCGACTTTCTCTCAAGAGAGCGCCCCAAACCCCCAAACCCAAGTCCGAAACCCTCATCTTAAGAGATTTAGAGGGGTTCTTAAGGAAGTGGTTCACAGGGGGTAGGTAGTAGGTACCTAGGGAACCTTTGGGAAGCTTAGGGAGCCTTAGGGAGTAGTAGGGAGTATGAGGGAACCTCATATTACATACCCGCCCGAAGAACCCTAAAAAATATCTTAAGGATCCCACGTCGTTGTTGATGCCATGCACCACCTCCCACGTCTCTGGCTCGTCGTGCCTTGGAGAAGGATCCCCCACCCAGCGCCCCTCGACGCAAAGACGTGAAATAATGCACCCAAAAAGCCCGAAAAAAGAAACTCAATACCCCGAAAACTTTAGGGTTTAGGGTTTAGGTCTAGGGTTTACCCAGCAAAACCAAGAAATCAAGCCCTCAACCCCAAGCCCCCCTCAAAAAAAAACAACGCCCCCAAAAACCACCCCAACAAAACCCACACTCCAAATACACTCTCTAGCGCGGGATGTTGCCCCTTCTGTTAACAGTCCTTACTCGGGAATAGAGTACCCCCCCCCCCCCCCTACTATAATCCCTATTAAGGACTGTTAGTATGAGAGGGACCATCCCCCTCCAAACCCTAAACCCGAAAACCCTAAACCCTAAACCCTAAGCCCTAAACCCGAAACCCTAAACCCTAAGCCCAAACCCTGAGCCCTAAGCCCTAAGCCCTAAGCCCTCAACCCTAAGCCCTAAACCCTAAACCCTAAGCCCCAAACCCTAAACCTTAAGCGCCAAGCCCTAAGCCCTAAAGCCAAGAAGCAGACCCCGGTCCTTGAAGCGAAGTCTATCCTCGGGGCTGGCTGGTAGCTGGCCTGAGATCTTTCAGGAGGGTTTAGGGTTTATAAAGGGTTTAGGGTTTAGGGTTTAGGCTTTGGGGGTTTAGGGTTTAGGGTTTAGGGTTTGGGGGTTTAGGGTTGTCGATCTTCCCCCTTTTACTAGCAGTCCTTCATAGGGATTATAAATACCCCCTTCTATAATCCTATTGGGGACTGTTAGGTTAAGGAACAAGGCATGGCGATTCTTGCTGCAAGCCTTCGGATGGACAGCCAGTCACAACCGCAAAAAGCAAAGAAGTACCAACTTGAACTGGTAAGCCAACAAAGAAAACAGACATAAATGGACGTAGGAAAATACTAAAACATAACGCGAAGAAACTGAACAAACAAGGAAAAGGCTAGATCCATTGGTCTTGTCTTTAAAGCGCTACACATGAACAAATTTGCTACAGTGATACCCCTAAACCCTAAACCCTAAACCCTAAACCCTAAACCCTAAACCCTAAACCCTAAACCCCAAAAAGTACCAGTAGATCCTAAGAATGCCAGCCCAGTGGCTCACGTCCTTCTCTAGCCTGCCAGGCAGGGTTGGCGATATTGAAGGCCAAAGCATACCATCGTTTGGGGCTTCCTATACTCCCCTTGTAGAACCTAAATGGGTTTAGGATTTAGGGTTTAGGGTTTAAGGTTTAGGGTGTTGGGTTGGGATGTTGCCCCTTATTATAACAACAGTCCCTAATCGGGATTCTAGTACTCCCGATTACAATCCCCATTATTTAAGGACTGTTAAACTAAGGGCCAAATAACAGTACTAAACAGGGATTCTCTTAGCTTTCCCAAATAACAGTACTAAACAGGGATTCTCTTAGTTTTAGGGGGGTACATCCCAATATGCTCCCCTTGAAGAACCTAAATGAAAGCAAAACATGTTTAATAAAGCTCCGAAGGGGGGTATAGCATAGGGTCTAGACATTTCGGGATCTTCAACCATCGGCTGGGGCGAGGGAACCATTAACTCAAGCTGCCCAAAGCTTCACCCCGAACGTCTCAGGGTTTAGGGCTTGCGGGCAAAATGTTTCGTAGCCCTAAACCCTAAACCCTAAACCCTAAACCCTAAACCCTAAACCCTAAACCCTAAGGATCAGGGTCAAATTGCCTGAAGCTGCCTGAGCCCAAATCCCTCCAAAACCCCTTCTCCCCTAAGCCCTCACACCTCGACCCACGGCGACATGTGTAAGGCCAGGATTGAGGAGCTATAGATTGGGAGGGGATCACCTTACGGCAGCTCCACGGTCCCTTAATCAGGGGTTTAGGGTTTAGGGTTTGGGGTTTAGGGTTTGGGGTTTGGGGTTTGGGGTTTGGGGTTTGGGGGGGGGGGGGGGGGTTGGGACCCTTATGCACCTCTGCATATCCCCCCAAGGGCCCATACTTCAGAACCCCTGAGAGAAGGGATGGGGCCATATGAAGAACTTCCCTTAGATAGACAGATCCTAAACCCTCAGCCCTGAACCCTGAACCCTAAACCCTAAACCCTAAACCCCAAACCCTAAACCCAGGGCACGTAGCCTCCTGCCGAACATCGCCTCCCAGCGCTCCATCTTTTCCCCCTTCCAGGAGGGAAAAGGTTCAGGGTTCAGGGTTCAGGGTTTAGGGTTTAGGGTTTAGGGTTTTCTAAACCTACTGCGCTACTGGTTCCTAGTAGGGAATGAGGGAATGAGGCAACTTTAAATCCCCCGAATCATTCCCTCAAAGCGATGAGATGCTTAATTCCTTCATCCCCTACCCAAAATTCAGTAGGTTTCGGGTGTGTAGGTCGTAGGGCTTCAGGTTTGGGGGAAAGCAGGACGCAGAGGCCAGGAAAAGCAGCTCTCAAGCCTCGCAAGGCATGACATGAGAGTGTCTAGATGCATCCTCAATTCCTAAACCTTATAACTCCCCAACTCTACGCTCTGAACACGAATCTCACACCCCAAAACCCGAAACTCTGAACCCGAAAACCTGGAACTAAACCCTGAACCCTGAACCTACATCCCCAAACCCTGAGCCCGAGATGATAGGGGCTTATGCGCCACCGACAGCTAGCGACAAAGAACCTGCGGAACAAGCCTGAAGTCCGAAATGGGGTTGGGGGCGTAGGGGTTTAGGGGTCTGGCACTCTCTAGGTGTCAGAGAAACCGAGGAATAGAATAGGGTTTATCATGGGTTTCCCTACTACCCCCCTCTACACTACCCCCCCTCGATTGCGCCCTTCAACAACCGTGATTAGGCTTAACTCTCCCGGGCAGACCCTAAACCCCAAACCCCAAACCCCAAACCCCAAACCCCAAACCCTAAACCCTAAACCCTAAACTCCAACCCCTTCAAGTTCATGAGTTGAGGGGTCAGGGCCATACGAAGGCGACACATTTCATACATTTCCAGATGGCCCATCACACAGTTCTGCGCCTTTTCTCGTAGGTGCTCAATTCGCCGAACGAGCCGTGCGTCCTTGGCTACCAAACCCCTAAACCCTACATACTCTCCAACCACTCTAAACCCTAAAACCTAAACCCTACACGCCTGAACCCTGAGCCTTCAACCTCAAACCCGAAGCACCCTAAGCCCCTGAAGGTACAGTTTGGGGACCCTAACCCCGACGTAACCCCGAAAACCCCCCATTTAATTCCAAAGTCTTTGAAGTTCGTCGATTTGAATATTATTATCATCATTACTATTATTATTATTATTATTATTATTATTATTATTATCTTTTTATTATTATTATTATTATTGTATTATCATTTTTTTGTTGGGGGGGGGGGGCCTTGGAGATGGCTACAAGGCTTGTAGGGTGTACAAAGGGTTTAGGGCTTAGGGTTGTTTAGGGTTTCGGGCTTCGGGTCTATGGCTTAGTATCAGCGTGTAGGGTTCAGGGTTCAGGGTTTAGGGGGTCAAGGTAGAAAAGGGTGCATTGAGGGTTTAGGGTTTAGGGTTAGGTTTTAGGGTCTAGGGTTTAGGGGCCTGATGCGGACTTCGTTCGAGAAATGCGGGAATTGACACCCCTGAACCCTACGGGCAAAATGTTGTGCTTAGAGTTGTCCGGGTTTACCCTAAGGGTCCATGTACCTTATTATTATATACTTAGACCCAAAAGTCCAAAAATGGAAGTACAAAAAGGCCCAAGTATTCCATAAAAAGGTACATGGACCCTTAGAGATATATAGGGCTGACCAATCTCCGGTCCTCAAGATTTTGAGACACCCCCGGGCCCCCACCCTCCCTCCAGTCAGATAAACTGATAAACCACCCCCCCCCCCCCGTCCACAAAAGATCGGATATCTGACCCCAAAGCAAAAACCATCCAAACCCCAAATCACGAAACCCCGAACCCCAAGCCCCAAGCCCTAAACCCCAAACCCCAAACCCCAAACCCTAAACCCAAAACCCAAAACCCTAAACCCTAAACCCCCCAAAACCTCCAGACAAGGCGTTCGAGGCGGCCGAGACCCCGCACGGCAGGCGGCCGCGATGCCCGAGCCTGCCTGCACCACATCTGCGATGGCAGCCACCACCCTGTGCATTCTCTCTACATTGGGCACCGAATGAACCCCAAAAGGGTTTATGGTTCACGTACTTTCTGGGAATTTTCGTAGTATAGGGTATATGACACCAATTTTTGGGTTCAATTAATCCCCAAGGTATACTCATATATATATATATATACATATATATATATATATATGTACGAGGAACCTTCCTGTATTATGTGACCATGCGTCTTTTCTGAAGTTTCAAACGGGGGTTCGAATAGTTTGAATGGTTTGGGGGCCCGGCCTGGGGTCCCCAAACTATTCGAACTATTCGAACTATTCTAAACTATTCGAACTATTCGAACCAGAGGGGTTCGAATAGTTCGAATAGTTTGGGGGCATGGCCTGGTGCCCCAAACTATTCGAACTATTCGAACCAGATGGGTTCGAATAGTTTGGGGGCCCGGCCTGGGGCCCCCAAACTATTCGAACTATTCGAACTATTCGAAACTATTCGAACTATTCGAACCAGAGGGGTTCGAATAGTTCGAATAGTTTGGGGGCCCGGCCTGGTGCCCTAAACTATTCGAACTATTCGAACTATTCGAACCAGGGGGGTTCGAATAGTTCGAATAGTTTCGAATAGTTCGAATAGTTTGGGGCGTGCCCGGGGAGACCAGTTTGGGAGGAAGGGGGTTCGAATAGTTCGAATAGTGTGGGGGCCCCAGGCCGGGCCCCCAAACTATTCGAACTATTCGAACTATTCGAAACTATTCGAACTATTCGAACCCCCCTGGTTCGAATAGTTCGAATAGTTCGAATAGTTTGGGCGCGAGGGCTGGTGCCCCAAACTATTCGAACTATTCGAACTATTCGAACCAGGGGGGTTCGAATAGTTCGAATAGTTTCGAATAGTTCGAATAGTTCGAATAGTTTGGGGGGTCCCCGGGGAGACCAGTTTGGGAGGAAGGGGGTTCGAATAGTTCGAATAGTGTGGGGGCCCCAGGCCGGGCCCCCAAACTATTCGAACTATTCGAAAAACTATTCGAACTATTCGAACCAGGGGGGTTCGAATAGTTCTATTCGAACCCCCCTGGTTCGAATAGTTCGAATAGTTCGAATAGTTTGGGCGCGAGGGCTGGTGCCCCAAACTATTCGAACTATTCGAACTATTCGAACCAGGGGGGTTCGAATAGTTCGAATAGTTTCGAATAGTTCGAATAGTTCGAATAGTTTGGGGGGTCCCCGGGGAGACCAGTTTGGGAGGAAGGGGGTTCGAATAGTTCGAATAGTGTGGGGGCCCCAGGCCGGGCCCCCAAACTATTCGAACTATTCGAAACTATTCGAACTATTCGAACTATTCGAACCAGGGGGGTTCGAAAGTTCGAAATATTGTGGGCGCGTAGGGCCTTGGGTTGCCCCAAATCGTCGAACTATTCGAACTAATTCGAAACAGGGGGGTCGTAATAGTTTTTCTTTCCTTGTTGTGTTTTTAATCCCCAGTCGAATAGTTTGGGGGCGAGGGCTGGTGCCCCAAACTATTCGAACTATTCGAACTATTCGAACCAGGGGGGTTCGAATAGTTCGAATAGTTTCGAATAGTTCGAATAGTTCGAATAGTTCGAATAGTTTGGGGGGTCCCCGGGGGGACCAGTTTGGGAGGAAGGGGGGTTCGAATAGTTCGAATAGTGTGGGGGCCCCAGGCCGGGCTCCCAAACTATTCGAACTATTCGAACTATTCGAAACTATTCGAACTATTCGAACCAGGGGGGTTCGAATAGTTCGAATAGTTTGGGCGCGAGGGCTGGTGCCCCAAACTATTCGAACTATTCGAACTATTCGAACCAGGGGGGTTCGAATAGTTCGAATAGTTTGGGGGCGACGAATAGTTCGAATAGTTTCGAATAGTTCGAATAGTTCGAATAGTTTGGGGGGGGCCCGGGGAGACCAGTTTGGGAGGAAGGGGGGTTCGCGCCGGCCTGGGGCCCCCAAAATTCAAAATTTGCCGGAATCCCCTTGGCACCCTGCAAAAGTCCCGCAAATACCGCACGAAACGGGAACGGGTAGGAACAACTTTGCGGGTCGAAATTTGCCGGGATCCCCTTGGCACCCTGGAAAAGTCCCGCAAATACCACACAAAACGGGAACGGGTAGGAACAACTTTGCGGGTCGAAATTTGCCGGGATCCCCTTGGCACCCTGGAAAAGTCCCGCAAATACCACGCAAAACGGGAACGGGTAGGAACAACATTTGCGGGTCGAAATTTGCCGGGATCCCCTTGGCACCCTGCAAAAGTCCCGCAAATACCACACAAAACGAGAATGGGTAGGAACACCTTGGCGGGTCGAAATTTGCCGGGATCCCCTTGGCACCCTGCAAAAGTCCCGCAAATACCACACAAAACGGGAACGGGTAGGAATAACTTTGCGGGTCGAAATTTGCCGGGATCCCCTTGGCACCCTGGAAAAGTCCCGCAAATACCACGCAAAACGGGAACGGGTAGGAACAACATTTGCGGGTCGAAATTTGCCGGGATCCCCTTGGCACCCTGCAAAAGTCCCGCAAATACCACACAACACGGGAACGGGTAGGAAACACTTGGCGGGTCGAAATTTGCCGGGATCCCCTTGGCACCCTGCAAAAGTCCCGCAAATATCACACAAAACGGGAACGGGTAGGAACAACTTTGCGGGTCGAAATTTGCCGGGATCCCCTTGGCACCCTGAAAAAGTCCTGCAAATGCCACACAAAACGAGAATGGGTAGGAACACCTTGGCGGGTCGAAATTTGCCGGGATCCCCTTGGCGCCCTGCAAAAGTCCCGCAAATAACACACAAAACGGGAACGGGTAGGAACAACTTTGCGGGTCGAAATTTGCCGGGATCCCCTTGGCACCCTGCAAAAGTCCCGCAAATACCACACAAAATGGGAACGGGTAGGAACAACTTGGCAGGTCGAAATTTGCCGGGATCCCCTTGGCACCCTGCAAAAGTCCGGCAAATGCCGCACAAAACTGGTGCCCCAAACTATTCGAACTATTCGAGCCAAGGGGGTTCGAATAGTTCGAAAAATTTCGAATAGTTCGAATAGTTCGAATAGTTTAGGGGGGTGGGGTGCCCGGGGAGACCAGTCTGGAAAGAAGGCTCGTGCTCGATTGGGAGAAGCCCCTGGCTCGTAATTTAGTATTGGGGGAAGGCCCGGGCTCGTAATTTAGTATTCGGGGCAGGTAATTTAGTATTGGGGGAAGGCCCGGGCTCGTAATTTAGAATTCGGGGAAGGTCCGGGCTCGTAATTTAGTATTGGGAGAAGGCCCGGGCTCGTAATTTAAGATTGGGAGAAGGCCCGGGCTCGTAATTTAAGATTGGGAGAAGGCCCGGGCTCGTAATTTAGTATTGGGAGTAGTTTGGGGCCCGGCCTGGGGCTCCCAAACTATTCGAACTATTCGAACTATTCGAAATTATTCGAACTATTCGAACCAAGGGGGTTCGAATAGTTCGAATAATTTCGAATAGTTCGAATAGTTCGAATAGTTTGGGGGGGGCCCGGGGAGACCAGTGTGGAAAGGAAGGGAAGGCTCGGGCTCGTAATTTAGTATTGGGGGAAGGCCCGGGCTCGTAATTTCGTATTGGGGCAAGGCCAGGGCTCAATTTAGTATTGGGGGAAGGCCCGGGCTCGTAATTTAGTATTGGGGGAAGGCCCGGGCTGGTAATTTAGTATTGGGAGGGGGTGTGTTCGAATAGTTTGGGGCCCGGCCTGGGGCGCCCAAACTATTCGAACTATTCGAACTATTCGAAATTATTCGAACTATTCGAACCAAGGGGGTTCGAATAGTTCGAATAATTTCGAATAGTTCGAATCGTTCGAATAGTTTGGGGGGGGCCCGGGGAAACCAGTGTGGAAAGGAAGGGAAGGCTCGGGCTCGTAATTTAGTATTGGGGGAAGGCCCGGGCTCGTAATTTAGTATTGGGGCAAGGCCAGGGCTCGTAATTTAGTATTGGGGGAAGGCCCGGGCTCGTAATTTAGTATTGGGGGAAGGCCCGGGCTCGTAATTTAGTATTGGGGGAAGGCCCGGGCTGGTAATTTAGTATTGGGAGGGGGGGTGTTCGAATAGTTTGGGGCCCGGCCTGGGGCGCCCAAACTATTCAAACTATTCGAACTATTCGAAATTATTCGAACTATTCGAACCCAGGGGGTTCGAATAGTTCGAATAATTTCGAATAGTTCGAATAGTTCGAATAGTTTGGGGGGGGCCCGGGGGAGACCAGTCTGGAAAGGAAGGGAAGGCTCGGGCTCGTAATTTAGTATTGGGGGAAGGCCCGGGCTCGTAATTTAGTATTGGGGGAAAGCCCGGGCTCGTAATTTAGTATTGGGGGAAGGCCGGGGCTCGTAATTTAGTATTGGGGGAAGGCTCGGGCTCGTAATTTAGTATTGGGGCAAGGCCAGGGCTCGTTTTTTAGTATTGGGGGAAGGCCCGGGCTCGTAATTTAGTATTGGGGGAAGGCCCGGGCTCGTAATTTAGTATTGGGGGAAGGCCCGGGCTGGTAATTTAGTATTGGGAGGGGGGGTGTTCGAATAGTTTGGGGCCCGGCCTGGGGCGCCCAAACTATTCAAACTATTCGAACTATTCGAAATTATTCGAACTATTCGAAACTATTCAACCAAGGTGGGTTGTTAGTCGAATAGTCGAAAGAAGTCTTCGAATAGTTTCGAATAGTTCGAAAGCTTGGGGGGGGGCCCGGAGCCAGTGTAAAGGAAGGAAGGTCGGGCTCGTAATTAGTATTGCGGGGAAGGCCCGGGCTCGTAATTTTAGTATTGGGGCAAGGCCAGGGCTGTAATTAGTATTGGGGACACGGCTCCTCGCCCCGGGCTCGTAATTGAGTATTGGGGAAGGGGCCCGGGCTCGTAATTTAGATTGGGGGAAGGCCCGGGCTGGTTAATTTAGTATGGGAGGGGGGTTGTGTTCGAATAGTTGCGGGCCCGGCCTGGGGGCCCAAACTATTCGAACTATTCGAACTATTCGAAATTATTCGAACTATTCGAACCAAGGGGGTTCGAATAGTTCGAATAATTTCGAATAGTTCGAATAGTTTGGGGGGGGCCCGGGGAGACCAGTGTGCAAAGGAAGGGAAGGCTCGGGCTCGTAATTTAGTATTGGGGGAAGGCCCGGGCTCGTAATTTAGTATTGGGGCAAGGCCAGGGCTCGTAATTTAGTATTGGGGGAAGGCCCGGGCTCGTAATTTAGTATTGGGGGAAGGCCCGGGCTCGTAATTTAGTATTGGGGGAAGGCCCGGGCTGGTAATTTAGTATTGGGAGGGGGGGTGTTCGAATAGTTTGGGGCCCGGCCTGGGGCGCCCAAACTATTCAAACTATTCGAACTATTCGAAATTATTCGAACTATTCGAACCAAGGGGGTTCGAATAGTTCGAATAATTTCGAATAGTTCGAATAGTTCGAATAGTTTGGGGGGGGCCCGGGGGAGACCAGTGGAAAGGAAGGGAAGGCTCGGGCTCGTAATTTAGTATTGGGGGAAGGCCCGGGCTCGTAATTTAATATTGGGGGAAAGCCCGGGCTCGTAATTTAGTATTGGGGGAAGGCCGGGGCTCGTAATTTAGTATTGGGGGAAGGCTCGGGCTCGTAATTTAGTATTGGGGGAAGGCTCGGGCTCGTAATTTAGTATTGGGGGAAGGCCCGGGCTCGTACTTTAGTATTGGGGGAAGGCCCGGGCTCGTAATTTAGTATTGGGGGAACCCGGGCTCGTTAATTTGTCTTGGGAGGGGGGGTGTTCGAATAGTTTGGGGCCCGGCCTGGGGCGCCCAAACTATTCGAACTATTCGAACTATTCGAACATTCGAACCAAGGGGGTTCGAATAGTTCGAATAATTTCGAATAGTTCGAATAGTTCGAATAGTTTGGGGGGGGCCCGGGAAAACCAGTGTGGAAAGGAAGGGAAGGCTCGGGCTCGTAATTTAGTATTGGGGGAAGG
>CAJNDS010002307.1:324629-339629 GCA_905221605.1 Symbiodinium natans
GACTATGGCTGTGCGATGTGGACTCACGTGCCGGGTCGTGATGGCTATGCCAGGTATGCTCAAATGTTCTCCATGTGCCGTTGGGTTATGAGCCTTCGGTGTCACCCATTGCCTTTCTTCTCCTTGCTGCTTCCCCTCTTCGTTGCTATCGGTGAAGAAACAAAATGCTTCGTATCTCCATGGTCATTGCATAGGGAACTTCGTCGTACTTGCTAAACATCGGCGTCGCTGGTTATGTGACAGTATGTGCCTTGCCAGCGGAGGCAGGAATTGTCGGGGAAAATTATGAACTCCATGAGTCCTGCATTCATGAAGCTCCTGAGCATCACGTCCGGCAGCTAGCAGACCTCTGCAAGTTTTGTTCTGAAATGCAGAGTACGGCTCTTGAGCGTTGACAGCATACCTAGCTTCCTACACTGCTCCTATAATCTCGCTCACGTTTCTTGACAGCAAGAAAGGCATTCAGTTACTCATGTAGTAACACATTTACTTATTCATTGGTTCTCCCTTTCCTCAGGACATCGCCGACATGTCTTCTTCGGCACATGGACGCGCTGTCTTTCAGCATGTGCAGCTGTGAAGCTTGACTTGAAGTCTTAGAGGGCTTGTGTTTCGTACTGGACTCAGTTAGAGATGGGATCTCAGCTGGGAATTGAAAGCCAGGCGTCGGGCTTGGGCTCGTAAACCTGCCAAGAGCAGTGGAGCACATCCCCAACGGCCTGCTCAACCAGATCTTCCTGAAGCCAACAGCCTCCTGCAACCCGACAGCCTGTAGTTCAGATTGTGCGCAGCGGGACCAATAGCCTGCGTTTACATCTAATCCCTTGAACTAAGGCGCCGCGCCGACGGTCGTGCGAAAAAAGGTTGTGGACACGGGCATGCACCCCCTGAGAGTGCCAGGCAGCGAAACCTCATGGGCGACATTGCTGCCTTTGGATCCCAATCGCGTGCCCGCTCTGCGGCACTGCCGGCGTGGTAAGCATCCCATGACACTCAAGCCTTCTTTTGGTGGTCGGAACAAGAAGGCGCTTCCTCGGCTGAAGAAACCCGACGATGACCCAGTCGAGTTCCACATGGGCGCTGGCGATTGGAGGGACGGATTCTGGAGAAGACCCGATAACCTCAAGTGCAACCGCTGCAAGAACAATGGCCCGAGAAAAAGGCGGGGATATACTTTGACTTTCGTGTGCACGCCCGCTGCCTCTCCGCCGTGACATGTTCAACGGTTCGACTCTACTCTACTGCTTCAGGCCCAAAGCATTGCCGGTGCCTTCGGATGTGATCTCAAAGGAAACCGAGGCACGTCAGGAGTATCAAGCGGTTTGCACATGCTAGAATCTCATTGAATTCAGTATGTTGAAGCCATATAGCGATCATAGGCGATAAATTGGTCACGGGCTTTCTTATCTTATGCGCATGGCTGCAGGAGCCGCCGGAGAGCCAGGATACTTGCGTGAACGGCAACGCGGAGGCGCAGGCTCGCCAGGTTCGCCTACTCCAAAATATACTGTGTAACAGACTGACATTGTATCGCCAGTCGCATCTGCGAAAGTTGCGGTTTGATGCACTTTCACGGTGTCTCCTGAAAGGAAAGATGCTTCAGTGCGTTCATCTTCGACGACGACGGGAAAGCCTTTTTGATCAATGAGTTCATCGATCCGCATGGGCGGCCGGATGAGTGCTGCTGGAGAGCCTTGTTGGATTATGAAGTAAAAGCTGCAAGAACGTGGGCAGTGATCACGTTGTCTCTGACGACGCTCGCCGAGGCGACTACTTCATGGCTGCTTTGACGGATCGACTCGCAGCGCACGTTCCGGAGCAGGTTCGCCTACTCCAAAATCTGCGAATTTGCATTATTGCTATCCGTGCGTAAGTAGCGTGAGTGCTGTTGTGCTGTTGCCAGGATGAGGATTTGCGCGATCAGCTTCTCGGACTGTACATGTCTGGTAGACTGTCTCAATCTGAGACCAAGGAGTTGGCTTCCTAGTTTCCAGAACTGCTGTAGAATGGGCCACCTGAGCTCGAAACTAAACGCCCTGTGTATCAGGCCCGAAGAGCCGCCGTGCCACTTTGCAAACAGATTGGCTGTGAAGATGGAGCCAGACTGCCCGGATGCTTCCTGTGTCTTGATCTGCAGAAATGTCGATCATGATAATAGGCAGTAATTCCGGGCAGATAGACTTGGAACATGTGTGGCAGCACATACGGGTATACCGGTTTACCTATGCTGGACGTCCAGGGCGTAGCTTTCGACACTGCGGAATGAAGCTGGGTGACAGAGCCCAGTGGTGCCTCTCGGCGAATGTCCACTTAGCCTCCGAGAAACGATATTTCTCCAACCGCATGCATGGGTATGCCACGTTGCTTATGTTTTCGTGTTTGAACTGTGAAGGCGACAACTTGATTTGCGGCGTGATCTCCAGAATCCGGACCACGGCCGAGATCAAAGTCTATGCAGACTGGCGCGCTCCCAGGACTACGCATTTGCTAGTCTGAGTCTCGCAGGTGATTAAACGTACTTGTCACTTTCACGATCTCCAGCATTTGTCGAGGAAGAATGGCCCAAAGAAGCTGCGTTTGATGAAAACGAAGATGCTCAGCAGGCTTGTCTAGCGATTGCAGCGTAAAGGCTTCCTCTACATGTTTCTCGTCCCACAGGCAGCAGCAGTCCCTGCAGCGCATCCTTGCCTGTCCTGCTGGAGACAAGAAGATTTCAGCCAAAACGGCTTTGATCCCCATGAGCATTCCCTGGCCAGGCCGCGTGTGACTCACGTTAAGTAGAGCTCGACAGCACATGCCTCACGAAACATAGCCTCATTCATGGCTTGGTACTTCTTGTTTCTGGCATCTGCAACCCTGCAGGTGAGAAACGCTTTGAGGAGACTTGTCTCGTGGACGCGCTGCGCTCCACTGGGCTGAAGGTGCCCTACACATCCAACGGTCCCTTTTTGGTACTCAGGGACGGCAACCGCATGGCAGCGCCGCTGGGGCGACTCCGCGTGCTAGAAGAAGCCGTTTAAGCACACTTGCTCGTACGCAGTGTGTGTGATGTCTGTTTTTTAACATTGCACTCAGCCCAGGTATTCCATTCATCGCGCTTCGACAGTGGATGAGCCAGGTCGATACGTGCTTTATCGAGATCACCACTTTATTGGTGCTCGAGTTTACGAAGATGGCTCCTGCGCCTTCTCCACGTCACATCGGCCGTGTGACAATCAGCAAGGAAGTGTGGCAGCCCTTGCAAGATCTTTTGAAGCAGTGTTTGCTGTGGTCCCCATAGAAATGGCGCGTGGCGTGTCATCTGCTGCCCAACAATGGGACCCGTGTGGCGGGAAGCAATTGGACGCATGCGCCGCAGATCACATTGCGGAGCTTGCCACACACGACCTGCCAGAAGAACTAGACCAACTTATTCAGCCAGCTCCAGAGCGAGCTTTGCCACACTTTTGGAGGGACGAAGAGGTCGGGTTCTTCGACTATCCTCCGGAGTGGCAGCATCACGCACTTGCAATCCTGCGAGACCGCGCAGTTTGTGCATTCCAGGAGGCCAACCTTTCTGCCGACAGCTCAGCGCTGGCGGGCGACAGACTCGGGGGTGCGCTACCTGTGGAATGCCTTCGATCCTTGCCGGGGTATTTCTTCTCGCCCCATTATCTGCGCGTTTTGGCGTGCGTTTCGCAGGAGCTGCGACTGGCGGTTGGGGACAGCAGACTTTGGACTGGAAGCAACTCAGTCGAAGAAGAGGAACGTTTGAGCGCTGTTTCTTGCCCATGCCTATAAAAAATCATAATCTTGCTGTGATACTAACAGGACTACTCACCAAGTACACATTCAGAAGTCGTACCCGGCGCAAAGTCACTGAGGCGACATCTGCGTCGACAACCCGGAGTTTGCGCAGGGGCAAGTTCTCCGGTGGGCTTCGCATCTATGGCGCGAATGCCGTGAGCTGTCCTTGAACATTTTCCAGCTCATTTCTTTGGACACGTTGCCGCACCAAGCTGTCCTGAGGTGGCACATTGACAGGGTCAGGCCAATCCCAAGGCAGCCCGGCTACATGATGGGCGCATGGTCCGTGCATCCGCTCTTGGGCTCCGCGAGATTGGAATTGACGATCTCTTGCAATGTCACTGGCCTTTACATCGGCGTGAAGGAGCCCAGAGGAAGCCGGCAAACGTTCGTTCGTGCTACCAACCTGCACAGGTCGGACATCACCTGGGCATTCGGAGTGAGCGACCGGCCGATCATCCCGCATTTTGCCGCAAGCTGTCACGGCATCCAGGCCGGAGCTCGGCACACTTTGGATGTACGCTGGACCGACAGACTTTTTCGTCTTTGCAAAGATGGTCAGACCATCATCGCTGGCCTCCCAGTGGACTCGATGGCAAGAGCAGCTCCAACCTTTGCCAACGTTTACATCTGGGCCTTTGGACAGAGACAGCTAAGGCAAGATGATCTCGTTGTCACGCCCTTGCCTGCAGGCATCAACAGAGATGCAGCCATTCGATGCAGCTTGTGTCGCGGCACGCGTGGCGTGGTCTCCCAGCTGTGGGCAATCTGCCCCCGTTGCCACAACTGGATCTGCCGCAGCCACGTGGAACACACACCTTTCAGACTCTGCGATGTCTGCGGTCTCGCGGAACTGGACGACTTTGTCGGTGGTTCGCATGTGTCGGCCAGGGAATTTTGGCACGAGCTGCAAGCAGGACTTACTGATGGCGAGGAGGACAAGTGGCAACAGGTCGTGCGCGGCATACTGGTGCCTCACTCCGAGTGTCTGGCAGAGCTCCCACATCTGGTGGACTTGGTGCCGGCCCCGCAAGAGCGCATGGCCATGAGCAAGCGCAGATGGGAGCGCTTACTATACAGGGCGCGCACTTTGCTGGACATGTTGGATCAAAGGCAACATTTGCTTCTTTTCCAGTTCATGCACGCACTGGCTCGCAAAGTGCCCGAGCGGCAGCGGGATTTTATAGCGGGACTGTTGCACCCGGCTGAATTTCAGGGTGGCCTCGAGGAATGGCGCCTGGAAGCTTCCCTGGGAGCCGTGCAGCTTCAGGTCGTTATTGGTGGACTGGAAAGAGGCAGATCCCAGCAGCAGCGAGCGCCGGATCAGAATCTTTTAGGTGGTGGTGAGCGTGACGACTACATGGGCGGTGCCCAGCACCCGCACCTGTCGGCACGGGAATTCGATGAGGATGTTTTAGGTGGCGGTGAAATCACAAATGATATATTGAGGGCCATTCCAAGCTTCTTCGACGATTACGATGACATCTATTGCTTGGCGTGCTGCTGCTGCGAACTGCGAGACATCGTTCTCGACAGAAACTATTGGCGCGGCAAACACATCAACCTGGTCGTGCCTCCCCTGACGAATGCTCCCGAAGCAGTTCGGAGCGCAGCCAAATTTTTCGACCAGGCAGCTTCTCTTACAATGGAGATCCCGCAACTTGTTCACCTGGATCGCGTTCCTCGCCGCGGAATCATTCACTGGTACTCAGAAAGACTTGAGAACTTTCTGGGCAACGAGTTCACAGGTTGGGAATCCAAGCATCCTCTCTTTGGGGCAGTGAGGTTTTCACTGACTATGCCGCTTACCGTGGCAAGTGTGTACATTGGCGCCAAGGCGCTCGCGTCTGCGCAGCGGTCGTTTATCAGAATCACCAACCCCTACACAAGTTCCTGTGAGCTTTCGGCCGGGCTCAGTGGAACCCCTGTGCAACCATTTCCATCGAACGTCGTCAACAGCACACTGAATCCGCCTGGCTTCGCCAATGAATTTTACTTCGTCTGGTCGACGCATCGCACGACTTTATACATCAACCAACAGAAAGTCGGCACTGCTCGCCTGGAACCAGGATTTGCTGATATGCCTGGTGCGTTTTCCTCGACGTTCGTCTGGGTTATCTCAAGACGCTCTGCTCCGGAGAAGCCTACTTTGACTCCGCTGCTTTCCCCCATCGATCCCGAGACATTGGCGAGGCGGGCTGTTGGACTTGGTTTGTTGAGCTAATTGTGAAATTGTGAATTGAAACTTTTGAACTCATATATGCAACTCTAACAAAAAGATCCCTTCGGAGGTGCTGCGTCTGCGGACACGAGGAGTCCATCAGCTCCCGTGACTGGCTAGTCTGCTGGGAATGCTGCTCATGGGCATGCCGTTATCACGCACAGCGTGGCCCTCGGGAACCGTGTCCCACGTGCGGGCTTGTGCAGCTAGCCGACTGCCTGGGAGGATCTACGGGCAGCTCCTTGGATGCCTCACAGAAGAGGCGCCTGCAGGAGTCCAGGCTGGCAGCGTACGAGCGGAAGGCTACCAGACTAGCTTATATGGAAGGCTTCTTGCCGAAATTATTGCAGCCCAGCGCATGGACCTGTCCTTCCACGCCATCGGCCTTCGAGCCTGGCAACGCAGCGGACGTGGATGTACTCAAGACATTGCGAGCACATCCACGCGATTTTGCGATCCGCTTTCAAGCGTCGGATCACACGTACTACATCGAAGGAGTACAGACGCATGGGTCAGTGACCAGCATGATCCATGCTTTCTCGGAGCCCTTTCAGCCAGACTTGGTCATTGCGAAGATGATGCAAGGTCGCAACTGGCCGCGAGCCGGGTACCTGAAGCGCGACGTGTCTTTCGCAGTGATGACACGGCTTCGAATTCTGTGTCCCGGGCTCTTGGATTTGTACGCCGGCAATCCAAGAGATGATGTCAGTATCTGCAATGTTCTGCGTGGGGTGTCGGACTACGCGGACATCTCTCACGAAATCACGCAGCTCTCCTTGTCTCCGCAAGAAATCAAGGACATGTGGGCAGATGGTGGAAGGCAAGCAGCGCACTACGGCACGTACATGCACTACCTATTCGAGGCCTTCATCAACGGTCAGCCAGTGCCCGCCACCTCTCCTGAAGTCAGGATGCTGCAGACATTCCTGCACGGCATAGCTGGCACATCCAAAGCCTTGCGGACAGAGTGGACCATATACGGTGAAGAAGAAAAAATTGCTGGGTCCATTGATTTCTGCGCGCAATCACCTGATGGGAGGCTTATTCTTGTCGACTGGAAGCGCACCGCAGGGCTGCCCGGCAAATTCACCTCCTTCGAGCGCATGCGTCCACCACTGGCCCACATTCCAGACTGCACGGGGATGCATTATCGTCTCCAACTCAACGTTTATCGGCACTTGTTGGAGAAATACTATGGCCTCAGAGTTTCTCGCATGCTGGTCGTTTGCTGTCATCCGGAGCACTTCCCAACTCCCTTTGTGGACGAGGTGCCCAGGATGGAGCGAGAAACCAAGGACATGTTACATGCTTGGTGTGAAGATCGATTGGGAGGCGCGAGCCAGGCTTCGAATTCTTTCCCTGAGGTAGGCCAAGAAGTAGTCGAAGATGATGAGAGCCGGGCTGACGCACGCTTGGTAGCCAGGGAGAACACTTTTCGAGTGCCGGACGAAGTTGAAATCGAACTGGAACATCACCTGGAAGATTCTCTCGATCTCGATCTGGACACAGGGGCAGGAGATTCTAGATTGCAGCAGGCTAGAAAGAGACGCTTGCTGCCTGGCGCAGACAGCACCATGAACGAGTTTCAGAATTTTTTCAGCAGCCTGTACGAGGCCGCTGATGCTTCCTTGGCAGAAGTGCCTCTTCTGATCGGCGTCGAGGAGCCAAGCATTCCCTCTAAAGTGGCACAAATACGACAGACCATCTTGCGAAAATTTCCTCGAATGGAGGAGAGCTTAGTCAGAGTTGTCACAGGTGCCATCACGGTCTACAGACTTCGACTGACTGACCTCCATCTGCGAGAACTGGTCGTGCTTCTATGGATTATCGAGGGAGAACAATTCATGCGCTGCCACGATGGCAACTTGTATTTTTTCCATCTTGGAGCTTTCGCGCTTCACAAAGGTGTTCCGCCCCAAGGAACACTGGCTCGCTGCAAGCGCTTCTTCGTGCAGCTGGAAGGTCTTTTCAGGCAGATGGGGGGCGCGAAGCTCACCACCGACGAGGATGTCTTGAACGTCGTCCAGGACCTGCTGGAAGCCGTGAACAACTCTGCCAGGCAACTTCTAAATGAATGTGAGGATGCGGCTTTCGGACATATTCCCCGTGGGGCTGGCGCCAGCAGGGGGCGGGCTCGGGAAAACGCAGAGCCAGGCGAACAAGAGCCGGTTGCCGTGGCGGCATCAGCTGGTCGATGCCAAGGGCTAGCGGACGCACTAACGAAGGCTGGTTACAGCATGCAGAACGAGCTCTTACGAGACAAGTTCTTCAGCCTTGTTGTGGAGTGGTGCGATACCCCACAGATGCGATCCGCGGGCATCTCCTACACGGACTGCGCTTTTCTTTACGACCAGGCGCCGGGCCAGAACGTGACGCCGGCAAGAGGAGTGCCAGAGGATAACATCTACGTGCACATCCCGCACCCACTCCTGAACTACACCTTGGACGACCCTGTGCTGCTGCGCGCTCAAGAATCCCTGCAGCGCTTCTACTCGGAAACCTTTTGGCTGAACAACGATGCCCCTCCGCTCCTACCGGCAGTGGTGGTTTATAAACCTGCCTATAGGCACTCGCTTTGTTAGTGCGTGTAGGCAACCGCACCTGTCTACCGTAGAAGACAAATACGGTTGTTTGTTGTTTATTGGTGTACTAGCCCAACAGAATCTTGGAAACAGCTCAGGTGTTCGCCTGCAACCACGCAGCCATCGCTCTGGCAAAGCGCGGCGAAAACATTGTTCGATGCTTTATCGGTGTCAGCCCGGGAGGCGCGACTGGTACAGGGCTAGCTAAGGCAAGCGTGGATTGTGGATGGTTGTAATCTTGCGGGATATATTTAGCACGTTGCCCTGTCCATGCAGTCGGCTTTGACACGCTCCGTCTGCAGGTGTGGGCCAGTCGCTCTACAGCGGCCACTTGGACGCGGTGTACGGCCCCAATCATCAGTTCATTGATCCCACCATATGGTACAACGAGGAAGAGATGAGGAAACAGGTGTCGCAATGCGCTGGTTGCTTCATCCTGACAGCCCAGGAGAAGCCCGAAACAAACAGAAAGATGCGAGAAGACCTTTTCAAGAAAGCCTGTTCCGCAGATGGCATTGCTGGCCGGCCCCCCTACGGAATGTCCACCCGAATGATCGAACTGGTATGCTGGCTCAGGTACGAGGTCAACAGCATGTTCACGCTTAGCGGCGTTACTGAAGGTAATTTCCAGTCCGCGTATCGCAGGGCATTTGTGTGGGAGCCAAAGGCTCGCTTCATTGACCCGAATGTCATTGCGGCGGTTTATCCAGACGCCTTCATGGACGGTTATTTCCGCAAAAACGAAGAACTTAAGGACTTTCTGCGAAGTCCCCCCTGCGTGGCTGCTGCCCTTCGTCTGCAGCATGCCTTCGAAGTGAAGCATTCTCGAGAGGAATGCAGACAGCTGATCGAGGAATATGCCGCAAAGCCATTGACTGAAGACATGATGAGGAAGGCGTGCGGCTTGCCAGCGAGACGTCGGTCCGATGAGGTGAACCCCAATCTCCAGCTGCCGGTGGAGAGCACGAGTCAGCAAGAAAGAGACCTTCGCTTGAAAAACTCAAGAGGGTCCAAGCATCTCTCGTTGATCACTGTATGAAAAACCACAAGGCAGTGTTCACCAAAGGAATGATGCGGTATCTCAGTTTGCCGACAGATCATCCACAGGACATGACTAGGGATGATATGTTTGAGGCTCTTCTGCGCCACGACCTCCTCACGCCAGCGAACAACCTCAGCAAGAAGTACAAGGACAGTGCCTTCCCTTGCCTCGTCATGAAGAAGAGTCTTGCGGAGATACTGACATTACGACCCGAGGCTGCGACCGTGACGTTTACAGAATTCCACAACCTTGAGGCTGCGAGGAAGTACATTCAGGACAATGCCGACAGAGAAGCGAACGTTGCGTGTCTGCTGCAATATTTTCAGGAGAGGGCAAAGGAGCTGAAGAAGAAAGGCAAGGCCGGCGGTCAAACTGTTGACAAATTGGAAGGCATTGCGTACTATGAAAACTTAATTGAGAAGATTCATCAACGAGAGAAGACATTGGGTAAAATCCTGCCACGTGCTGAAGCATTGAGTGCTTCGCCCTCTAAGAGCAGTGCTCGAGTATTGGACGCTACGCCGACTAAGAGGAGACGCAGGACAAAGTCAGGCCCTGACTCGCCCTCTCACTTCGAGCCAGCTTCCCAATCTTCTCTGATTCAGCCAGCTCCCCGATCTGACATCCTCCCCGCAAGCGCAGACATTACATATGAACGCACTTTTCAAGGTATAGTTCGCACCAGAGCTTACGCCAGAGGTCCGAGAATAGGCGCGCAGAGACTGCCTCGCCTACTACAATGTCTTCTCTGTCCGGACACACACGACTTGGACATCGAGAACTCAGTGTTTGTTGTGCTGCACCAGTTGCTGAGGAAACTCGATGTGAACGATTCCATACCATCTGGCGTGATGGAAACCATGGAAGCCTGTGCGAAGCACCGATCAGCCGTCTGCCGAGAGAAACTGAATCTCTCTGTCGAGAAGGGGAAGAAAGTGCTGCATTCTGTTCTCTTTGGTGGACAGATTCCGGCGCCGCAGAGAGGCATTGCTTTCCTGCAGCAACTACAGCAGGCCTCCATTTACTTGCGGTGGACGGCGTGTTCCCTTATGCGTGAAGTCTACAGTGCGGTTGAGAGTTTGCCTGAAAAGGCAAATCCACAAGCCTCGACCTTACACTACTTATATACTTCTGTGGAAGATTACATCCTGGAGGCATGGACGGACTGCATATCTCGCCACCGGCCAGGTCATCTCTCTCTTCATTTCGACGGTGTCAGGGTTGGTAGGTTTTCGTCAGAGGTGGAAATAAGCAACATCTGCCAAGAGGCCATGGATGCCATCAAGGAAAAGACTGGCTTCGAGGTGAACATCGTCGAGAAACATCACTACCTCTTTCGGCAGCTGTGTCGGACGCCAGCAGAGAGCGTCGAGGAGCCCGTGGCATACGAGGATCTGCACCTGCAAGGCAATTGCATTCCTCTGGCCATTGCAAGACTGATGCCTGAGAAACTCAGCGACATCAAAAAGGTTCTTGAGGCAAGCAATCACAAAAACAAGGAAGCTGCCCAGCGTGGCTCGAGGTGTTATTCCTCCGTGCTAACCTCTCTGAACATTGCAGTGACTCCCGAGCATGAGTTGAACATCGAGGACAAGGGCAAATATCTGTTGCACACTGACCACGACGGCAATCCTCATTGCTTGGCGTGCCAGGTGGGCGACAATGGCCTGGTAAGCCTGTGGGACGGCAGGTACAAAACCACAATGTTGCTGGATCAGCTCCTGAGCTTTGGTGATAAAGCCATGGATGCTAGCACAATTGTCACCTTCAAAATTAGAGGAAGTCTTGATGCGGCAGAGGCAAGCGAAGCCGCCAAGCCGGCCGCCCACGTATTATTGGGTCTTCATGCAGGGGCTGGCGATCTGTGTGAAGAGTGGTCGGAATGTTTGCAAAACAGATTGGAATGTCAAGCGCCGCAGCCAGGCTCGGACGACGAGTGTGATGTTTTGACGAGGGACGAGGACCTGGATCCCGTTGTCAAAGCAGGCGACAGACTGCTAAGAGAGCTTCGTAGCGAGGTCGATGCTGCACTATGCTCATCCGAAGAGAAACGACGCTGCTGCCCTCTATGCCCTTTCCGTCGTTTTCAAAAAGCAAGTCGTGTGAGGGATCACATTCGCTCCTATCACGTGGATAGGAAACAATTTGTGTGCAGTGGCACAAAGCAGTTGAAGCTCTGCTGCGCTTTGTTCGACCACGATCAGCTTTGTGGCACCATCCAGGGCTCGTATTTGAGGCGCAGTTGCGACATGCTTCGGACCACAGTAAGACCATCATTGCCCTGCTCCACGAACGAAATCGATAGACACATTCGTTTGGTGCTTACCGGCTCCGGCCCCGAGTACTGGAATCTGAAAGCTGTCATAGACTCCCCTGACCTCAGACGTGCCCGTAATTTGTACTACACGCGTGAGTTCGCGGAACTGATTTTCCGCGAACTGCTCATGTGCCACGCGAAGTGCAAGGCCGTGTCTTGGATTTCCCTTTGAGAAATTTTGAATTTCATTTGTGACTGGTGTGCGTGCAGACACTAAGCTGAGGGTGTGATGTAACGAGCAGCTGTTGTTGCATGCTTGGCAAGGCGAAGCCACGACTGGCCGTGTGGATCAACATGCAGGGATCGCAGCTGACGTCCCTCCTGCCCACGGACGTCAGACACTGGTGGCCAATCATCGAGGACGTATTCACATCCTCAGCGGTGCGCAGCTTAAGCTCCGACATGATGACCGCCTTCTGCAATTCCAACGAATTCAGATTCTTGTCGCTGGACGCCACCATCAAGTGCTGCATGGGCGTCATGGGACAGGAGTCCTACCGTGCCCCGAAGCACAAGAGGAACGCGGCGCCTTTCGATGACACTGACTCGCTCAGGCGAGTTTTAACGGTGCGAGGGCGTACTGGTGCCGTTTTGGCCATGATTCCAGTGTCGTCGGAAAAGGCTGAAGTGGTGAGCGTGGCCCTCGGCGAGGCGTTGCCTGCAGCAGGACTGCAGCAGGTGGAATGCGTGGCCTCGGACGCCGCCTCTCTGAAGCTCTACACACAACTGCGGAGGATCATGCCAGGCCTACAATGCCTAACGTTGGACCCCATCCACTTGTCCATCGTGTACGAGCAGCTCGGCTTGTGGGATACTTCCGTAGTCACGAAGCACGTGTAACCAATCAAAGGCGTCAAGCACTCTTGATTAATACTATACAGTGCGATAGCGCAAGGTACGCCACGTGGCGCAAGAAAACTGCAGGTGCAGTTTTTCTGCGCCGAGTCCTGAGCAAGTTCAACGCAGTCTGCGGGTCGCTTCCTGCTGATCACTGGGAAAACTACCACAGGGGCTACAATGTTGGCGCATTGAGTCACGCTGAAAATGTGTGTCGGAGCCAAATCGAAAACAGCTCCATGACAAAGGTCAGAGCCAAAAGGATTGTCGAAAACCTCGACACAACAAAACCTTTTCTGTCCAGGTTTGAGTTCATTCAATGCCTGGCGGCCTTGTCGTCGATGTATTCGGAAGACATGGATCGCAAGGTTACGGGCTCCAACCAGCGAGTGGCGCACGTGCTGTGGTGCGCCGCTGACCCAGATCGGGCCGCCTGGCTATTCAACAATCTACGTTGGCGTCACAGTCTGGGTCCACGACTCAGAGAAAACATATGCAGTTTTGCAGCATGAGAGCCAACATCACCCGATTGCTTTCCCATTCCCCATGCGTCCTCTGATTGCACGGTCTGAGGCCGACGAGTGCTGGCTCTGCTGCCGTCAGGGACTTCATCAAACGAGGCTCTACACTCTGAGGTGAAGAACTGGTTCTCGGAAACACAGCAGATCCATCAGAGCACCCTGCGTATGAAGCTGCTGATCCTGACCCTTGGCAAGCAAATCCCGCACTGTAGTGCAATGGCCAATCCGACGATAAGCCAGTGCTCGAGCCGCATCCTCATGGCGCGGACTGTAACTAACTTGCCATGGACGGAGCTCACTTGGCGAACCTGGTGTGCCGAGCTGAGCAGGGAGGGTCAGGTAGAGAAGGCCTCGCTGCCTTACAATAAATCACGGGCAGAAGAGGCAAACAAGGTACGCGGATGGTCCATGAAGCGCCCAGCCGCTGTTCGCAAGACTCAAACAAAGCGAACCCCATTCACTCTCGAGCGGGTTTCCAAGCTGCGGACACAAGGTGTGCGCAAGCGGAAGAAGCAGTGATTTGCCAAATGGACGAGATTGCAGAGCGAAGAAAAGGCACACGTGGAGTGACAGCTGGGTTTGCGTAGGGAAACTGTCGGTAAGCTGCCCTGGAGTATACGTCTTTCTTTTTCGAGCAGCGAGTGAACAAGAAAATGAGCGCCCCCTGACGCCTGCGGCGAGCCCAACATTTAATGACGATGGCTTTAGCGTACCCATATCGAGACAGCGGTGGCTTTGCGAATTGAGCCGTGACTGTGCGAGGCGGGTTTTCTGATTGGATCGAGGCCTAAACTGTTTCACGCGTGAATCGTGTTCGTGAGGTGGAACACTCTTGTCATAGGGCTAGGTTCTGCTTCGGCACTTCTTGGAATGGATTTTTGGCAGGGATTTTCATGATCATGAGCACCTGTTTTTGGCAGAGCTACCGGTGGCTTTGCGAATTGACTTTGGTGCTGGATCGAGGTAAACCGTGGCTGTGCGAGGCGGATTTTCTTACTAGATCGAGGTATATAAACTGTTTACGCGCATGAATCGTGCTCGCGAGGTGGAGCACTGTTGTCATAGGGCTAGGTTCTGCTTCGGCACTTCCTGGCAGGGGTTTTCATGGTCGTGAGTGCCTGTTTCCGCGGAGCTAGCGCTGGCTTTGCGAATCTATTCGCGGAGCTAGCGGTGGCTTTGCGAATTGACTTTCGTGCTGGATCGAGGTAAACCGTGGCTGTGCGAGGCGGATTTTCTTACTAGATCGAGGTATATAAACTGTTTACGCGCATGAATCGTGCTCGCGAGGTGGAGCACTGTTGTCATAGGGCTAGGTTCTGCTTCAGCACTTCCTGGCAGGGGTTTTCATGGTCGTGAGTGCCTGTTTCCGCGGAGCTAGCGCTGGCTTTGCGAATCTATTCGCGGAGCTAGCGGTGGCTTTGCGAATTGACTTTCGTGCTGGATCGAGGTAAACCGTGGCTGTGCGAGGCGGGTGTTCTTATTGGATCGAGGTATAAACTGTTCACATGCGTGAATCGAGTTTGTGGGGTGGAACGCTGTTGTCATAGGGCTAGGTTCTGCTTCGGCAATTCCTGGCAGGGGTTTTCATGTGGTCATGAGCGCCTGTTTTTGCGGAGCTACCAGCTACCGGTGGCCTTGCTAATTTCGTTGGGTACTATCGCGGATATTCTCCATGCTGCATGCAACCCTGGTTG
>CAJNDS010002307.1:344629-352129 GCA_905221605.1 Symbiodinium natans
GGTCGGGCGATCGCAAGGCTTTCAGGGTTAGTGTACGGGGTTTCGGGTTAAGGTCTAGGGATTAGGATTACGGCTTAGGGTTTAGGGTATCTTGAGCCCGAAAAGCATCGTGGTCATGGGTCGTCTGGGCTTCGGGGTGGAGATTCTAAGGTTTGGGGATATAAGTTCTTTTTTTTTTTGCCAGGGGGGTTTAGGGTTTAGGGTTTAGGGCTTAGGTTGTTGTAGTTTTCGGCTTCGGCAACTCATCTGATTCCAGGTGTGGGAACGCGGGCTCAGTGTGTCACTCTCTCAGAGGAAAAGGGATGCTTTTGGGTTAAGGTTTAGGGTTCAGGGGTAGGGTTCAGGGTTCAGGGTTCAGGGTTCAGGGTTCAGGGTTCAGGGTTCAGGGTTCAGGGTTCAGGGTTCAGGGTTCAGGGTTTAGGGTTTAGGGTTTAGGGTTTAGGGATAGTGCCTAAACCCAGGAAGACCTTGTGCCTCTCTTCCTCCCCCGATTCAAGTCTCAGGCGAAGCGCCTGAATCCAGCCCGTAAAGCCCCCGAACCCCAACCCAGTGAAGCAAAGCAGCAAAGCTGATTTACCACCTGACCGGCTTCGCGCTCCACCCAAGCCTGGTCTCAAAGGCGCTTGGGTTTAGGGTTTAGGGTTTAGGGTTTAGGGTTTAGGGTTTAGGGTTTAGGGTTTAGGGTTTAGGGTTTAGGGTTTAGGGTTTAGGGTTTAGGGTTTAGGGTTTAGGGTTTAGGGTTTAGGGTTTAGGGTTTAGGGTTTGGGGCTGTGGGTTGCAGGGTTTAGGGTTTAGGGTGTAGGGTAAAACCCTAAACAAGCCCTTAACCCTAGACCCTCAACCCCAATTCCTAAACCCTAAACCCTAACGCCTACGCTAGGAACACCAAGGGTTTACCAGATTTTGGGATGCCAGCCAAAAGAACGCGGGTACTACTGGGCGTCCTTCTCACAGCTACACCGTGGCTGTAGAAAGATGTATAGGGGCTAGGGTTTAGGATTTAGGGTGCAAGGTTTAAGGTGAAGGGCTTGCCCTCGCAAGCCGTTTAAAGATACCTAGACTCCTAGACCACGACAGCATGCTCAAAACATTTCAAACAGCATGCCAGATGCCAGCAGCCCAAAACTGCACAACTAGCCGACCGACATGACAACGAAACTAACCCTAAACCCTAAACCCTAAAGCCCTAAGCCCTAAGCCCCAAGCCCTAAACCCTAAACCCTAAACCCTAAACCCTAAACCCTAAACCAACCCTAAGCTCCCTACGTCCTACCTCCCAAAGCCGAAATCGCATGGGAGTGAGATTCAGACTCCAGCTTCTTACACCTTGCACGCCTAGAGGTCCTGCGGGCAGTATGGCAACCCTCAACCCTGAACCGTACACAACGGAAATTGGTCCACGAACCACAACCCCCGAACCCGAAACCCTGAACCCTGAACCCTAACACCTTAAACCCTAACACCCTAAACCCTAAAACCCCTTCAAGACAGGATAGGATAGGATCCTATTTCACGCGTTGACCGGCCTCGGGCAAAGGTCCCTCTTCTCGAAGGCGTCGTGCAAGCTCCTCAGCCTATGTCAAAATGTGGACCTTACGGCTTCTATAAGGTCCTAAACCCTATACCCTGACCCTAAACCCTAAACCCTCAACCCTAAACCCTATAAGGAATACACCTGAAACCAGAAGGGTACCGCCGGTGTAGGATGTCAGGTATGTCCCGAAACCCAAAGCCCTTGGAGTTTGGGTTGTTGAAGGTTTAGGGTTTAGGGTTTAGGGTTTAGGGTTTAGGGTTTAGGGTTTAGGGTTTAGGGTTTAGGGTTTCTAACCCCCACGTAATTCTTAATAAGGACCTACGAGGAGTACCTTACTGGGGTGCTAAAGTCATCCTGAGGCTTGGGTTTAGGGTTTAGGGTTTAGGGTTTAGGGTTTAGGGTTTAGGGTTTAGGGTTTAGGGTTTAGGGTTTAGGGTTTAGGGTTTAGGGTGTTTAGGGTTTAGGGTTTAGGGTTTAGGGTTTAGGGTTTAGGGTTTTTAGGGTTTAGGGTTTAGGGTTTAGGGTTTAGGGTTTAGGGGGTTAGGGTTTAGGGTTTAGGGTCTAGGGTTTAGGGTTTAGGGTTTAGGGTTTACTTTAATAGAACAACTTAGCCCAGAAACCACATTGGGTGCCCTTTTTGGCGTCGGTTTCTGTATAAGAGGCCAAAACAAAGGGAAAACGGCACCACTGGGCTATCCAGACAATCAGGGTTCGGCGTTTGGGCTTGAGCTGTGTTACGGATTGGTCGGGAGCATCTACGCTGAACTCAAGAAACCTAATCTAATCCCTATTGAGGACTGTTAGAATCATGGGTTTCCCTACTACCCCCCTCTATACTACCCCCCCCCCCCCCACCCAGGTTCCCCCCATGTTCCCTGAAATAACCTTAATTTCCAAAATAGCCTGAATTATGGGGGGAACCTCTGGAGGGCAGTATAGAGGGGGTAGTAGGGGAACCCAAGAATAAGGGGAACAGGCCAATTGTTGGTCATTGTAAGTGCCAGACCGTAACAATTCCACTGGGACTCTGTGCTCGTTCACAATCTTGTGCGGCACCCTAACCCTAAACCCTAAACCCTAAGCCCTAAACCCTAAACCCTAAGCCCTAAACCCTAAACCCTAAACCCTAAACCCTGACTCGAGACGTGCTGCGTGGCCTGCCACTCACTCCAGCTTGCTACGCCTGGCCTGCGGCAGCATACCGCGCTCTCGAAGCTTCTTGACGGCCTGATGGGTTTAGGTTTGGGGTATAGGGTTTAGTGTTTAGGGTTTAGGGTTGTACTTGGTTTAGGGTTTAGGGTTTAGGGTTTAGGGTTTAGGGTTTAGGGTTTAGGGTTTAGGGTTTAGGGTTGTGCTTAGGGTTCCTTGATTAGGGGTACCTGGTTGGGGTCCTTTCTTAAAGGGTATGCTACTACTGGGGGATCTATATTGGGGTGAACCCCTAGCATGGCAAAACCGCTATCCTACTTCCCTTCTCGGAGGTTCAAGGGAATTGTAACCCTAAACCCTAAACCCTAAACCCTAAACCCTTATAAGCCCCCTAAGTCCCCGAAGTAGGTGATAAGTGGACTTATGATTGGGGTTATAAGTACCCATGAACCTCCAAGTAGACACAAGAAGGGGTGGCTTGTGTAACGGAAATGGCACACACTAGATGCATGGACTTCTGATTCGAGGGATCGACCACGGAGGCCGCTACGCGGTGCGGAGAGACTCAAAAAGAAAAGCACCCTAAGCCCTGTAAACATTTAAGACCTGAGCCCTAGAACTTTTAAGTCCCAAACCCCCCCAAAAATTTGATAGACCCTAAACCCTCTCGCGGCTGCTTTTGCCGAACACCCGCGGCCTCTACGTAGGAGTGGTTCTTTCTCAAGTGAGGTCTCCTGTCGTGCTGGGCTCCAGACACGGCTTGATCTCATCCCTGCACAAAGAGACGAGGATTGAGGCTTCAGAGTAAGAACGTCCTCAATCCTACAAAACCCTTCAAACCACCCAGGAAACCCCTAAAAACCTTAAAATAGACCCAAGGGTAACCTAGGAATGAAAAGGGCACCCTTTTCGGCTTCAGGGGGCTTAAAGATGGCACCTAAACCCTGAAAAAGGGAACACGCCCCTGAAGATGATCAAGATGCAAAGCGAAAGCTTTATTAGGGTTTAGGGTTTAGGGTTTAGGGTTTAGGGTTTAGGGTTTAGGGTTTAGCTCAAAAACCTGAACTCTAAACCCCAAACACCCAAAACCCTGAACCCAAAGCCTAATGTAGGGGCCTTCATAATTAGAGTAGGGTGTTGGGGGGGGGGGGGGGGGGGAGGGGGTTATGTCTAGTATAATCATGACGAGACCATAAGGGAATAGTATCCGTCATTCTTCCGACCCCTGTATTCCAAACCCTAAACCCTAAACCCTAAACCCTAAGCCCTAAACCCTAAACCCTAAACCCTAAACCCTAAACCGATTACACCCGGAGCTTCCACCCTGAACTGGCGGGCCGCTTGCGAAGTCCTCAAGTGCAGGGAGTTCAGCGTGTCCTGTGCCCGCGCACAGGCTGCCTCCGCCTGCAATGTTTAGGGTTTAGGGTTTGGGGTGTAGGTTTAGGGTTTAGGGTTCAGGGTTTAGGGTTTAGGTGTTAGGTTGTTTAGGGATTCAGGGCGTATGGGCTTCAGGATTTAGGCTCTATTTCTCCTGAACGTTGCAAGGCCAAAACAACGCCTACGTCAGAGCCCTATGAGTCCCAATTCTTAAACCATTCCCTAAACCCTAAACCCTAAACCCCAAACCTTAAACAGCCTTTCGCCTAGGTTGGTCCTTAGATGATAGGGTTCTTCAGGGAGGGGGGTTCAAGGGGGCTGTGTAACCCAAGGTTCCCTAATGCTCCCTGCTACTCCTTGAGGCTCCCCAAGCTTCCCTAAGGTTCCCTAGGTACCTACCCCCATGAACCCCCCCTCTCTTAAGAACCCTATAACTAGAAACGCCTCTGAACAGAAAACTTCCTGAGTATGCTTAAGCCCAATAAGAGGAACTATATTCATCTGAAGCCAACACTTACACCCACCTATACCCTTCATGTCACATCATGGCCCAAAAGGCCTGCCTAGGTTGCCCAATCTGGCATCTATGAGAGCCCTAAACCCTAAAGCCGAAACCCTGAACCCTGAACCCAAAACCCTAAACCCTAAACCCGAAACCCTAAACCCTAGACCCGAAACCCTAAACCCTAAACCCTAGACCCGAAACCCTAGACCCGAAACCCTAAACCCTAAACCCCAAACCCCAAAAGCCTGCTTGCTCGCGTTTGCAACCGTCGGAACATGTCCCCCGAAGCTGTTCACCACGCCTCGGACGGGGTGCAGGAAAAACCCGGTACCCCGAAACCCTGTAGACCCTAATTTAGGGTTTAGGGTCTAGGGTCTAGGGTTTAGGAAAAAAGGAAATAAGGGCCTACTCGCGGTCCTAGGCTTAGACGCCCCCGATTCTGCAAAAGCATCCCGAGAGGGCTCGGGACTTATGGGGTCTGAGGCTTGTTTGGGGTTGTAAACTCTACACCCTAAACCCTAAACCCTAAACCCTAAACCCTAAACCCTAAACCCTACTCTTGATGCCCAGTCGCCAGGAAAATATCCGCTAGGCGGCACGTGGATCTCTGGGTGCTGGCGCGCAAGCAGGGCTTTAAGGGTTTGAGGCTTAGGGCTTAGGGTTTAGGGTTTAGGCTTTAGAGTTCAGGGTTTAGAGTGTAGGGTTTAGGGGATTGAGCCATAAACCCTAGACCCTAAACCCTAAACACTATACCCTAAACACTAAGATGTTTGGGGTGTAATTAAGGAGGACACATATATATATATATATATATATGTATACATATACACCCATACACATACATATGTATACATATGTATACATATGTATATATATACACACATGGTACCCCCCCAAAAAAAAATAAAAAAAAAAACTACCATTTTGTACATTTTCCTTTATCGTGATACGTGGCACGTTTCACAGATGGATCTGATTCAAATTGAATCGGCCGATTCAATTTTGAATCGGCCCTCCAGCTGAAGATTGAAGATTGAAGATTCCCAGGAACTCTTTCTGAGAATCTTGGACCTTCAATCTTCAGTGTGAGGGCCGATTCAAAACTGCATCGGCCGATTCAATTCTGGATCGGCCCCAGCCTTGAAGATTGAAGATTGAAGATTGAAGATTGAAGATTGAAGATTGAAGATTGAAGATTGAAGATTGAAGATTGAAGATTGAAGATTGAAGATTCATTCTCAGGAACTCTTTCTGAGACTCTTCGCTGTTCAATCTTCCGTGTGAGGGCCGATTCGTAAGATCAAAGGAATACATTATCTAGAGAACAAGATTCAGGGAGCCCGCCCTTTAGGTCTTGTTGAAAAGGCTTTATTTAGGGAATAGTGTTTTTTCTTTAGGATCCTGGTGCTCTCATCTTAAGGATTTGGGACCCCAGACTCTCTTTAGGGCTCAGGGCTAGGCAATAGGATTTAGGGAGTAGAATTAAGGGAATGAGATTAAGGGATCCTTCTTTTTTAACTTTAGCGATATGATTTACTGAGTAAGGTTCGTTGCTTTACTATGTAGAAGGAAAGGCTTGTTTTTTAAGATCTACAGTAAGGATCCCCTTCTTTAGGACACCCTCTCTAGGCCTCAGCAATAGGACCTAGGGAGCAACATGCAAGGAATGTTTTTTAGGATTTAGGGGCTCTCCTCTTTAGGATTTAGGCCCACCTTCGGGCCTTGGAGAATAGGTTTAGGGTTTAAGGTTGAGGGTTGAGGGTTTAGGGTTTAGGGTTTAGGGATCCCGATAAGATTCAATGCGAGCATCTGTTTACTTGGTCCCCCCGCCGCAATAAGAAGACCGTGGCAATGTATGGGTTCACTATCAAAACAATAGGAATGTATTGTAGTTTCACCGATCCAAACTGCAGCTCAGCAAGCAATAAAGAAGCCTGCAGACAGATTTTTGAACCCCCCCGCAGAATATTCTTTAAATGTGGTGGAATTTCCCCATGCGAAAATCCCCGTACTGGAAAGCAGTCCTACAGCGGCATTTTCGACAAAACATATTTTGTTAAATGTGGAGGCATTAATTAAGCAGATGCTCGGATTAGGAAAAATAGGGTTCTCTTTTGGGATTCAGGGGCTCTCCTCTTCAGAATTTAAAGATTCCGTTCTTTGGGGCTTAGGGGACAAGACTTAGGGAGGAAAATCATGGGAATATGATTTAGGGATCCCGCTCTTTAGGATTTCGCGAGAAGCTTTAGTGAGCCAGGTTCTTTTTACTGTAATGATTTAAGGGGGTCTCATTGTAGGGATTTATGGATCCCCTCTTTAGGGTTGAGTGACCCCCCCCCCCCCCCCGGTCCGATTTAGGGATTAAGGGAATATGATTTAGGGAATACAATGTAGGGATCCCGCGCTTGAGGGGTTAGCGAACAAGATTTTGGGAATAGGCTTCTTTTCTGCGGAATCAGTGGTGTATGCAAGAGAATTTTGTGAATAAGGCTAAGGGAATAAGACTTCGGGAACAGGATTTAAGGAGTCGGTCTCATTTTTGAATCGTTTTGATGTCGCGCAAGTCTAGAAAATCAGAAAACGGTAGTCTTTCTTTGTTTTTTCTTTTTGCTTTTTTGGGGGGCAGCATAATCCGAGCACCTGTTTCATTAATACCCTCATCTTTAAAGAAATGGTGTTCGTCCAGAAGCCCGCCGGAAGACTACTTTCCATTAGGGGGGGTTTAGGCATGGGCAAATCCCACCACATTTAAAGGAATTTTGTCGGGGGGGGGGGGGGGGTTGAAAATCGGACCTCTTGTATAGAGAGTCAGTACTTTGTTCTTCAGTTTTAATGGAGACTCCATACATTCCTATTGTTTTCAATACATTCTTATTGGTGTTTAATAGAGAATCAATACAGGGTCATGGACGTCATGGACCCATTATTGCGGAAC
>CAJNDS010002307.1:354629-367129 GCA_905221605.1 Symbiodinium natans
GGGAGGGGCGGGGGGGAGGAGGACTCGGTTCAGAAGTCAAACTTCTAGGGTTCAGGGATTAGATCTACTTGCTGTTAAGCGTCTGGAGTTTTACTGCTTCAAAAATTCACACCGATTTGTTTTCAAGAGAACACACAACTTTGTGTTCCATAAAGTGTCCTATAAATGCCCATTCAAACCTGGAATTGAAATCCCCTGTGAGATGTCCATTTTGCGCGAGAGTACCTAATTATTATTTGGGAACAGGTATCTCTCTATCAGATCACCTACCACATGGACCCGAAGCGAAAGCATACTTCAGGAGATGATTTTCCAACACTCGATCAGTGCTCCTTAGTGAGTCCCTCGCTGGCAGGCGCCGTAAAGCCAAAACACCTGAGCTTGAAACTGACTCAACCCTAAACCCTAAATCCGAAACCCTAAACCCTAAACCCTCTTATAAACCCTAAACCCTAAACCCTAAACCCTAAACCCTAAACCCTAAACCCTAAACCCTAAACCCTAAACCCTAAACCCTAAACAAAAAAGCCCTAAGCCCTAAGCCCTGACGGGATGGCCCCAGGCGCTTGAAGACCAAAGCGACAGTGGATGTCGAAGCAGCTCGCCTGCTTGCCTCAGTCACTGCCGCATGAATTATGGTGTAGGGTTTAGGGTTTAGGGTTTAGGGTTTAGGGTTTAGGGACGAATAATATTCCCTTCTGGTCCCTATACATGTATGCTGTAATTAATGACCCTTCCTCTCCAAAAACCGTGTACTAACTAATTTCGGCCCCTTGCATGATTTCGGTACGCACAGCTTTTGCTAAGGGAACGGAAGTGAACATAGGATCCAACTTAGTTGTTCCCCGGGTAGCAACATTATTTGGGGTGCTTCTCAGAACCTTAATGGTTTAGGATCTGGGGTTTAGGGTCTCGGGTTTTTTCGTGCTCAAAGTTAACTCGAGTCTAAACCCTAAACCCTAAACCCTAAACCCTAAACCCCGAACCCTGAACCCTAAACCTAAACCCTAAACCCCCCTAAACCCTAAACCCTAAACCCTAAACCCAGAAGTAAGGTCCGGGGTGGTGGCCTTGCTACAGCAAGAGATGTGCAGGATCAGCTGTGTTGCCCCAAGGACAATATGTGACAGGAGTAGCAAATCACACTGCCACCATGGTGTCTGAAGTAACTGTTAAGAGGACCAGCCTGAAGCAGAGTGTGGTAGGGTTTTGTTGGGTTTTTTTTCAAAAGCATAGGGACTATACGCGAATATTATTAGCAATTATTCCGACTCCTATAGTATACCATTACTGACATGGCCCATCTGATTGAAGCAGGGTTGATGGATTGCTGTTGGGGAAATGTTGCACCCTGAACCCTAAAACCCTAAACCCTAAACCCTAAACCCTAAACCCAAAACCAAATCCTTCCCTGCACAAGAGGCGCTGCAGCAAAGATCCCTGTGCGAGAGTCACACCAAGTACAGCTGTTAGTCCCAGCACCTTGGGCTTCATGCTTCGGGCGAATAGCTGGGACCCTAAACCCTAGCCCCTAGACCCTAAACCCTAAAGCCCCTATTGGGGTCCCTATTATATGGGAATCCTACCATTTGTGGGGGTCTTTCGGCTTCACATAGCTTTGGGGCTGTTGGGCTTAGGGCTTAGCGCTCAGAGCCAGGAGGAATGCAGGGTTTAGCAACTCGAGGGTCAAGAGCTTCGGTTCTTGGGCTTAAGGGCTTAAGAGGCTTAAGAGTAGGGTTTAAGCTGGACGAAAAGGCGCATACTTACGTTTTAGGCCTTTGATTGTGAAAAAGGTCGCTTCTTTTGGGCTCAAGAAATTTGAAGGAGGAACCTATGTAATTAACAACGTACGAAACGCACAAGGGCGCAGCGCGCGTGCCGACAAATATGTCGCGCCGGTCTTGGGTTTTGAGGGGTTCCTGAAAGTTCTCAGGGCTCAGCTTCCAGGCGAACGAGGGTCTGAGGCACAGGGGCTTGCAGAAGATGCTTTGGGAATTCGGGCCAGATTGGTCTGCAGTTTAGGGTTTAAGGTTTCATAAGGTCAAGAAAATCCAAGAGCACCACGAGCTTTGAAAAGAGAAACCCCATTCCGGACGAGCACCAGCCGGCGTGCCTGAAACAATACAAACCCTTAGGTTTAGGGTTTAGGGTTTAGGGTTTAGGGTTTAGGGTTTAGGGTTTAGGGTTTAGGGGTATTTACATGGGCCCTTAGTATGGTCTCTGAAGCCCTTTAAAGGGTTCTGATGAATGGGCCCTTGGGTTGGAAGGGGTCCCTGTTTAAGGGCCCATGCTAATTCGGGACCATGTAGCTTCCCCAAGATAAACCCCAAGACGCTAACCCTGGAAACCCAGATTAGTAGTAAGAACAAAACCCCACGCCTTCCTGATTGGGGTTAAAGAAACATATTCTGTGTGGGTGGGCCTTAAACCCTAAACCCTAAACCCTGAACCCTAAACCCGAAACCTTAAACCCTAAACCCTAAACCCTAAACCCTGCCAGACGGGGAGGGGGTCGATTGGGGGCACCGCTTGCAATAGACTCTGCTGTCCCAGGTGCCGCGCAGAGTGCTGCCGCGCGCCGGCTGCAGACTGCCCGTTGCGGCAGCGGAGGCCTTGAGGCCCTAACCCTTGAACCCTAAACCCTAAACCCTAAACCCTAAACCCTAAACCCTAAACCCTAAACCCTAAACCCTAAACCCTAAACCCTAGCCCTAAACCCTAAACCCTCTACATAAACCCTAAACCTAGACCCTACTCCATTTGTTCTTCGATTGTGCAATTCTGGAGCTGAGCCCACCTGAATCCTAGGTTGACCCTTTTAAATCCCAAAGTCCCTCTCAAAACTCAAGAAAGGGAACCATACCCAGCGGGTCCGCCTGTGGTACTATGATGGAATTAGGCACCCAAGAACCATACTAAATAGGGTGTTCGGGTAGTTAATTCCATGATAGTACTACAAATGGACCATCTGGGATAGACTTCACTCCCTCAATCCTAAACCCTAAACCCTGAACCCTAAACCCGGGCACAGGAGCTCATCATCGGAGTAGGCCCCAACAGTTTGGAACGCTTCCCGACCAGGCTCTCCTGCGACGGGGATGCCGGTTTACATGGTTCGACCCCGAAGGTTGGGGTTTAGGGTTCAAGGATCAGGGTTTATGGGGCTTAGGGTTTAGGGTTTTGGGTTTTTTCATGCAATGACTCCCGTTCTCCAAGCAGCCCGCCCATATAAGCGCTTAGGGTTTAGGGTTTAGGGTTCAGAGTTTAGGGGTGTAGGGGTGTAGAGCTTAGGCGGATTAGAGAACTTCGTCTGTGTTGATGGACTGTCTGTGTCAGGTTCCTTACATTAGGGCTCCAGTTCAAGGGTTCCTACCCTGAGCCGTAACCATAGCCTGCCTGGAGCAATCCTAAACACCAAACCCTACTTAGTTGTCCAGTACCTAGGGGTTTTAAAGGTTAACCTTTGGGAATATAAGGGGAATCTATTACCCCAAAAAGGATAAAGGTTACCTACTCTACTGCTAAGCCTATATACCCTAAACCCGAAACCCTAAATCCCGGCGGGATCTGGGTTTACAGAGCTTGTTTTTGTTTTGCAGGTTGCGGTGCTTGGGGTTTCGCCGCCTTTGTTCGTGCTTTAGACTTCTCTGGGCTTTCCCTAAACCCTCGAAGTGGCTTCAGGCCGCGGCTTATGGAATATGATAATATGATCATATGTATTTTGTCCTGAGCGGTGTCCGGTATCTATCACAAAGGTTGCGCAAAGGGCAAAGCAAGCCAGATCAGAGTTGGATCAAGATGGGCATAGGAACGGTTAAGTTTTGGACTCAAAAACTGTCAGGTTCGCTTGTCTTCCGTTGATAAACTGCTGGCGTCGGTAGGCATACGCATGCCAGCAGGAGAGTTGCGGACAAATGCGATAATCTGCGGCAAAAATGGCTAAGCACTTCAAGGCCGTACGTACATGGCGTGTTGTTTTCTCATAAGGGTTAAGGTCCCGAATCTTTAACCCTAAAACACCCAAGCCGAAACCAGAACCTTTCGGGTTCATTGCGTTGTTGTCGCCTGCTCTGGTGACCTCGCACGCCGAGCTTTGCATGGCTGCTCAGGGCTATTTTCGGCCGTACGCGCTACGACCTTCTCTCTTTTAGCCCTTGGCGACAGAAACATGCGGTTTTGTGAAGGGCTTTGGGGTTTCGGGGTCCCCATGTTCTCTTTGTTTTTCGGAGGGTCAAACCCGAATTTCGGCAATACCCTCATAGGAAATATTGCTTCGATCCATGACAACTATGACACCCTCGAGCCCAGGGTAACCCAAAACCCTAAGATAAAGGGTTCTAAGGGAGGGGGGGGGTTTATCGGGGGTAGGTACCTGGAGAACTTTAGGGAAACTTAGGGAGCCTTGGGGAGTAGTGGGAAGCATTACGGAAACTTGGGTTATATTGAGGACCCTAGCTATAACCCTAAACCCTAAACCCTAAACCCGGAAGAGGTAACTCCGGGTTGTGGGTTCCGTTGGGTGCGAGAGAGGATTCTGCCCCTGTAGGGAACCTCAAAACATAGGATCCCTGCAGTCCTTCTCGAAACCCTAAACCCTAAACCCGAAACCCTACACTCAAAACCCTAAACCCTAAACCCTAAACCCTAAACCCTAAACCCTAAACCCTAAATCCTGAACCCTGAACCCTGAACCCTAAACGGAACCCAGACAGAGGACTTTTCACCTCCCAGTCGACTTCTTGGAGCCCGAAAAAAGAAGACTGCCATGTCCCAAAAACCCCGAAGCCCTGAACCCGCTGCAGAGTCCAACCCTAAACGGGTTTAGGGTTTAGGGTTATAGGTGAGGGTTTAAGGTTTAGGGTTTAGGGTTTAAGGTTTAGGGTTTAGGGCTACGTGAGGGTGTAGGGTTGAGGGCTTAGGCTCTACCCCCCCCCCCAGCCCGTACACCCGAAAACCCTGCAGGATCTGGAGCTGGGCTTGCGCGCGGCTGTGGCGGTAGCTGTTGACCAAGGGGCCGTCCTGCCCAACCAATCATGACGTCAAGCTCGAGCAGACCCTCGACCCTACACCCTAAACCCTAAACCTTAAACCCTAAACCCTAACCCCCCCCCCCCCCCCCACCTAAACCGTCAACCCTAAAGCGCCCAAGGAGCGGCCCGTGGTTCTGGCGGCTCCATCTTTTTTTCGAAGGATTCGGGTTTAGGGTTTAGGGTTTAGGGTTTAGGGTTTAGGGTTTAGGGTTTAGGGTTTAGGGTTTAGGGTTTAGGGCTTAGGGTTTGGGGTTTAGGGCTTTAGACTAATCTTTAGGGCTTAGGGCTAAGCGGTTTAGAGTTGAGGGCGAATGGGTTTAGGGTTTAGGGCTAAGGGGCTTAAAGGTTCTTAGGGCTTAGGGCTAAAGGGGTTTGGGGTTTAGGCCTAAAGTTTTAGGGTTCAGGCAGTTTAGGTCCAAGGGACTTTGAAATTAGAGCTTGGGGGGGGGTCTAGAACTCTGGGTCGAAGGGAAGCTTAGGATTCAGGGTTTTCGAGCAGACAACGTGCAGGTCTATGGCTGCTCACGAAAGTCTCTGGGGGTTTAGGGTTTACGGGTTAAGGGTTTAAGGTTTAGGGTAAGTTTAGGGTTTAGGGCCTGGTATTTCCCTTAGTACTCCCCGAAGCTGCCTAAGCTTTCTGAATCAACTGAACGCTTGGAGCTCGCACTGAGATAAGATCACCAGCGGCCTTTGTTTTGGGTTTAGGGCTTAGGGTTTAGGGTGGGTTTAGGGTTTCAGGCTTAGGGCTTAGGGTTTCGCGTTTCGGGTTTAGGGGTTCGGGGTTACAGGGTATAGGGAACTGCTTGCTGAAAGTTGGGGTGCAAAGGCTGCAAAGTGCTCCAAGATAGATTCCAAGATTCTGGGCTGTGACCCTGGGGCAAGCCCAAAGATTTCTAAGCTTGCTCGGATGGCCCTGCAAGCCCCCCTAAACCCCACAAACCCAAAATCCTAAACCTTAACTCCTAAGCCGTAAACCCTGATATTTTGTCCTCTTAAGCCCGAAAGGGTGACAATGCTTGAAAAAAAACAAATAAAGTATTTTACTTCGAACATCCCCACCCTCTCTTGGTAGAGATACTCTTGGGGTTGGGCACTCCAGGGACACCCTGGGGCTGGGCACTCCTGGGACACTCTGGGGTTGGGCACTCCAGGGAGACTCTGGGGTTGGGCACTCCAGGGAGACTCTGGGGCTGGGCACTCGGGGACACACCGGGGCTGGGCACTCCAGGGATGAGCGAGGACTAGACCGGGCTAGGAGAAGAGTTCCGGGCGAGGAGAAGAGTTGAGGTTCAAATCTAACAACCCCACATTGAGGGTGGGGAATAATCAAATAAATAATAAATAAGTACATAAACGTCCATAAGTAAATAAATAAATAAACAAAGCATGAATAAATAAAAGAAATACAGATGTAAATATAAATAAATAAATAAATAAATAGATAAATAAATAAATAAATATATATATATATATATATATATTCGTATTTATATATATATATATATATATATTCGTATATATATATATATATAATCGAGTGCCAAAATAATCAGGGAATCAGGGCAGGGTTTAGGGTTTAGGGTTTAGGGTGTAGGATGTAGAGTTCTGAGCTTTGGGTTTAGGTTAGGATACTCCCCCTTTACTAACAGTCCTTACTAGGGATTATGCTGCCCCCTATACTGTGAAGGTTGAAAGGCCTTGAAGGGCTCGTTTCACCTAACTTTGAGCGTGTGCCCTCGCGAGCAGAGAAAAGGCAACGACCGTGCTGCAACGCTGAGTCATTCTAATCCTAGCAAGGACTGTTAGTATTAAGGGGGAACATCCCAAGTCTAAAATGTAGGATGTAGAGTTTAGGGCTTAGGGTTTTGGGTTTCTAAGCGTTGAAAGGTTTAGGGTGTCAGTGACAGCGCGTGCAGTGGTGGAAGTCCTACGCCAGAATCCGATCTCAGCGCCAGTATCCAGTCTTGGAGCCCCCGGCCGTGTTCCGCCTGCCAGGCAATTCTAGGCTCGGCTCTAGCATGTCCCTGAACTCTAAAGCCCTAAACCTTAAACCCTAAACCCTAAACCCTAAATCCTAAACCCTAACGCCCTAAACCCTAAGCAGGCACCATAACCGAAACCGCAACTCTGAGTACAGGGTGAAGGAGAGCATCGCTCTGAAGAGATTTCGCAGTTGCTTGAGCTGAAGATATCTCGCGTGTCATCACCCCTTAGATATGTTAGCTGAACAATAACCTGCCCCAAACTACCTTCTGAACCCAGAACAGCCTTACATAGTTTGCCAAGAAGGGCCTTTAGATCAACCACCCCCCCTCCCGTTACCAAAGAAAATGAAGAAACTGATGACACATGCACACTCCAACAACAACATCCAACACGTCCCTTTCGTGAGCCACTTTGACAGTTCGAGACAATTAGGGTTTAGGGTTTAGGAGTTGGATGCTTGGCATGTGCTTAAGCGTTGCCCAGAAGAATTCAACAGTAAGACCTCACGCTTCGACACTCGGGTGTAGAAAAGAAGCCGAGAATCCCGTTCTCAGCAGACCCCCGGAGGCAGGGTTTGGTTTAAGTTTCAGGACACCGAGCTAAGAGATCTCCCACTAACCCAGATCTGAAAACTCCAAACCGTAAACCCTAAACCCTAAACCCCAAATCCGAAACCCCAAACCCTAAACCCTAAACCCTCAACCCTAAACCCACTCGAAACACCCGTCATATCGGCCTCACCAGCCCTCGTCGAGGCTCCTCACCTTGTAAAACTGATGGCCATGCGCGCCCGGGCTTTTGGGCGGGTTTAGGGTTTAGGGTTTAGGGTATAGGGTATAGGGTATTAGGGTTCAGGGTTCAGATTGCTTGGGAGGTTCAGGGTACTTATGGTATAGCTCCAATTCTAGTTGTACTTCCCCCTAAGTCCCCTAAGTTCTCTAAGTAGGTTGTCAGTAGACTGATAATTGGGGTTATAAGATGTCATAAGTACACATGAGCCTCGAGGTTCGGGTTGAGGGTTTGGGGTTTAGGGTTTAGGGTCTAGGGTTTAGGGTTTAGGGTTTAGGGTCTAGGGTTTGGGGTTTAGGGTTTGGGGATTTGGGTGGTGAAGCTGTGGGTTCAGGGTGGCGGGTTCAGGGGGCTTTTAGGGTTGAGGCTTTAGGGCTTAGGGTTTAGGGCTGTTTTCTTGGTTTTATTTCGTTACTATGATAGAAAATATGTATATATATATATGTGTATGTATGTATGTATGTATGTATGTATGTATATGTATATGTATATGTATATGTATATGTATATGTATATGTATATGTATATGTATATGTATATGTATATGTATATGTATATGTATATGTATATGTATATGTATATGTATATGTATACACATATATATATATATGTATTTATTTATTTATTTTGGGGGGGGGGGAGGGGGGGAGTAGGGCTTTGGGGAGTGAGAGTTTCGTCCAAACTCTCATCAACCCGACACCCTAAACCCTAAAACCTAAAACAAAAACTATATAGAACCCAAATCCTAGTCCCGAAAACCTAAACCAGGTTCCGTAAATAGGCAGATTTGACTGTTGGAAAAGCCACCTGGGTCCTCCAACAGCCCAATTTTGCTTTGGCACTTGGCACAGCTCTACCCTGAACCCTAAACCCTAGACCCGACCCTGAACCCTGACAAACCCTAAAACCATAAACCCAAAACCACAAACCCTACAACCTTGCTAAGGAGCTTAATCGGCTTAAGCTAAGCCCTAGGGGAACTTTCAATTTGAAAGTAGGTATTACTTGCATACTTAGAAAGGTTCTCCATGATGGCAGTCTAGGGCTTTCGGTTTAGGGTTCAGGGTCCTGGAATAGCCCTGCTCTGTTACCGAGTTGAAGTTCGTTCGCAAGAGTCCAGTTTAACGGCGAAGAACTTTACACCTTCAGCACGAAACCTGAAACCCTACGCCCCAAGCCCTAGATCCCAAAACCGTAAACCCTAAACCCGCCCATATTCTTCAATCGTGTAAACCCTAAACCCTCAACACCTTAAACCCGACACCATAAGCATGAAGCCCTAAACCCCGGCAAGCCAGACGCTTCTTTTTGCAGCACCTCATCCTCAGAGCAGAGCGCGTGGCAACAGAAGTTTGGGGGGGTGGGGGTTTAGGGCGGTTTAGGGTTTAGGGTTTAGGGTTTAGGGTTTAGGGTTTAGGGTTTAGGGTTTCGGCTTTAGGGACCCTAGGGCTTGTTCGGGGTCCAGGTCTTGGTGGGCGGGGCTTTGGGGTTTAGGGTGTAGAGTCTGTAGAGTTTTTAATGCGCGCACTGATATCGGGCTTCCAGATGAAGATGTCGTCCGGATCGTGGTCGTAGATGCCATTGAAGGTCCTTTTTGGCACCCGGAAAGATCGTATAGGGTCTAGCCCTAAACCCTAAACCCTGAACCCGAGACCCTAAACCCTAAACCCTAAACCCTAAACCCTAAGCCCTAAACCCTAAACCCGAAACCCTAAACCGCAGCTCTTCGGGGGTTTCTCAGAGTCCTGGTGCGCCCCCTTTGCTTGCAAGTAGAGTCCTTAACAATTCCCATGTCGTTTATGAACAGGGGTTCATACAGGGAACCTAAACCCTAAGTGGAATAGGTTTAGGGTTTAGGGTTTAGGGTTTAGCGTTTAGGGTTTAGGGTTTAGGGTTGAGGGTTGATGGTTTAGGGTTGAGGGTTGAGGGTTTAGGGCGTAAGTAAGTTCTGTAGCATGTGTACCCTCTTCGCGCTGCAACTCATCACCAGCCCACACCTCGCCAATAGGGTGCCCCCAAATGTTCCCTACGGCTCTACTTCGCTTCTTGAAGGGTAACCCTAAACCCTAAACCCTAAACCCTAAACCCCAAACCCTAAACCCCAAACCTTAGGAGGGTGGTGGGGCCCGAAGATACCCACAGAAACCTGGGGCAACCATTCCCCATCAAACAGGTTGAGCCCAGAGGTGCTGGCCCTTTAGACCCCAAGCCCTGAAGTCCCCAAAGTCCTTAAAGGCCCTAAAGGCCCTAAAGCGCCTAAAGCCCCTAAAGTCCCCAAAAGCCCCTCAAAAAGCCCCTAAAGACCCCTAAAGCCCCCAAAAAGCCCCTAAAGACCCCTAAAGACCCCCAAAAAGCCCCTAAAGACCCCTAAAGCCCCTAAAGTCCCCAAAAAGTCCCTAAACCTTAATTAAACCCTAAACCCTAAACCCTAAAGTCCCTCAAGTCCCCAAAGTCCCTAAACCCTAAACCCTAAAGTCCCTAAACCCTAAACCCTAAAGTCCCTGAAGTCCCCAAAGCCCCTCAAGTCCCAAAAGCCCAAGAGGAGTCCCGGTCGGCCTTTTCTAGAGAAAGAGAGCTCAGCCTTCTCACCCTCAACAGGGCTTTTGAAGAACCCGATACCTTAAGCATATTAAGGGAGCCACCCTAAACCCTAAACCCTAAACCCTAAACCCTAAACCCTAAACCCTAAACCCTAAACCCTAAACCCTAAACCCTAAACCCTAAACCCTAAACCCTAAACCCTAAACCCCTAACCCTAAACCCTAAACCCCAACTAGCCCCGCTTGCATGCCTCCCAGTTCGGCGATGCACTTCGGCAGCCTTTTCAAGAATCGCTTTGTGTATGTCCTCCAGGGTTTGAGAACTGAATCTACTGAGGGTCCAGGGGTTTAGGGTTTAGGGTTGAGGGCTTCGGGCTCGATACTTCTTTTGGGGGGAGTGGAGGAGTTAGGAACAACTGCCTCGTACAGACTGCGAAAGCAAACACAAGCCGCATAGAAATGGACAACAATAGTTGGCGGTCATGGCGCTGTAAACGAAGAAACAAGCAGCACTGAAAAAGCTCACTCTACGGTAACACTCCAGAACTTATTGCATGGTTGGGTCTCTTACCTTAGGGATACTTGGAAACAACCTTCAACTTTTGGGTACTACAATTCCTAAGAAACAGCTAAAATTCTTGGCTGCACTTAGGAGGGTAGCAACAAAAATCAACCTTTAGCTGCCTTATTCAGCAACCCAAGAAACCCAAAAAGGCTAAGGATCTAAAGTTGCACTAAAGCACCACAAAGACTTGTAAAATGTTGCTAGGGTTCCAAGGTCGGTATAGTTACGCGTGAAACCGTACATCCTGCGAGACTGGGGCTCGCGGAAGGAATAAAGGGTTTAGGGTTTAGGGTTTAGGGTTTAGGGTTTAGGGAAGCTGTATCAACTAAACCCTAACACCCTTAGCTGAGACCTATGCCCTGAGGTCGTTATGTTTTGAAACAAGCAGCCCAAAGCCCCCCTAACCCTAAACCCAAACACCCAAACACCTATAAACCCTAAAACCCTAAACCCCAAAACCCCAAAACCCTAAAACCCTAAAACCCTAAAACCCTAAAACCCTAAAACCCTAAAACCCTAAAACCCTAAAACCCTAAAACCCTAAAACCCTAAAACCCTAAACCCTAAAACCCTAAAACCCTAAAACCCCCCAAAAAACCCAGAAAAACCCAAAAACCCCAAAAAACCCTAAAACCCTAAACCCTCGAAGCCCCAAAACCGCCCTAAAGGCTTTCACTCAAACCCTAAACCCTAAACCCTAAACCCCAAACCCTAAACCCTAAACGCCCGCACTTCCCACGAGAGCCGCCGGTGAGCCATGAAACGAGTCTAACGAAACCGCCTAAACCCGAAAACGAGACAATGAAGCCTAAACCCTAAACCCTAAACCCTAAACCCCTAAACACTTTCTTGGGCGTGAGTGTGGTAGGGCTGTTCTCCCCTGGTAGGTACGGGTCTATGCTTTGAGGTGCAGAGTCTTTGGGAGTTCAAAACCCGACAACCCCTAAACCCTCAACTCCAAGACAATTACGTAGAGTGGGGGTTAAGGGCTAAGGGCCTATAGGGTTTAGGGCTCGCAGTGGTGAAAAGCTATTCGGGCTTAGTGAGATTTGTATGGTGCAGGTGCGCGCTATAGGGGAGCTTCACAAAGTTTCTGGGGCCTTGGCCTTAAACCCGTAACCCTAAACTGATCTAAAGTGCTGAACCCAAAAAGCTCAAAACCCGGCTAAACCCTTGCTGGGTACACTTGCCCTTTTTTCCTGTATTGGATGGCTCGGGCTAGTAGGTGGCCCTCTCTGTGTCTTGCTGGGAATCCTCCGGGGCTCCAACATCAGTTCCCTCCTTTAAAGGCACTGGCACTGCTGCCGCCATAGTCAGAGTTCCCCCACGTCACCACTGATCCGTCGCCCAGGATGGCAGCGAAAGCCCCGCGGGAAGCTTGGATGTGTCGCACGTCCTTCAGCTGGTCTTGCACGGCGCTGCTGTCGCCGCCACAGCCGGCGTGGCCCCATGTCACCACGGATCCGTCGCCCAAGATTGCAGCAAAAGCTCGGCCTGAAGCTTGGATGCACTGCACATCTCTCAGCCGATCTTGCACGGAGCTGCAGTCGCCACCGTAGCCGGAATCGCCCCAGGTCACCACGGATGCAT